>VXAL01015260.1:172313-224649 GCA_013399475.1 Chauna torquata
AAAAAAAAAAAAAAAAAAAAAAGGAAGGGGTGGTGAGCAAAAAACTTCTGTTTGCATTACTCATGTATTGGGTCAGATGTGAGGAAAGCTGCTGAAATACCTGAAAGCAAAAGACCCAAGGAGTGGTGCCCTGGGGAAGCAAGTGATGGATGATCCCTGGTGTGACCATGCTGAATCTGTAGGGCTTCCTGAGGGTTTTGGAGCTGTCCCTGGAGCACAAAGCCAGTTTCTCTGGCTCACAAAGCCATCGTATTTCTCTTCCATGGTACCCTTCTACCTTCCCTGTCCCACTTGCATGAGCTCTGTCACAGGCTCTTCCTTGGTTTGGTGTCATGGATCAAACAACAGAAATCCAGTGACGTACCAAGGCTCCTGACTGCTGCCGAACAGGAGGGAAAAACGAAGGAGTGCAGCAGGGAATTGCTGAGGGTTTTGGAGCTGTCCCTGGAGCACAAAGCCAGTTTCATCCACCACCTCCACTCATGCCACATGGCACCTCTCTTCTCCCATCAGCCTGCTCAGCTTCTGGACGGTGCCACTGGGCACAAGGTTGGTGTTGCTCAGGGTCCCATGCTGCGATTTAAACAAGCATCATGCTATGGAAGTTATCCTGATTTGCAGAGAATAATTTTCCCCAGGAATAACACTGCACTCATCTCTCTTCCAGGCAAGTGCAGTGGGGCTGAGCAAGGACGAAAGAAGGGTCCCCTTTGGACTGTGTGGACAGAAGTGCCATTTTGCAAAAACAATTGGAAAAAAATTCCCCTTAGTTCTGACCCGTGTGTCTGGATGGAGTCCCAGCAGGATTGGCTTTGTCCTCCGTTGGTCTCCCTTCCCTCAGCAATTCCCTGCTGCACTCCTCCTTCATTTTTCCCTCATGTTTTTGCAGCAGCCAGGAGTCATGGCACATCACTGGCTTTCTGTTTTTTGATCCATGACACCAAACCAAGGAAGAGCCTGTGACAGAGCTCATGCAAGTGGGACAGGGAAGGTAGAAGGGTACCATGGAAGAGAAATACGATGGCAGAACCAGACTCCTGCTTTTCCGGTGAGGTACTCTGTGGTAGGTAAAAGACAGGATTTAACAGTACCGATGAGCAGACTCTTTTCAGAGTCCTTTTATGTTGCCTTTTAAACTCCTAGGACACTTAAAAAGTCAGTAAATCCCTAGAAAGAATTTCTTGATATTTATTCAATGAACTTAACATTAAAAGAAACCAGCATGTCCCAGCAGTGCTTTGGAAGTAGAGGATATATTTTTAATACATTTTTCCAATGCTTTTAGAAGCAGCTTTCCCAGGTTGTCCTTTCCCAGGTCTATTATTTCCTTTGCTTACAAAATGCTGCACCGTGTCCTTCTCCCTCCCAGGCAGGGGGTGCAGGAGGGGAGGCTGCATTTCCATTCTACTCTGCGCGGCACCTGCTGAGAAGGAACTGAGCAGTGCATTTTTCCTGAGCCCTCCCTTCTAACAAGCCAAGATGTAAGGAGAATTTTGCAGGTTTGATCTGCACAACTTTAATTTGCTCCTTAATACATGGGAGCCCTGAAGGTTTGGAAGTGGTGGTGGTCAGACTGGCAGGTGATGAAGTAGGTGGCTTCTGCAAACACAGGATGGGAACTGGTCTGGGACCACACAGACAGCAGATGAAAGTCTTGTTTCCTTTTATTCAACAAAGCAGAAGAGAATCAGCCAAAACACAATATTAATAGACAGAAGGAGGCTGTGGAAGAGCCATAAGATTGATTTTTCAGGCTCTTTGATGGGTGAGGAGCCTGTTTCTGCTCACACAAGAGGCTGCATTGGAGCGGAAACCTCAGCACTGCACTTAGAGTTTAGGAAGCCACTTTTGAAAATTGGACATCTGGCGTCGATGAGGCTGTTAGTGCTATTTGTGAGCCGAACACATTGCTTTTCCCAAGGGCGGCGATGCATTGTAATTCTTCGCTGTTCATTAAACAGAATATTTTCCCAGTTTAATATCGTAATAGTCATAATTGCTCTGCTCATAAGGACCAAGGTTTACTAAATTCAAATGATGCAACGGATGCAAAACCCACATAAGAGTATTTTATCACTGATGCTATAACGACTTCCCTATAGCAAACATATTTTTATACTCTGCAAACAGCTTTAGAAGATTAACAGAAAGCATCATAAAAATACTCTTTAAATTAAAGATTGCATTGACTTTAGTGGTTCACCCTTCCCCCATACCACCATTCCAGTAATAAAAACGCGATGATGTTTACATGGTTTCCAAATCATAAAACAGTCATTTTTCATTATTTCTCCAGTCTCATAATGCAGACTTTTGTTTATCTATAACTCAATACATTTTAACAAAAGGCCTGACATTTAAATGAATGCTGATAGGAAGCAAGCACAGGAAGTGTTTTATAAACAAATTAATGAGTTTACTGCAAGAAAAGTAATTGGAAGTAAAAATGGGATCCATCAAAGAAACATACTGATGGGTACTTTGTAGCTGAGGTGCATTTTTTCGTGAGTTTTTAAAAGCATTATCTCTGCAGGGTTCCATCACTACTGAACACCAAAATTACGCTGTGTGACACCAAGGTAACCGCAGGCCTTACCTCCCGCTAAGGTAGCCCATTTCTCTGCCCAAATTATGACACTGGAGAAGTTTGCATCTACCTGGAGCTACCACTGACTATTCAAAAAGGCAGGAGGTCTGGATTATAAGTTTCTTGTGTTATTTTTCAGGTAAAGGTGAAGAAGTGACCCCAAGAGATTTAAATTGTTCTTTATAGAGGTGGCCAGAAACCACAGCAGCAAAATCAGTGTATTTTTTCTAAGGCAATCTCCAAAATCTAAAGTGGTGAGGGCAAGTATTGCAGTAGAGCAGGGAATAAACATAATTTGGTTATCTTTGTTAGCATAGCGTGTAGGAAGGCACTGGGATGGAACAGGTGCTGATGGCTTATCCGTGAATCCTTGTATTAGGGTAGGGTTGACTTTACCTGTTTTTTTCCTTATTTATCTGAAAACCTCCCAGCTTTTGGTACACATCACACTGGAGGCCCTCACTGTGCTGCACAAGCTGATAATGGCTCACACCCAAATTTTTCTGTCACATTCAAGCAAGTGCAGGATGCTGACCGCACTCTGCTCTGGTCCAGGCTGAGCGGCACCAATGTGGCTGGAGGGTCGCATCCAGCCCAGAGTGCATGGGACACTGCCGCTATGCTCAGGTTTGGCTCAGCCTCTTCTGGATGGACCTGTCCCACTGGCACAAGAACAGCAGGTACAAATAATTACGGCAGAGAATAATTACAGCTGTAGCACACTTGAATGAACCAACGACTTCTTACATATTTCTCTTGGTGGTAGACAGGAACAGGGTAATAATCGATTATTTGTCACTACGCTGGAATTTTAATATATGCATGGGAAATAGTTTGCAGGACACTGTTCCCCATAGGAAGTGCTGTATTTTTCCAAGACTCAACTTTCTTCTGCTCTTCATTTACCAAAATTAAAATATTGATCTCCTTGGGAAGAATGAGCCCTCTAACAATGATTGCTCTCGAACATAGTGTCAATACTGGATCCATTAATATAATCACATTATCACAGAGGTGATATTGTATGTTATTAGGCTGGAGGAGAGCAGGGAGTGGGATTAAGCACATCATCCAATCAACCCTGAAGGTGTAATTCAGTATAAATCATTTTTTAATCAACAGGAGGATGTGTTAAAGTCATTTGCTTGTGGTGTCTGTTTATATTGAGAAAACACAGTGATATTAAAAAACAGTTTATGTCTCTGGATTTATTTTAATTTTTTTTTTTTTATTGGCCCATAGTACAATAGGCAAATGAGATATTCCCAAATAAACGTTTGTCATCTCAGATGGTAATGTGCCTTTTGTAGATCTAGCACCTCAAATGGTAGATTGAAAAAAATTCCCACTCTCTAGTCTTCATGTTTATGAATGGCCACCATTTTACCTTTATGCGATGCTGAGATTTTGGTAGAGGTGTGGGTAGGACACTGCAGTGAGGGGCAGGCAGGTTAGCGGCATTGCTACCATGAAACCCAGCCCCGGGCGGCACTGATGTCGGTGCCATGGTGGCTTCCCACACAGAGGAAAGGCAGCAGCTACAAACCTGGGGCTCAGCCCTCGAGTGAGCTGCTTCTTCCATTCATTTCCATGGCCATGTTATAACAGAAAAAAAGGTAGTTGTGGCCTCTGATTAAATTGCCTTGCTGTTAATAGCAGAATAGACACCCATGCAGGGGACTGCGGCCGTGCACCCTGCCCATACTGCTGGAGACATGCTCCTGCTTTATTTGCTGAATTTAATACCACGCTTAGACCCCATTACATTAACGGATGGCAAAGAAACAATTTAATCATCTCCTGTGCTCAGAGGGTTAGTGGTTTTAATTGCATTTAAATGGTTTAATGCATTAAAAGTTATGATTTTAATGCAAAGGAAAAAGTGGCATCTCCAGGAGGGAAGGGTGGTGGCCTTGTATCTGCCTGGAGCCAGCAAGGAAGGCAAGACGCTGGAGATCGAAAGAGTGAATTTGTACTTCCCTGCAGAAACAGGGCCGGTTTGGTATGGCAGCACCGCAGCTGCTGCCTGGGATCACTGTTAGCTCGGAAACGTCACAGATCTTCCCCCTCCCCAATTAAAGACATGATGCTGGCAGGCTGCCTGCGCAGCCTGGCCTTTTCCAGCAAGGATGTGCCAATACCGGTAGGATTTTGGCAGTGCCTTGTCTGGATATTGCTCATGTCTGTGTTTTGTGGGAGACCCGTGAGAAGTGAGAGAGTCCCTGGGGCAGGGGTGGAATGCCCAGCTCTGTCAGTCTTGGCTTCTCCATCTTCTGGGGGAAAAAAATCCCCCTGATGTCTACGTCACTTGATCTCAACAATATTTCACGTCTCTGAGATTTCTCAGCAAGCCTGCTTGAATCAGGGTAGGTAGCTGTGTCCGGAGGGCAGAAACCTCTCTCTTCTGCAATGGGCGGCAGAAAACCCTGCCTCAGCACTGCAGCTGGTGGAGCATGCAGAAATGTCCCCATCAGGCAATTAGCCCTGATAACCTTTTGGCCTTTCTTACCATCTGCATTGCTGCGCAGGACCTGGAGCAGGATCAAAGAAGTGGCCTTGCTCATTCTCTGCAGATTTTGCACTCTCAAGTAATTTAAAGGGTAAAAAGATGCCTTAGCTGTTAGAGTTCTTAACAATCACTCATCACATGAGCTGTACCTCCCAGAGACAACTCACCTAACAAATGAATCCACTGCGCTGATATTGGATTCTTTGGAAAATTACTAAAGATTTTCAATTATACATGCTTCTTTCCCTAAGTTTAAAATGATATGTGCATGCATTATGGACTTAAATTAATATTTGAGCTATTAATTGGAGATTGCACTTGGCAGCAAGTTAATTTTTGTGGTGCAATGCTCATGTACCCAGAGCTAATATGATGACTGCATTTTTAGCAGCTTATAAATAAATAAAAATAAATGAAATTCTTCAAGATCTGCTCATACCAAGCTATCAAAATGAATCAAGTTGATTGCAGGGACATTTGCTGTCTGATGTTGCCCTTTGCCTAGCACCTCTCTGTGCCGTCCTCAGGATCTGGGAGGGATACCTTCAGTGCCTCTGAGGTGTCCAGCACATGAGCAGAACTACTACTCTTTTCAGCATCCCATTGATTTTTTGTGCTGTGAACAAAGGTTTGTGAACTGTTCAGTGAATTTAATTCCTTTCTTGTGTTTGTGCACTGTCCAGGAGCAACTTGTTATTTTTATGCTTCCACAAATACCTGCAAAGAGCAGTTCTGTGCCTGTATCAAAAGAGTAGATTTTTTTGCAAGAGGGCCATTATGTCTGTTTACTATTAATCAGATGAGGACTTTCCTAGTTTGCAAATCAGTGTCTTAAAGGTTTATGAGATAATTACAGAATCACAGACTGGTTGAGGTTGGAAGGGACCTCCAGAGATCATCTGGTCCAACCCTGCTCAAGCAGGGTCACCTAGAGCACATTGCACAGGATCACATCCAGGCGGGCTTTGAATATCTCCAGAGAAGGAGACTCCACGACCTCTCTGGGCAGCCTGTCCCAGTGCTCTGTCACCCTCACAGTAAAGAAGTGCTGCCTCATATGGAGATGAAACTTCCTGTGTTTCAATTTGTACCCAATTACCCCTTGTCCTATCGCTGGCCATCACTAAGAAGAGTTTGGCCCCATCCTCTTTACATTGTCCCCTCAGGTGTTTGTACAGGTTGATAAGATCCCCTCTCAATCTTCTCTTCTCTAGGCTGAACAGGCCCAGCTTGTTTAGTCTTTCCTCAAAGATAGATGCTCCAAGCCCTTAATCATCTTCGTAGCTCTACACTGGACCCTCTCTAGACATTGCACGTCCCTCCTGTACTGGGGAGCTAACAGCTGCACACAATATTCCAGGTGTGGCCTCACCAGAGCTGAGCAGAGGGGGACGATCACCTCTTTCGATCTGCTGTCCACACTCCTCCTAGTGCAGGCCAGGATCCCATTGGCCTTCTTGGCCACAAGGGCACACTGCTGGCTCATGGTTAACTTGTTGTACACCAGGATTCCCAGGTCCTTCTTCGCAGAGATGCTTTCCAGCAGGTCAGCCCCCAGCCCGTACTGGTGCCTGGGGTTATTCCTCCCCAGGTGCAGGACCCTGCACTTGCCTTTGTTGAACCTCATGAGGTTCCTCTACAGCCAACTCTCCAGCCTGTCTAGGTCGCTCTGAACGGCAGCACAGCCTTCTGGTGTGTCGGCCACTCTGCCAAGATTTTAATCATCTGCAAACTTGCTGAGGGTGCACTCAGTCTCTTCATCCAGGTCATTGATGAGTAAGTTGAATAGCACTGGACCCAGTACTGACCCCTGGGGGAAACCAGTAGCCACAGGCTTCCAACTAGGCTCGGCGCTGTTAACCACAGCCCTCTGAGCTCTGCCACCCAGCCAGTTCCTGATCCTCCCCACTGTCCGCTCATGTAACCTGCATAATAATGCGTGTAATAACCTGAGCTCTATAAGTGGGAAGAAACCTTCTTTCACTTGTGAATTATCTGTGGACTTTTTAAGCGTTGGGTGGGGTCGTTGTGGCAATGGTGAACACAGCTTTTTAAAAATGGCTGGGGAAGACTTTCTTGTTCAGAGACTTTCTAACTCCTCTGCCTTTCTCAATGCAGTTTGGCTGGAGTTTGCAGACACTGTTCTTCAATCAAATGCAAATAAGTGCATTATACAGAACACATAGGAAACACACTTTTCACTGCAAGAATATTATCAGGAAAATCTGGCTGACATCTTTAATAAATGCTCTATACTATATTCTCTTAAATGCTTTTTTATAAGCAAGGTGTGGCAGCAACTTATAAACATCGATTACCTGTTTATTTTTTGTTGTTTAGTAAAGTATCAATGTCCTTTTTTCACTGTGGTTTCTATACTGTGACCCACATAGTGTCTAAATTGTTTATTCATAATATCACATAAATGATAAGTGCTTTAATGTGCTTATTACTATGTTAGGAAATGACCAAGTGAAGAAATTGGCTTAATTGGTCAAAAACTCATCAGTCCTTTCTGGGACATTTAAATGTGCCTGCTGACCTCTTCACGCTTAAGAGTCTTGGTTCTACGAGCTCCATCTGCATGGTGGTCCAACCCCTATCCTTTACTTGCCTTGCCTGGCCATGCAGCAGGTATTTGCCCCTCGAAGGGGTCGTGCTGGGAGCAGCCTGGTCAGGGTCTTTCTGTGCCTCTCTAAATGAGTTATCCCCTATGCAGCCAGGATATGTACATGAGAGAGGGAAAATATCAACTCACAGGAGTAATTTCATTAGCAAGTTAAATCATTCCCATGTGTCAGCTGTGTTTTAGGGGGACAACAACTCCCACTAACTGTTTTCTGTGGCTGATTGTGTCACTTATAAAAGCTGCTGAAACCAAAGGCGGCTGTTTGGATCTTTCACACAGCTGCCTTTTCTGTCCTGGCTCCCATGAAGCGCTCTCAAATTCGTACCATTTTTGATCCACCAGTCCAAGTAGCTTTTAAAGTAGCTGATTTATGAGCTAACATAGTCATCTCTGGGGCTGTCAGAAAATACAAATTGCTGATTTCCCTTTTATTTTTTAATAAAATGTATTGACAGCACTTTTCTCATGCATCTCAGTGAACAAAATCTGCTTCAGCCACCTTGTCCACTCATGGGAAGGAGCTCATTTCTTAAACCAAAATGTTAGCAGCTACATTCAAAATAGTGCAGGTGGCATTACTGTATGCTGTGTGCTAAGTGGTTTCACTGTAGAGGACGGGAGTGTGCATGTTTTGAATCTCCAAATTTTTCCACTTCTCCTCATTTTTGTATTAATTATTCAAGCCATTATGAAACAGGTTGTACCTGGAGAAATCAAAACACAGTTGCGTAGAGCAAAATGAAGTGAAGGTGTTTCAGAGCAGAATAAGCGCAGGAAAACCTGTAGGCGAGACTTCAGTAAGAGCTGAGGCAAGTAGAGCAAGCTCTTTCTCTTTCTCCCTGTTTGTTTGGCCAGATGGACCTTGTGAGTGCCCTACTTAAAATAAGCAACAAGTGGGGGTTTGAATGCTCCCATGTGCAATGCCCACGTGAATTCCTGAAGGAGGAATTGGAAATGGGTCTTTTACTAGTGGTGGAGACCTAGCGGGGGCACAAGTGAGACACCAGTGCCCGATGGATGGGTCAATGTCCCTGTGCCTCAGCCCCTTCTCTGCAGAGGGGCAGCTCTCTGCATGACCAAGGCGCTGTGCTCTATGCTAGGGTTGCAGAAATGCCCATACACTGTGGCAGTAGTGTGGTAGATTAATATCTTATGGCTGCTTCTTTGCTTTCTCGTACTGAATAGCCCAGTTGAACTGTTGAGATTCAAAACAGCAGCAGGCAGTTATTATGGGGCCAATATTTCCGGGTTGTGTTTGCAGCCAGGTGTTTATCCATCCCATGCAGGAGATGTTAGCACCTTGACTCTGAAACGCCCTGTGAGTTCCTTTTGCCTCTCTTTTTTGCAGATTTTGTGGGTTTGAGGACCCTTGACAAGTGAAGATTATAGTGCAGGGGTTGTAAGGGCAGGAAGGCTGGCTATGTGAAGTCTAAACAAAAGGAACAGGTTATAAATTACTGTTTGCCATTTTTCTTTTTGATCTCATATTTAAGTGTTTTGAGATTTAGAGTCCACTCAGTAGTTGAGGTGTTGCCTAGTTACCATTTTTGGTATCACAGAGAAAGAATAAATTAAATGACATTTTAATATTAAATGCTGTGGCTTGAGAATTGCAGATGTGCTCCCTGTGCATCAGACATCCAAGTCAGAAATCCTCTTTTGAAAAAGCTCTGATTTTTAGAGGGAGACTTTGAAAATTGTCCTTTTAATTTTATTTTTAAAATATGTATGTCTTTTTTTTACAACAGCCCCTGCACTGCATTTTCTCTGCAGTAGGGAATCCAAGACTGGGTATTTTGTTAGCTGGGCCCGTTAGCAGCAGGCATAAATTCCTGCTGCTGGAGCATGCTGTTACAGGCACAGAGAAGTCCAGCACTGCACTGGCCACCACCCCAGTTGCTGCTCACTGCTGTGGTGTCCTGGGCTGCAGTGCTGTGTTTTGAACTGCAATACATTTACAGAGTTTCCCACCAAGCTGCCTTAGGAGAGCAGACAGCTACTGCTGCTCAATGGTGACAATTTATGGGCGATGCCTGCTTTTGAGGTGGCCCTTGTCTGCTGACCCTATTTTATCCTCAGTGCCTTCTAACAGAAGAATTAGGCATTCTTCTTGCTTCCCAAACCTGGCATTTGAGTTGAAGTTCACACAGCACTGAGAAATCTTTCATTCTGCAGCAGCTGCCTGATCAGCGGAAAGGTGAGTGTCTGTGCGGGTATGTCAGAAGTTCCTTGGGTTGCTGTCTGATTGTTCAAAATCCTCGTGTCTGTAACAATGGGCATATTTAGTACTGTCTCGCATGCAGAAGACATCAGTCACTCTCCCTCAATCAGCCCATTATGAACTATCCTGAAAATGCTGGAGAGGGCAGAAAATGAAGCATAATGTTCCTCCCTTCTACGAGTTGCACGCTGCTTCATCTGCTAACTGCGGTTTGATGGGATGCCTAAGACCTCCCCTCTGCCTTGGTGTTTTGCCCTGGCTTTTCTCTCTCACCCCCTCCTCTATAAGGAACTCACCAGTGTTGGTTTTTAATGACTTGCAAGTCAATAACAATAAACAAGAGGGATCTGGAAATTCTTATTCTCAGAAGTAATTAATCTTAATATTCCATTATTTTGGTCTCATTCAGTGGGGGCGTTTGCTTGGGCTTTCTGGTGATTTTGTTCTGGTAATGATCTGTCTTCAGGCTTTCCTAGGAAAAGTCTGAAGTTTTCTGTGTGTCCTTTCCTGGATCTTCTGTATAAGAAACCACAGCAAGGAACCCAGAAAAAAGCATATTAATTTATGGAGTTCAGTAAGTACTTCATAATCAAGAATTATAAACCCAGGAAAATTTCAGCTGGCATTTATATTTAAGAGAAATGTATGAAATACTAAGAAATACATAGCTCAGGAATCTGAAGTGCTTTTCAAATCATTAACATTTAGAGATATAGACACTGAAATACTTTAACTGTATGGCTGTTGCATAGTATCACTGCATCACTTAAAAACTGGCAGAAGCAAGCACTGTATTAGGTGCTCAAGATAACTCTAATTGATGCAAAGGCTTTCAATTGATTTTAATTCCTGCAGCAACAGAAAGTGATGAGAACGTTCCATTGCAGCCAGGAGAGATCAGTGAATCTTTCCCTAAACATTAACAGCAATATATAAATATATGTATATTTAGAGAGATAAATAGCTATAGACAGATATTTTTAAAAGCTTGCAGTGCATGTTTTCCAATGACTAGAAATACCATATAGAAGGATTTTTCTACGTTTCTTGTTAATGAATCAGAATTTTTCTTTTCTTTTCTTTTCTTTTCTTTTCTTTTCTTTTCTTTTCTTTTCTTTTCTTTTCTTTTCTTTTCTTTTCTTTTCTTTTCTTTTCTTTTCTTCTCATATCAGGAAATTTCCAGTTGGAAGACTTGTATTCATAATTTAAGGTAATTTTTTTTTTTCCCGGGAAAAACACTGCAATGTCTTTCAAAGCAAGCAATGCGCAGTGTGAGGTATTCATGGTACTAGTATTTATTTAGAGTTTGGAAGGACATTAAAACAAGTGCTAATTTAACAAGCTAGAGGAAATCAGAAGTTAAGCCGCCCCCAGAAACCTTTCTTTTCTGCCTCACGGGGGCACCATGAATCATTACGTAGAGCCTGGAAAGGTCTCTTCCCACCTCGGCCGTCAGCTGGTTGTCCGTACCCGATTTTCAAGCGGCACGGAGAGGAGTGCCAGGGGAGGGAGAAATCTCCCACCGGCTGTGGGAGGGAGGTGGGAGCTGCACCACGACCTTGGCTTTTCACCAGCTGAAGTGGGCACGTGTCCTTCCAGCCCAGAAGAATCTGTTCCCCATTGAAAAACTGCTGCAACTAATTTTAAGATATTTGTGAAATAATAGATGTGAGCTTTGTCCTCTCTGTGGACAAGGTGCAATAAAGCAGAGTTAAAAGCCAGAGAGCTGCCTTAGTTCTTCCACTGCATTGCGAAACTCAGCCCTTCTCCTCCTGAGAAGGTGTCCCCTGGCATTCCTCTCTGAGCACTCACTTTCTCTCTGTTTCTAGTTCTTTCTAGTTCAGAGATAAATGTTCTCTTTTGCTACTCCTGAGTGGAATCCAGTAGGACAAATGTGGCCTTGTGATACTGGGTATCTCACTAAATGGGCAGAAGAGCTCTGTATCTCTGCAGAACCTTAGAGCCTGATATCCTTAGTTACGAGCAGGTAAATGAAAATAAAGTCTGATTTAAAAATTGGAAAGATAATTTTGATTTAAGATGAAATGGAAACATAAAGTGATATTGCAGAAGGAAATTGATCAGTTCCTTAAAGGTACATACCTGTTAAATGTTGGAGCCAAGGGAATTGAACAAGTTACCCAAGAAGCTTTCAAATGCAGACATATTCTCAAACCATTTTTAACTTTGATTTCTATCTCATTATTGAAGTACTACCCTCGAAATAGTTTTATCTCATTAAAGGATGAACATTCACCATATTTCATTTTTTGAAGCCTGATAGCATTTTTGAGCTGTTCATTATGGAATTTTACTGTCTTGATTTGCTTTGTTGTTGCTCAAATTAAGTAAAATGGAGTAAACTCATCTTTTTCAGTTTTAAGCAACTAAATTCCTGTCATCTCTCTGAATATGAGACTTTCACTCTGTAGTTGTCCAAAACACTTATTCCAGCAGCATTATAAGCTATTAAAAAATAAGCTTCTACTCTGCATATTAAAACGAATTCTACTCAAGTGGCAAAATATGTCTTACCTACAACAAAAGCTTTTTCTGAAGATCTGGTTAATGGAAACCACATCTTTCAAGCTTAGCTGGCTAACAATATCTGCCAGTTTATTTGGCAGTTTGGGAAGTTGATCCATGAAACTTAATTGACTTTGTATATTTATGTTCAAAATATTCAAAGGGAAACTCCAGTTTTTCTGATAGGTCACCCACGCTTCTCTTCGATGAGCCTCATCACGAATAAAGATAGCTTCAACTGAGTTTGGAACAGAACCTGTAAAACATTGGGGATCTGCAAGTCTCCAGGTAAAGCAGTCATTTTTCAACCTACACATCAAAACGTTATCTCGTAAGCTGGATTCTTCATAAATATTTAGTGAAAGGAGTTGTTAGTCAATTTTTTTCCTTCTTTCCCCTGTCCTCCTTCCTCCATCCATAAGAAAAACCTATTCCTGTTCTGCCTGTTCACACTTTGTCTCCAAATCGCACAGCCTGAGCTCAGAAAATCAACAAATAACCCGACTTGTTGATTCCTGTCCAAATGCCTATGCTGTCCAACTCTGAGAGTGATTATGTTTATCAGACAAATGGCATCTGCTGTGACACCAGCCATTCACGTCTTATAAGAAGATGCTCAGTGCTTTATAAGGAGAATTTAGTGCCTGTTGCGAGCCAATAAATCAATTTCCCAAGCCTCAGTGGACACCCAAGCCATGGGTCCTTCCTGGAAACTAATTCAGATTGAATTATAGCTTCAATTCCACCTGGCAAAGATGATGTTAATGCAGAAGATAAGTGAGGAGAGAATAAATAGTGACTGCAGTGAAAATGCATATGGATGAAAGAGAATGCACTTAAATGAGGTAATGTCTTCTAGACAGCATCATGTAAAATCAGGAGGCAGCTTTTAACTCAACAGACAGGAAATTAGGTATGTGATATCAGTATTATGAAAGGCAGCTGCGCATCTGATTCCCAGCAAGTTATGATGGAAGTTGCCCTGAAGCCTTTTCTGGTATTGCAGTTTTTCTACCATTTGTGCTGCATTTTGGTTAGGAGGCTAAAGCAACCCATCACTCCTCTACTAAGTGAGCTTACTTCCTCTGAACACCCCTCCTTCTGCCCCTTGATTTCTTGGTGATATCCTAGAGAGAGTTTTTGTGTGAGATTGTATTTTCAGAGGTGCCACATGCATTGCCTTGTGCCTCGAAACAAGGCTGCGGCCACAGGGATCAGAGAGGAAGCGGCCCCATCCGATCGAGCAGGGTGCAGGTTTGGTTTAATGGAGCAGAAGGCTTCCCAGCTTCTCAGTCTGTGGTGCATGTGGTGATGGAGCCCAACAAGCAGTGGTCCCATGATGTCTTGGCACTTCAAGTGAGAATGAACCCTCTGTGGCTTTGTCTGCTCCTTTCAAGATCTTAACAGAGCTCAAAGAGGGGACTCACTGTTTTCATTTGTTCAGTGGTAGTTAGAGCAACATGTTATTCCCGTATCCCCTGAGACCAGAGATGCAGAGAGAAGTGGACAGTTTTATGGCTTCAGTTGGATTTTACAAGCTGCAAGTATGGGATTAGGAACTACTTTAAACCTAACAAACTAAAAGGGCTTGCACCAGATGTTGTAGGTTGAGGTGCTGACAGTTACTGCTGTCCCAGGGCTTGCTTGGTCTCAGCAAAAGCAATTGCCGGTTCCCAGCAGGCTGTAGCGAGAGGAGCGGAAGGTACGGGCCCACATGTACTGCAATAGCATATGGTTACTGCAAGACTTGGTGCTGTAGAAAAGATCATTGGGCTATTACCAAAACCTGCCATGTTTTATTTCTCATCTTCTGTCAGTCTTCTTTAGGGAATGGTGTTGGTGGCACAGATATTGGAGAGCAAAGTCATGGCCATGGTTCAGAGAGAAGAGCTCATGTTTGTGCACTGCCGAACACCTTGGAGAGGCAGACATGCTCCAGCCAAAGCACTCCCCAGGAGAAGCCTCTACCCTTGCTGCCTTTCTCACAGAAATGACTTGTGTGAGCCCTCCTTAATTGGTTTAGGCAAAATAAATCAGGTTAATGAAGACCTGCTGCTCAAAGAGTTGGTGCTAAGTCAGCTCGCTTAGGCTGAAGCAGGCTAGGGAGGGCCCAGGCAAGCAGCTCCTGGGGGCAGCTCTGATGGGGCCATTACCTGTGGGTCAGGTACAGAGCTCCTCACGAGGCAGAGGAACGTATGGGGTGTGGTGGGTGGTAAGCACCCGAAGTTATGGATCAGACTTCTGTATTGCCTGCTTTCTACATGCTAGGCTCCTCTGACTCTTTCTTGCTGGATGTTTTCTGCTGCATTGAGGAATCCAGTGGGAAACTGCAGAGCAGTGATTACTTTTCCATGGGTGACTTCAGTGAACATGTTTTGAGGCAGAAGCCTGGACCTGGGTACAGACAGGATCCTAAAAGAGACAGTTGGCATCTTACTGAGACAGCTTTAGTGCTGAATCCTCAAAAGACAAACAGACCTATCTGCCTACACCACTGTGGTTCAGTTGAGATGCTCTCCATTTCTGGGGTTGCTAGCCTGTATGGATATAAATGTACATTCTACTACATTGTAAGCTCCTGTTTTCATATGCCACTTGTCCACTTAAATTCCAAATTGTGAAGATTATTTTCAGAGCAGATATAATCTTGGTGCATCTCATTTGCTCAGCACTTGCTTTAACAGTGCTGTGGTCTCTTGTTAGGGTACTCAGATGTGATTTTAGTAAAAACTTGTGATAATGGTTTGCAGAACTATCTTTTTCTTTCAGGCCTGCTGTGCTGTGTCTTTCTGAAATAACCTGTCCACCTGATTATTCCTTTACCCAGGGAATCCTCTGGGAAGTAGGCAGCAGAGAGAAATTTAGCATTGCCAGGCTGGGTACAAGATCCAACAAGATCAGAGCATAATTACCTGGTAGCAGGTTGAAACTCACTAGCTCTCAGCATTCCCTGTGGAAGGATCCTCAGATATGCCCTATTTCTGCATAAACATCTAGCTCCCACCACCATGGGCCAGGATTCAGTGGTCTCCAGGGCAACTATTTTTCTGAACCTGGTAGTTGACTTTATTCAGCTGTTACTTTCTTTGGAGACCACCCAAACCTCAAAAGCAGTGCAAACAGCTGCTGGTGTGCAGCCAGCCCTGAGAGTGCAGCACTCCAAACCTGCTCAGCTGCTGGTCCCGATTTCCCATATTCACTAAGCTGGGACAGTCAGCCTGCAGGATTTTAGCCTTGCAAACAGTGACGGCCGCCAGCCTGACTGACTTGTTCTCCTTAAAGACTTGTATGGGCAGCAGGTTGCTCGTGGCTGGGGTTGATACCTGAATTTTCATAACAGAAATAGGATATTCATGTCCTTTCTTTGTGTTGTTGTAGCCCCTCTGCGTGCAAGAGCTAGGTGAAATGATAGATAAATGGCATGCCTGGGTTTTTGCTTTAAATGTGTATAATGAATGATGTAGCTCATGTAGCTTATTTGGTTTTGTTTTCTTGGGCTGTGACTCATCTCAGAAAGCTGGGCTATAAGCATGGGGAACCAGAGTCCTAACAAACTTTGAATACTGAGTGGCATGAAATGTGTTAAAATTTTGGGTAGAATGGGGGACTTTGGGCTGGTGGGGAGTACAGTCTGATCAATGGTGAACTTCCTGTGCTAGGTAATGCTCAGGAGGCAAACTTTCTTAGTACTAGAGAGAGAGTCTCCAAAAAAAAAAAAGAAAAAAAAAAATCAGTTGGCTCTGGAAACATGAACACTTGTATTTTCTGGTCTTCTCTCCTAGAAACGCTTTCCCAGTGAAATCTATACCCCTTAGATACAGATTTGATGAAAAAGTAATGAATGTATTTACCACTGTACCCTCTTACCCTGAAGGAAAGCAAAAGGAAAACATAATCAGAATTTCTGCCTCTTATTTTCTTTATAACATTTTTGTTGAAAGTTCTGAAAGACTGGCATCTCGCTAAGGAAATTGATTTGTATTTGTATTTAACTTGGGTTTATCAGATGAGAAGAGTCAGTTTTGGCTAAAATGATTTTGCTAACTGGCCATTGATCAGCTTACACCCATGAAGAGAGAAACCTTGCACTAGATAGCAGTGAAGTCTCTCTCCCCTCTTCCTCTGTTCTGGGTTAATACACTTCATGGATGGTCATAAATGGCAAATTCTTAACTAGTAATTGTTTTTTTTCCCCTGAGGGGTGGAGACGGCAGTGTTCAAGGGAGATGATTTCAACTGGAGATGTGACAGGACTTGAATGTCTAATTCCTCTGAAAAGCCTTGCTTGAGCACGTGGGCCTGGAGGCAGTGGAAAGAGAAAGATTGCTACAGGCTCTGTGCTGAGCCCTCGATAAGGAACCCATTACAGTCCATGTGAAGACTGTTCCTGTCACTTTAGCAGCCACTTGCCTTTACTGCTGCTCAGTTTCCCATGTTAATGTCTCCTGACTGTGATGACCCCAGCTGTTTCTGCTGTTCACAACAGCCAAATTTGAACACCTCCACTTGCTCCTACCCACCTTCCTCTCATCCCCAGACACTCTCTTTTGCCCAAGCACTGTTCTCCACTCCTCTTCCCACTTACCTGTACTGTCCTCTCCCTGACTCTCTCCTCTGCTCCTCCCCATCTGATACATCTCACAGGAACAATTATTTCCGACTACCATCCGTCACCCTCTTTTCTCAGATACTTTCCACAGATGAGGGAGGCAGCAATGGCATCTCATTACCATGTTGCTTTACGTGGCTAAAGGTGTTACTGGTCCCTGCTGTGACCTGTTGCCTCACGATGGTATGGATCATTCAGGTCAAGAGGCAGAACACCCACACAAATGACTTTAGGGTGTCATTACTTGCCCTGCATGCCGAATATATAACCATGATGGATTGCTGGCACATGTTTATGGGTGCCACTATGTAGGATCTGGGTTCATGGTCATTAACTCCCTGTTTGCTTTAAGGCACTGCGTGGAACATGCTGCCTGTGACGCTAACATGGTCGTGGGGAGAAACTGAATAACTTCTTACTTTTTTGCCTGTGTTTTCTGCTGTCCCATCTCATAATGCACCCAGAGGTGCATGAAAATGATTAAAATTCTGATTACTTGTATGAACAATGTGGAAAAGAACAGCCTTGGAATTAAAATTCAGAGAGAAATTGAATCCCATAACAGAGTCTGCATTTATATTCAAAATATGCTAATCTGCTGTTCCATGAGATCTTTGAATTCAATCAGGAAATCACCTAACAATAAAAGGCTAAAAATATATACAGAAGAGAAAGCAAGTGAAAAAGCCAGTTGATGGCATTGATAAAGTCTCAGCCCAAATGTAGATAAACCTGATTGATAGCTTCTTCTTCTTCTTCTTTTTTTTTAAAGATTTTTAGACGTTAATCCTATGCAAGCATTTATGCCTGGCCTCTTTTTCTCTGCTCTTGCTTGGTATTGGCACAGTGAATGAATGTTGTCTTTTTCTTTTTTCTTTTTCCTCTCCTGGCATGATCTTGAAGTTCTAAAGCAATGAGCTGGTCTAGACAAAGCAGTAGGTTTCTAATTTAGTTTATTTATTACATAACTGAATGTAATTGCTAATAGAGAAACAAGTTATTACTGGCTGATGTACCTAGTTAACAAGAGTAAAGACCAATTCAAATACAACCCCAGTTCTCATGTTTAGTAGCATCGCTTGGCTCTTTGATAAGCATGACAGGAGCTTGTTAGCTGTTTCTTACTGCAGAGCCATGCAGTATTTGGCATAGTGACAGGAGAAAGTGTTTGGAGCATGATAGGTAGTGGAAGTGCCTGGCTGCATGGATGTTGCTGGGGCTTGGTGCCTCTCGCAGCAACTTTCTGAGTCCAGATGTTCAAATATCTCTGGGCATTTGATTACAGTGCGTATTAAGAACTTGCACGCATTTAAATGTCAGGGTCCTCGTCATTAGAGAGGCCTCTGTTGTTGAACGAGAGCCTCTTGTATAATTTTGCTGACAGTCTTGCCCAAAGAAACCAAATGTTAGCAGCAGAGAAAGGATGTGCATTGCCAGATACAAAGGCTGTTAATTGGCTGGTCTTATGGGAGATATTGAAGGGTTTTTGCAGAGGTAAAAACTCTGGAAGCTTTTTGTAAAGCAAAGGATATCAAGTCATTGTGTTATGCAAGACGCAAAGCACCTGACTGCAAGCAGTCCAGCTGGAGTTTAGAGACTGAGGCATCTCAGGGCACTGCGTGCAGGGAGGGCTGGGGTGTGTGTGTGTGTGTGTGTGCGCGCAGTTGGGTTGCTGTTCGCCAGCCAGAGCTTGAGCTACAGTCCATCAGACTTGCAAATTGTTCTTAATACGGGGCTGAACTGAATAATTATTTGGATGGGCTGCCCTCTGCTACAGTGTGGGGAGGGATTGCAGCTTGCGTTGTAGTGCTGCAGGCAGAAGTGGTGAGAGTGCATCATCTCCTAGCACAGGGCAGTGTGCCTTGTTTTAGGAACCTGAAAGTTTTGCAGTTACGTTTAAAGATAATTGCTGTTTCCACTTGGACAGCAAAGAATCTTGTATGCTGGGTAGGTGCTTTTGTGCTGCCTGCTGGTACTCTGACCACGATGCAGATCTCCCTAGCTCCTGTGTTGCACTGAGGAAAAGATAGTTTTGTAAGTGCAGCTTGCAAACTTAATTCCATCATATCTATTCATTCTCAGATGTGCTCTTTAAACACTCTCTCACTTCTCTTTGACAACTCTGTGACATGGCCTGGCTCTTTCAAAAGTTGCTTAGCCACTTTCTGTATGAAATAGCGGCACATGTTTGGGGGGCATGTTTTCCTGGCAAATCTGGAACTCTGTGTTCATCTCTTTGGCAAGGGCAACCTAGGTAAGATGAGACTAGTTTCCAACCCTTGCCCATAATTAAAGCCCATCCAGGATCATTTTTAATAACTGTAGTCCATTGCATTTGTCTTCACACCAGTAAATGATTCAAGAACACGGCTGTGCTGTGTTACTTGTTCTTCCTGGTGCTTTCTAGAGACCAGAATTGCAAACACAAACAGAAAAAGTGAAAAGTTTCAGCTTTTCTTACTTGCTCTGATACCTCAAAGCATCAACAACCTTACAAAGACAATCTGTTCCTCTGAAGTTTCTGGGCTGGTGGCTAGATTCCCTTCCAATATTTGAAGTTGTCTTTCGGACTCCAGGAGGTTTTTTTTGTCTCTAGAAATTTGTGTGGCCCAGTTCTGACTGCTTTTATGTTGGCTGCAGAGTATGCCATGAAGATTA
Source organism: Chauna torquata (assembly GCA_013399475.1). NCBI lineage: Eukaryota > Metazoa > Chordata > Aves > Anseriformes > Anhimidae > Chauna > Chauna torquata. The sequence continues at coordinate 192,053 of VXAL01015260.1, forward strand.
GGACAATGTGCTGCCTAATTTAAGGCCTACAGCGGCAACCAATAGTGTCTAAATCCTGATGGGCTACTTATTTCTAATGACTGCTGTGCCTGTGGAAAAGGAAAAAAGATATGAAAGACCTCCATCTGGATACTCCTAAATCCTATACTCTCCATCCTACTTATAAAAGTCATTCTGCGCAGAAGGAGGATAATCTTTCAATACCTCAAAATAACCTGTACTTTGACTCACCTGCTTGAACCCCAGGGAGCTCTTGGCTGGGTAAAACCCAGTATCGGAGCGCAAAGTGCATGCGCTCTGCAGCCCTGGAGGTGGCTTTTATGAATTAAATTAGTAATAAAACACCTTTAGTACTTGAGAGCTTAAAACGTGTTGCCGCCAGTGCTTGTGTAGGGCATCGATGTGAACTATGTCACCTTTGTGTGCTGCTGCAGGGGTTCGGGGAGAGAAAACGATTGATTTTTCATGCTTTCTGGTGATGGAGAGGCCTTTGCACTCCTTTCTGCTGGCACCATCTCCAAATCTGAGAGTCTGCCTTGGCCTCTGAAGAACTAGGGCCTGATCTTACATACTGGACATGTGAGCTTTTGAGTATCTTAAGTTTTGTTTTGAAGTTAAATTTAAATAGTATATTAAAAAAACCCTACACTCTGCAAGCATGCATGCTGAGGGTACAGAACAATCCTACTAGAATTTTTTTTTTTTTAAATTTTTGTATTTGATACTAAGTTTCTGGCAAGGTATTAGCTTCTGGATCTTCTGCAATAAATAAATCTAGCCTGACTCTCTTAATTCTTTGAATGTTTGCAAAGAGATTTGAAATTCTTTATGGAATGAGCATTTCCCCAAATCTACATAGAAATCACATACATTTTAAGCCAATCTGATTTCTCTATTCAGCTTTAACAATTATCTTAATTCGTGTATCAGATTACGGTTTCTTCATACAAATATGAAGCAGGTGATATATTCAGGAAGCTATACGAAATCTTGCATGCAAATTTTGCACACAGTTTTTCCTCTTTTCCTCAGATAACAAAGCTCAGGAAGTTTGGTACCTTTATTCCCCCTCCGCTACATCCAAAGCAGTATATAATATATGGGCCAGTTTCACTTAAAATGTAGGAAATGGTAAATTCCATTGCTCACAGAACTACCTATTCTCATTATCTCTCTAGTGGAAATGGGAGAGAAATCGATGTCAGCATGTTCTTAAACACAGGACTTGTAATGACACTATGTGGAGGACTTTGATGCTAGTAGCTGGAAGAGTGTGAAGAGTTGCTTTTGTTCAGTCTCAGTGTGACCATTCAGACCTAGACATTATTCCTTGAAAGTCTGAAGAATTAAGGCATGTATTTTTCTTTTTATTTCCACCATGAGTTATTTTCTGTTATTTCTGAATGTGATTCTGCTACTGAACTTTTTGCTCAACAGTTGAGTATTTAAATTTCAGGCATTTCAAGTCTTGTCTTTAAATTTTTTTATACTTCCTCCTGGCCCTAGGATGTTCAGAAATCTATATTTAAGACATTCAAGAGCAATAATGCTCTGATATGTGATGTTGCTTTCTATACCTCCTCCTACTTTTTCTTAAAGTTAATGGAGTTTAATTTTGTTTCTTCCATGCTGACCAAGTTTCATCATGCCCAGCTGTTTTTTGTTTCTTCATTTGTGCCAGGGCGCATGCTTCTCCTATTGAATCAAATGCAGAATTGGATGTGCGCTTGCTGGAGCAGTGCCTGGCATACCTGCATTATGTTGGGCATCCTCAGAGTTGCTAAATGGTGTTCAAGTCTGCTAGTTTGCATGGGAGCTGGAAATTTCAAGGGTCTCTACCACAGCTGAACATGATTTTCATCTGATCATGCTGGGTAGGCATCCCTTGCTGTTAGAGATGCAGGCGAGGAGGAGGAGGAGGAGGAGAAAGAGAGGAGCGGGGGGCAGAAGAGGGAGAGCCATGTATGGGTGGTGGTTTTGAAAGTCTTTGATACTTATAACATATGTTCAGAGTTATTAACATAAAAAGGGCATGTGTGAAGGAAAGAGGCTGATCTGCTGTCCTACTGATGTTGGAGAATGCATCTGCATCAGTTCATGAAGCAAGTGGCTCATCCTGGTGCCTCAAGGCTGAGGCTCCCTGGGTCAGTGGGGCCAAGAATCTGGAAGCAGCTTCTGGATGCTTGGTTCTCATCTACATTCTAGGCTTAGCCAACCAAAACAGGGTCAGGGATTGCTTTGGGCCTTTCTCTGCTATCGTGTGTTGTGTAGGTGTCGATCAGACCCTCGTGCAGCTTTATGGCAGGCAGGGCTGGATAGCCAAGTGCCATGAGCAAAAGGCTAGTTCCCGGGGCACTTGGTTTGGAGCTGGCCACTCCATTTTTTTGGAGATAAGAAAGTGTATGTGTATAGAAGTGAGTTGTGCTTTCTTGTGTAGCTCCAGGCCAGGGCACATCCCTTAGCCAACTTTATTTACTACTGCAGACCTACCTTGATGCTTTATCTGGAAAATCCTCCCACAAATGTTGGGTGCGATTCATAGGTAGATTTTATTCATGTTCAGCTTCTCTGTCATAACTAAGCCTTTTGGTCAGTGTTTTGTGTCTAGGTGAGCTAGAGCCAGTGTGTTGAGCTGTACCTATGGAGACCTGCATGATATATAGACTCTCTGAACTGTAGCTGTGACTCTCAAAACCCAAGTAAATATGAATTGTTTTCCTGCTACCTCCCAGTGGCTTGGGTATTCATCCAGGTCGCACAAGATCCTGTTTCAGATCCATAGTTCAGAGGCAGGTTTTGAACTGCAATCTTTCCCTTTCTGTAGGAGTAAACTGTTAGCTGTTGAAACACTGGCTCTTTTGCTTATTTGTGAAGCAGAACCACTATTTACTGAGGCTGTGAAGGAGGATGAGTAATTCCTAGACTGGGTAAAGGCAATCACCTTGCATAAGACAAAGGAGGTCATGGCTCCAGACGGTGTTAAACAAAAGCCATCAGGAGAAGGCATGTAGAAATATTTCAGAATGTTTTTAGGGTTGTCTTTTCAGGACAGTTTAGGAGGAAAGTGGGAAGAATTTGGCTAAAATGTGTCCTGAACTGATCATGTAGAAGATGGTTTTGAACTGAAGTGGCACTATTAGCTCAAGCAGCTCTTGCTACATTTCCTCTGCTTTTATAGACTATCAAAACAAAATGCTTTATTTAACCTGGAGTAAATTTCTCTCTGCTCCTCTGTGAGTGTCATTGGTTTGACTAACAAACCAAAGAAATCAATCATTCTCACAGAGCTGGGCGCAACATGCTTCACTCTCCTACCAAAATCACTTAAGAGTGTTTAAAGTGTGGTGAAAATACCATGAGGTTGTTTGCACTAAAATGTAACATATGGCAGGCTAGTCCAATGAATATTGGGAAAAAGTATTATTGCTCATGTCTAACAGCTGGAGAATTGTGTTATCATTATATGGTTGGTTACTTCCTAAGGGATTCTAAAACTTCTGAAGGCAGAGCCCTCCAAAGCAAACAGCTCTCCCCTGACAGCCCAGGAACATGACGTTTAAAGGCCTATGCGATATTAGCAGCCTTCGAGTAGATTGTCAATCATTGTATGGTCTTCTTGTTTCTTGTGTAATGTCAGTATCACAACTGTTGGATGTGTTGGCTTTGAGAGGTCTTTACATACTGTTGGGAGAAGACCCAGCAGAGACTGAGCCCTGGGTATAAGCATACAGCAAATAAACGGGCCTTGAGCTTGAGAAACCGAGCCCAAGCAGGGGCAAAGCCCTAACTAAGTCAGCCAGCAAAGTCAATGTGTGATTCCAGACAGGGGTTTCCACACAACCTAAAACTGCATAAATATTTATCAATTACTGATAGAAAAGTCTATTCCCAGTTTTGCCTGATTAGCAGGGAAAAAATAACCTACCTTCAAGTAGAAGCCTAGAAGGAAGGTGAAGGCTGTCCATCCAGTGTAGTGACTTTGTACATGATTACCTGCCCTATAGGTGACTGTTATCTGTATATGAACCTATGCAGGGAGGTGATGGTGTTCAGGCACAAAATCTTGCCTCTTAGCCCCACGTTGTCTAAACTGCTGGAACATAAGTGTGTTGAGACTTGTTGAAAATGTCACAGTTTACTTATCACCTCAAAACATAAAATCTCAAACAATTTTTAAATGATCCAGTCATTAAAGTAGTAGATAATTTTTCTTTTAAGCTGGTATTGGTGGAATGAATTAAAAAGGTTCTGGAGGACTGAGACACTGCAGACCACTAAATCTCACTTCAAAGTCTTGTAAACCAGTTGGAAGTAGGACAGCATTCAGAGATAAATATGATATGACAGAGATAATAATAATACCTCCTAAGAAGTTATTAAAAAAAAAAAAAAGAGAACCCCAAACAAACTAAAAAGCTCTTGAGTAAGGGCAATCTGAGTATTCCCTACCAGAACAGAATCAGTGCTTAAACTGAGATTTATTTCTTTTCCTCCCACTCTACAGGGAGTCTAAAGTTGTTGAACCATGTCTCTACTGTCTGTTGTCCTCCCTTCATGTGCTGGTACTCAGAGAGAGGAACAGGGTTGTTGATATCTATCACCCATTCATCCGCACCAGTCGTATCTCAGGGCAGGTCTGGCATCTTCTTTGAAACTGTGCCACTGGAAGCATTCGTCTTAGAAAACCATTAGGTAGTGCCCTAGAAAGCAATAAGCAAATCTGGATATTTAAGTAGAGTACATTGTTGGTCTGCAATTTAAGTCAATCAGTCATTTTTTAAATTTTATTTTGTTGTAGGAACCTTGCTGGACAGCAAGGTGCTCCAGATTTGCTTTAATGTGTTTTTCCTGGAATGTGGATGCACCAGCAGTTCATACTCTGCAGGTATGGCTGCAACACCTGATGAGGTGCTAACTGCAATCAGGTGAGAACACTGGGGGATTGATGCTTAACAAACTGCCTAATCAAAAGTCCGTTATACTCTCAGAATTAATAAGAAGCCGAGTGCTTCAATTAATACTGGGCATTCTGTAGAAGTCTTACGTGTTTTTATTAATTTAGCAGCAATTCCTAGCAGATGCCTATCAGTAGGAGTAGTAAAGAAGTAATGTGATGCTTAGAATTTGTTCAGAGGTGGATTTAGTCACAGCTAGTCTGGATGTTTAATAAAACATTTATTATGCATTATTCCCCCATGTCTACAAGAAGTTATATTTTTAAACATGATAGTGTGATATTCTCCATTTATGTAAGACGGATCTCTCAAATGAATACTATTTGCCCACTGAGAATATATATTAATTTGAGCATTGAGTTTACTTATGCAGAAGGTATATATGTAAACACCCTCTGTGTGCAAGACATGCACACTCAATGCCTATTTGCATAGCTAAATGGAGGAGTTAGAGCTCAGACATACTGTAAGTGTTTTGTATCTGCATTCAACAGATATATTAGTTTCCATTTCTGAAAAAGAAATACTCTATCTCAGGTAACATGAACAAATCTGCTGCATATCTTCTTTTCTAAAAAAGAAATAATCAAGATGTTCTCTGGAAGACTTGTATTACATTTGAGACAGTACTGGTGTTGAAACTCAGAAATGTTTCCATTTCAAAGAGGTATTTTTGCTAGTAGCTCTACAATCTTAACTTTCATTCTGCAATCTGGCATATGTGTATGCATATGTGTATTCGTCTCCAATATATATATTTTGGGGGAACAAATCATGATATCTGACTCTGCTGGGGGCCAGCCTCAAGATTTGTTCATTATCCAAAGTCTGGCACTCAGGTTTTCAGAGGACTTCTCATGCATGCATCAAACTTCCATTTCACAAATTAGTTGCCAGTTGCCCAATTGCCTTTGCAGATCCTCCAGTCTTCCAAGACTGTGATGCTTTGCTAATTAAGGACAATATGCAAGTCGGGACTTCTCAGTCTAAAAATCAAACGCCTAAGAAACTCCAAGTCCATTGAATCCAACTCTATGTAATCTGAAGAAACACTGAAGCCTTTGACGAATGTAGTCTGAGGCTTATATATTCAAGCCAGAAAGCCCTCTTATATGAAAAGAAATTTCCTTTTTCCCCTTTCTCTAATCTGCTTTTGCTGTAAGCTTCTGTTTCTGTGAAGAGAAAGCTGAGCTGTTTGTCTGCACCTAAATATGATGATTTAGATGCCTAAATGCAGGGGATTTCTGCTCTGAATCTATATTTGGAAGAGATGTCTAAATGTAGTCCAGCATTAGCCATCTAAGACTGAGTGAAAGACGGTTACTTCCCCCTTTTTTTTTTTTTTTTTCCTTGGTTGACATGAGCCTCTCCCTACCGAAAATCCCCGCTGTTTTAGAGCTCTGCATCTGATGTTTAGGCACCCAGCCCTCCCCAGTTAACATGAAGGGAATTTGGATGTTTAACTCTGCATCTGATTTCCATGCTAGGAACCACTTGCTAATATTTTGGATGTTGTATGAAGTTCTGTTTTAGGTCTAATCTTTTTCCCCAAATTAATCCTTCCTTCCAAACAATAAACTGTATACTTGCTCTCTCTTCAACACTCTATAGAAAGAAGTATAACGGGTGACAAAGACTTGGTTGCATACAGACTTTATTGATGAATCGTTGAATGTATACAATGTTTTCAAGTGATTTTAAAGAAGAGGTAGTCCTGTCTTCAGTGTTGTCCAGGTAGGATTAGGCCCAGAAGCAAAGCAGATGTTTTTGCTGTTAAGGTAATGACCTTTGGACATGAAAATGGTATCATCAAAATAACGGCTGCAATACTTATTAAAAATCATAAATCTAGTCTGTTAGATGTCAACATTGAAAGCTGTTTATTTTTACAAAGACACAATGTTGATTCATTCTCACAAAGCTTGCATTTATAGTAGCATTACTTAAAAGTTTTGGTATGTAGATGGTATTTGCCACATCCCATAACTTTTTTTGAGGGACAGTCTATAATTTTGGCATATTGCTGACAAAAAACCCTACCCCTCTGCTATTTTTGTAGGTTTTGAAAACTGGAATGGGTGGCTTGTGTATTGGACAATTCTTCATCAGGAAAATCAGGCTGGATTTTGTTAAGCTTTGGTCTGGGTTTGGGTGATTCCACAGGAATCAAAGCTCACATGAGCACTGTTCTGTAAGGTCAGGCTTGTCCTCCTGCCCAAGCAGTCCCCATGTATTGAAATTCATCCTTCAAAAAAGTCATTGGTTAGACTGATGTTAAAATATGATGCTTAGGTCTAAATGGTCTCTCTCTCTCTCTCTCTCTCTCTCTTAAAAGATCACTGAAAAATTGGCAAGGGGAGTGGGGGCTGTGGAAAATGCCTGAGGAACACGAACTCTGTGGTCAATCAAAAAAAGAGATTAATGTGACTTGATCCATGTGACTTCCTGGTGAGGATATATTGGCTCCTAAAGTTGTCTTAATAAAGTAAAAAGGAGAGAAAGAACCAATTGTTGGGAGCTGAAGCAATAAAAATTCAAAAATGAATTAGACACAATTTTTTTTATATACAGATGTAGTTAACCACTATTGTAAGTGTTGGCTTCTATTGATGTATTTCTAGCACTAGTGAAAATATCTCTGAAGTATGCTTGGTCTGAAACCTAATTATTCTTCAGGCATGTATAATCTATTATACTCTGTGTAACAGTAGCTGGATAAAATACAGGATTCTGTTAGAAGATTTGATGGTCATTTGTGACTGTAAAAATATACATCATGTTAAAGGAAATACACTTATGCTGGGTTAGACCTGAGATCTAAATTGCCTTCCCCTGGATAGGCTGAGGGACGCATAAAAGACAGTGGAAATAGGGAAATAAAATAATTTTTCCAATAATGTTAAGGGTGTTATTTTGAACTGACCTGTTGGACCAGTGCTGGGTGGCAGAAGTATGAAGTCTAGCCATAGTATAATTTCTAGATGAGAGATGCTGCAGATGGGTTTGGCCCATGAACAATGATGAAATACAAAAACTGGCATGTTGCTCCCTCTCTATGCTATTGTCTTAGGAAAAAGACCTGCTTTCAAAGAGGGCTTTAAATTCTCTTGAACTTCCTTTCAAGGAGACAGAGTCATAACGCAAGTGATCATCTTCCTCTTTTACTGCCACGTTGCAGCTTTTGGAGGCTGTCCTGTAGCTTCCAAGTCCTAGAAACTTACTGACTGCCTTTGCGCTTGTGTATTTCATTGAATATGCTCTCAGTACACAGAAAAAACCTTGACAAGATGTTATTAAGAATCTGATGTGCTCTTTGTTAGGACCATTTTCTCGGAAAATATTGTTTCCACAGATTCAAAGCTTTTAGAGTACATTTCTAACTCCAATGAAATTTTAGTAAATTTGAAAAGAAATACAGGGGACTTTTGCTTCTTACACTTGATATCATTTTATAAAAAATACCTTGGGAAAATTAGTATCAGAACATAAAACTTCAGCTTTTTCAACAAATCAAATTACCAAAAGTTGTTCAATAAATGTATTTTGTGGGAATGTTCAACATGAACGATTCTCTTGCCTGTGATGATCATGAAGACAGGGATGATGTACAGCCAATGGGAACATGCTTTTCTTGCTATTGGTAGAACCACAGGTGTGTGGTGGAGTTTGGGAGATTTTTACCCTGGGATTAAGCCAACAGCCAATAGCAATGTATTTTGTAGGTTGCAAGGACTTTGGAGAAAGTAATTATTATGATTCTGTCTGATTATCATCTCTTCTGGGATCATCTGATCTGAACTCTACAGGTCACAAGCTTAATGACCTCTTTGTATCAACGGTAACAAAACCAACCCTATTTTCATCACATCTCATGATGTCAAGCTTGCTTTATTTAACAGGTCTTTGGCTTCTTTCTGTATAGGAAGTTTTCCTAATTTTCGCAATTCTATAGTCATTCTTTTGACTCTCCTTTAACCTCTCTAGTTTTTCAGCATCTTCCTGGTGTTTCAGCTGCAAGAGTCACAGCTGTGCCTGCTGTAGGGAGTAGCTGGTCTCTCTGTTCCTGCCCTCCATGTCTTTCATCAGCACCATCCTCCTAGACCCTGTGTCACCCTGGGAGTTCATGACTAGCTGGTTGAGAAGACGTGAGTATCTACATGTATACTGGTTGTCCTTCCAATATTGTCTTGGCTCCTGTCAGTAGGAGCAATGTTCTTTTTTTTTTTTTTAATATATTTTCATGACTGCTAAAGAGCCATGGTGTCACCCTCATCCATCATAACCATGCAAATCAGGCTGATGTGAAGCTGTGCGCCGGCCCAGCAAGGCAGCCATATGACAAACTGCCCAAGCTCCCCATGGAAGTCCTGCTATTGCTTCTGAGCATCAGCCCAGTGGCAGCTTCCTTTATGGTCACATCACATCACCTGCTGAGAACCAACATGAGCAGGTCCAGAGAACTCCTGCATTATCAGGATAGATGTGCAACAAAAGCCCTGCTGGAGCACTTAGTAGGGGACCTTAATTGCCTTCCTACCTTCTGTGTTTAGGGTGCTTTGGGTGATATTACCACCTTAGAGTTACTCCTGCTCCTCACCCGTGTTTCTTCAAAAAGCCTTGCTTGGTGCTCTGAGACTGCATAGGCAGAGGTTGCTGTCCACCTCCTGCAGCAAAGAAACCTGCAGTGCTTCATGGAAAAAGTGTGAATCAATACGAGTTCAGGAATAATGTAATTTTAGGATTAGAGGTTAGAGCCTGGACTGCTGGGGGACAGGTAATATTTGAAGGCTCATTACCCAACCATTTTAGGAAGGAAATCTTGGGTGTTTGGTACAGTGAGGAGTGTTATTCCCAGACACCTACTCTATTCCCTTTATTTCTGTTATTATCTCTTGAGTCCTGGTGTGCTGTGTTTCAGTGCTGTTTGTTTTTCAACTGAAATTTAGATGCCAGCTATTTTGTTTGCCTGAATCAAGCTTTTGTTTTGCACTGGTAGAAAATACAAGGCAGATCTGCCTGTGTGTTTATCAGGTGAAACCAAACAGATTTGGTAAAGGATCTGGAACTTATGTCCCTTGAGCTTCTCCATTAACCTGCTCACCAACAATAAGCATCTCCATGTCATGGAGTAGGTCAGGCGTAAACTAACGTAAAAATTCAAGTACCTTTGGCAGGGTAGCTCCACAGAGAGCAGTACAGTACAGCAGAAGGCATTAAAATGCTAGTTTATACTAGATGAAGATATGTGCTATTAGCTATGGTCTCTGCGTAGTGTAGGCATCTATACATGATGTTCTTTGCATTTATTTCTGAGTGGGCCATATACTTTGCTTTTGGGGAATGAAAGCATGGAGTCAAAGATATTAAAGCTGAACATGAGAAGATTTGAGGGAAGAAGAATTCATGACGAATGAGGGGAAAAATGACATTTGCGGACGATCCTTTCATTAAAATGGAACAATCTGTGCAACTCATTTTTTTTTTCTAGCTCTTTTCCAGCCTGGCTTAACTTGCAATTCTCATAAAACTGGAGATGGGCTATTTGGTTTATTGGTGATTCAAACACTAGCAGAATAGGGCTGTGTTTGCCAGTCCACAAACTTCAGACATTAGGCTGTTCCCGGCAATACCAGTCTGCTGTATTATTTCTACTGGAGAGTCACTTTATGAAAAAGCAGCAGCTGCTCACTGAAAATAAGTCTTCTCTTGATACTGTCAGCAAAATCTGCCTTTTAATCATTAAATGCTTTATACTGTTAACAAAGGAACATGTCTTATTGACAGTAGTACTACATTATCACCATCACTCTGTTCCCTCCAGTGTTGAAGCCTTCTGCCCTGTACTGGTTTTGCAGCAAATAATCACAAAAGAATCATAATTATTTGTGCCATGGGGATGCTACAAGGGGTCCAGGTTCTTACAGTGCAGTGTTCCAGAGAGGGTCAGCTCTGACATGCTAATATAAATCTCCACAACATTTAGTGTGGTACCAGGGCTTGCTTCCAAGGGCAGATGCCTTCAGCGATGTAGACGCAGCCATCGTTAGACTGCCCTGGATTATGAACCTTTATTTTTGCTATTGCAACTGGAAGATCTGAGATGTATCACATTAGGTTATATCATCTTCTGCTCTGCAAAAGGCAATTATGGATGCAGCCTCTTGTCTTTGCAGCTGAATAGTTCTGGGCAAATAAAAGAAATGGCATCTCTAGAAGAAAAAATCTAAAGAAATGTGTCCTGCGTGTGCTCAGATCTGCAGTAACATACTTGTTAGCCTAAAGTTTTCCATCCTGATTTAGCAGATAACAGCATTCACTATTACAGCTGTGTCAATCTTCCTGACAAAATGGGTTTGTGAGGAAATGCTGATTTGTTGAAACTGAAATTTCATGAAGAGATGTCATTTTTGGAGGGGAAAAAAAAAATTAATGGGAAACATTCCCTGATAAGGTGTGGAACTTCAAGAAGATGAGTAGACTTAGTGAAGCAATTGAATAAGGTGAGGTTCAAGCCTGGCATTGGCAGATCCTACAGTCAGAACTTTGACGGCTTGTATTGCATCATTACGCAAGTCCTGCAATGCTCACTGGCTCAGTGCATACTTAATTATCTTCATTTTTTAAATATATTCATGGAAATCATAGAATCATAGAATGTTCTGAGTTCGAAGGGACCCACAAGGATCATCGAGTCCAGCTCCTGCCTCCACACAAGTCTACCCAAAAATTCAGACCATGTGACTGAGAGTACGGTCTAAACGCTTCTTAAAGAAAAAATCTAGTTTGTTTGTTGGCTGTCATTATGACTTCTCCATTATTTTCCTTAGAGTTCACAATCACAGCATGGCTGAGCTTGGTAGAGACCTGTGGGTCCCTCTGTCCCAAGCCCTGCTCAAGCAGGGCCACCTACAGCAGGTTGCCCAGGACCACATCCAGGCGGCTTTTGGAGATCTCCAAGGAGATCTTCCACAGCCTCTGTGGGCAGCCTGTGCCAGGGCTCCATCAATAAAGAGTAAAGAAGTGCTTCCTGATGTTTGGAGTGAACCTCTTGCATTCAGGTTTGTGCCCATTGCTTCTTGTCATTTCACTGGGCACCACTGAAAAGAGCTGGCTCCACCCTCTTTGCACCTTCCCTTCATGTATTTGCATACTTTGATAAGATCCCTGCTGAGCATCTTCTTCTCCAGGCTGAATGGCGTCAACTCTCTCAGCCATTCTGCATAGGAGAGATGCTCCAGTACTTTCATCTTTGTGGTCCTGTGTTGGACCCTCACCAGTATGTGCATGTCTCTTGTACTGGAGAGCCTAGAACTGGATTTTGACAGCAGACATTTTAGCCTGTGGCTTCTTGGACTCTTGCTTGCTACTGCTTTGTGTAGACATGTCCCCTTGAACTATATTGATGTATCTAGGTATGTTAAAAATGCACACTGATGTCTTGTGAATAGCTTGTAATTTTGCCAAGTGACCAAACCTTCAGGAAGACTTCACTGGGAGCAAGTGTGGGTTGTTTATCCCACTTGGCATTGAGTAAAACATGATGTTGGCAGCTTGGTTTGCTACCTGTGGATCTCAGCTTGCTCCAAGCCTTTGTATTGTGGTTGGGGTTTGTTGCTTAGAGGATTTTCCTCTCTTTCCTGGGACAAGCTCCTTTGCTTTGTTCTCATCTCTCTGAGATTTTCAGTCCCTTTTAATAACCATGGTGATGGATGATGCAACAAAAGAAGCCTTGTTAAATCCTTAAAAAATTAATGTGTAAGCAGTTTTCCAGAGGAGGGAAAAAGGAAAGAAAAGAAATATGATAGGCAAGACTTTAAAACAAATGCCCAGCAATTATTCATTCACTTGTTATTCTCTGCAATCATGAATCCAGAGGGTATGAACATCATTTTAAACAGAATATCTGGTCCAGGAAATCTCTTCCAAGTATCTCCTGATTACGAGTTGGGATGGTGACTGATGATGCTGAATGCAAATGCCAATTTCTGCAAGTCTGTGACTGGGTGTTCAGCTTTCCTGCTATAACCAAGAGATGTGCAAGAGATTTGTCTCTCTAGTTTTTTATTTTTTTTTAAAGATTTGATTAGTGAGGTTACTGAGGATTTCAGGGAGAGAACACAAACTGTTTTTTCCAAAGTGACTGCTGTCAGCCACCTATATGCATGTAGTGTGTGTGCTTACCTGTGGGTAGCTCTTTATTCAGATCACATATTTGCTTATTATTTTTACAAAACCTGAGGGTTTTTTGACCCAGGGTTAAAACTTCCAATTTGCCAGTGTATCAACATGTTTTAAAATGCACAGGGACAAGTGGAAAGAGAAGGTTTTTTGGGGGGGCTAATTAAGTGTGGTTTTCTCTTGTTATTCATTTTTATGGATTTGCACACTGGCTCTGTCTTGATCTTGTAACTGATCCTTGTGCTTCCCTGGGTTGGATGCAGCAGGAATAATTCCTATTCTGAAACATGGCAATCCAGTGCAGGTGGCCTGCTGGGCAATGTTGTCCATCCTGGAAAGATTTTGGTAGCTTCCAAATGTGTTTGTATACACATGTGCATGCACACATGGACATGCTTATTCCCCTTTGCCTGTGGGATTCATGAGAGTGGTTTGATCTGGTGTAATGGGGATGGGCAAGCTGTGAGTAGGCAACAAGGGCAAGAGCCAGTATAGACTGTTAAGTGGGGACGGCCTCCTCCAACTTCCCCAGTCTCTGATTAAGATCCCTCCCACACTATTGACATACTGGATGCCTTTTCTTGTCTTCTGTTTTTGGTGCCAGTTATGGCTCCTTTAGTGTTCCTACTGATATCTAGTTGTTGGGGATTTTTTAATTTCACTCATCTCTTGTGGGTCAAAGGCAGCTTATTTCATCCTTCATGTCACAGAAGCTCTGGGCTAAAAACGCACACTTTGTCCCATGGTTATGTGATACCCACCAGCAGGCACTTCAATGGATAAGCCTTTTTTCCTGCAGCAGTAACAGTAAAACTGATGGTGCCACATCCTTACTGATATCTAGGCAGCCTAACTTCTGCTGACACCATTTGGGGGTTAGTCCAAATGCCTTTGTAGAGTTAGACCATTAGGCCTTGCAGATCCCCAAAGTGCTCTTCAAAAGAGAAAGGGAAATTCTTTCTGAGACTCCAGGAAAGTTTTCTGGGGAAAAAATGCCAGATAGTCACTGAGAATCTGAAAGATGAGACCAAGAGCAGTGCCCCAAGATAGCTTGGTGCTGCATCAGGATAACTTGGTCAATTAGTGTTGTTAGAAAGTCTGCAAAATGGCAGAATAAGATAGCACAGCTCCAAATCCTCCTCACTTACTAATGCAATGCATCTGGGCTGCATTTTGATATGCTCTTCTGCCATAGCTATAATGTTTGTGGAAGCTGGCCACTTCACCATCAAGGAAGAGCAAAGAGTTGGTGGGTACATAAGTAAGGCCTGCGCAGGGGTTTGAATTTAAAGTTGTATTTAAATTTAATGGCAATTCCGTGAAACAGTCTGAGCTCTTTATTTAGCCAGCCCTAGTCACCTAGCACTTAGCAGTATTGCTAAGATGTAGCGCTGTAGGGATGTGGTGCCCATGCTAGCACTTGGTGCATTATCAATCTAAGGGTGCCAAAATGACATGTCTTCATTTGAGGCTGGCTCTGCAGTCTCTCCAAATGAAGTAATCACAGCACTTCTAATATAGTCGTTTGATGCTGCGATATCATTTCTAAAAGTGCAGGAAGGCAATACTTCAAGAAAAAATATAAAAAGAGTGTGGTTCCCTCGTGTTCAGACTACATGAAGGTATATCTGCTGTTTAATTTATTGAGTACTCAAGGGCACCTGGCAGGATAGATGTTCCAGTCCCAGCCCATCTGAAATAACAAGCCAGGAAAAGTCTCTGCTACTGATATGAGATGTCAGGAAAGAAGAAAAGCCTATAGGAAAGAGAGCATTAACAAACATAGGCAACATGCCAGGGTTTAACCCCACAGAGAAACTTAATTTGTTTTTTAATCAACCATTCTTACAGCAAGTTAGGAAGGAGGATTTCAGAGGAGACTGAACCCTGATGCTTGTGGTGGACGGGAGGACAGGGCTGCAATCAAACACAATCTGTGCAAATGCCTTGGGGGTGAAAGCAAAATATACTATCACCACCTTCAGCAACTTTCAGTTTAGCATGGAAAGGCCAAGAAATTAAAGAGGGAGGAGGATGTTTAGCACAGCTCTGGAGCTCAAAGCTCAGTGTTGTGCATGAATGCAAAAATAATCCATACAAGGGAAGATTTGGGCTACCAGCTTATTGCTACTGGCAGAAATCCAGGCAGGTGTGATTTCTAAATTGGGGTGAACTCCTCAGCAGGAGCAGTCCAGGAAGCAAACAGAATGATGGGGCCAAGAGGCTTTAGCTCCAGCAAGAGCACATCTCTTCTGAAGCTGCTGAAATGCTAAGTCACTGAGGAAGTTTTGAGTGAAATGCAAGGTGAAATTATGGCTTGCAGATGGCGGAGAAAGAAGCATGATACCCAGAGTCTGACCTGCTTGCTACACAGGAGAAAATGAAAACTTATAAGCAGTGCAGTAAAAGAGGATGTATAAGGAGAAGGAGCGTTCTCAAATAGTTGGCTACCTCTAAATATGTTATCAGCTATGTATTAAGGCTAACCACCTTAGCCTTAACCACCAAATAGCAGTGATGGATTGTAGGGGCAGATTTCAAGACATTTTAGGAAGTGGAGCAGAATTGTAACTAACGAGACCACAGCCCTGGGGTGCTCTCTGAGTGGTGAAAACCAGATGAAACCAAAGTAGCAAAGCTTCTGGCTCCTTTCTGCCCTGGAAGATGATTCAGGGGTGGAGGATTCATACATCCCCACCCCATCACATTAGGATCTGTGGCTTCTTCTGGCAGGCAGCAAATAGGTGGCGGTCCAACCCGATGGGTCCACTGGGGATGTAGCAATTTGGCATCTCAAGTGGGACTGCAAAGGAGCACCAGACGGAGGGCAAGAATGGGAGCCTGCTTCCCTGCTGCTACAAGGCAGGGTCATGCAGGCCTTGCTGTGGCCCCCAAGTCCTCTGCCTCCCAGCAGCGATGTGGCAGGAGTGGTTAATTGGCAACCAGCAGCATGGGAGCTTTTCCTTCCTTGCTTAAAAAGGGGAGCAGGGGGATGGAAAATAGGAGGAAAAGTGAATCAACTTGACTGCAGCAGAGCTCTGGAATAATTAATGAGTAATGTGCATTGACCTGGTTAGTGGATTGTTTACTGCATGAATGCGTGGATTTAGCTTAATAGGGAGCTATAGGGTAAAAACCCTGAACAACCTGGAAGGAAAAATAATGACTGAGAAAATTCCCATCTTCATTAAAACTTGAAGCTTGTTAAGAGACAATGTCAGGATGCAAAAAGTTTCAGGCACAGTTAACTTGGCAAGAGAGGAAGATATTGCATAGAAGAGGGGGAGCAGCAAACCCTGGCATCCCTTCTTGCACCGTGGGACCGCCTGACGGACCCACAGACATGCACAGCACCCTGCGCAAGGGGGACTTGTGGACCAAGACCTTGTGGTATGTTTGCAAGTGTCCTTCTGTTCAGCTGATTTACAGGCATCTCAAGGATGTTTGAGGCTTCCCCAGGAAACTGGCTGGGACTACTCCTCTGGGATGGCTGGAGCTCCAAAAATGGCAGAGTTTGGACAAATCTGGATGCATGGAAGCATTAAGAGAAATTTCAGCTCAGAAGGGGTAAAGACTTTAAGCCTGCCACCTCCAGGGGCAGGAGATGGGAGAGGGTTAGAGGTGGAGCTGAGTCTAGGAAAGTTTTCCTCCACTTTACACTTCCTCTCTGGTAGAGGAAACATAAGAAAACTGGAGAATAAACAAGTGATTCAGATATGAAAATTCTGTGCTTTTCTAAAAGATACTGTTGGGAGTAGATTATGCGGGAGGAAACTATGTGGACATAATTATCTCAGACACCTAATTAATGAGACGGGTGAGTCTGTGCAGGCCTGCAGCTGTCTTGGTAGAGGAAGGAAAGGCTCAGAGGAAGGAAAGGGAAACTGCTCCCTGGAGAGAAGGGGAATTTTTGTGCAGTCGTATTACTTTGGTATAGGTAGGTCCTGGGGATGCTTTGAGCGGTGGGTGGGAATTAACAGACCTGGGAAAGGTAAGTGATTTGGGAAGTTTTTTTAGGTAGATCCCATGTGTTAATATGAGAAAGGGTTGGTGGGCTCGAGGCAGGGCTGGTGGCTGGGTGCGCTGGGACAGGTATGAAGGGATGGGAGGGAGCCTGGGAGGTGGCAGTGGCATAAGCAAGGTGATTTCTGACTCTTTGCTTGTGGGTCAGTTCAGTCATGTCCAGGCCATGACAGATAAATAGGTTGGAGTATTGCAGTGGTTCCTTCTGCTCTCAAGAATCCGCATGATGCGTTTTTCTGTAGCTATAGCTCCTATTTCCATCATCTCACTCCAATGCCTTTCCTTCTCTCCAGGTCTGGTGCTGTTGTTTTGGACATGATACCTTAATAAATTGCTGTAACACGAAGAGATGTGGGCTATGCAAGCAAGCCTGTACTTCGTGCTCTTTTGCGACTGTCTAATAGTGTAGTGCCTTTCAAAGCAAAGCTGGAGTTTCCATTTGTATTAGATTACTTGTGATGATAAAGGCTTTTTGCTTGAGTACCTTTCTGGTGAACCTTTGTGATTAAAGTGAAAATCATTAACTGGGGCTTTGCAAGGCTTCTCTAAGATTTCACCAGCCCTGACTGCATTGGGAAGGGAAAAAGAAAGAAAATGCTCTAGCTTGCCTTTCCTGCTGCGCTAACAAGCATCTACAAACATGAATGTGTAGAACAGGCACCACGCAGCTATTGCAGCTCTATGTACAAGTAGGCAGACGCGCAATTAAACTGGAGCTGAGCGAGTCATCGTGTGTCAGCAGAGCCTCTGTCACTGCCTGTGTGTAAATGTTAAGCTCGCAGCAGAGAGAGGCAATGTCCTGTTTGCAAGCCACAAAGAGCAAGACTTGCGCCATGTGAAACTCTCTGGCTTGGTTGTGACCCAACGGGATGGAGGAGGGTGGCCTTAATGGCTCCGCTGCTGGTGTCAGCTCACTGAGCTGCAGTACCCTGGTGGTGCTTCATCCTCACCTCTGAACTGGGAGGACCTTTGAGTCTGGGGAGTTTCTGATGCACAGACAGCTAATTATGTATTAAAAGTAGTTTGGGCTGGCAGGGCTGTGAAGTAAAACAATGCATTTTATTTTGTTGAACACTACGAGACTTCAAGGCCGTCAGTGAGTCTTCCTGTGCTCCCGCTGTGTGTCATGGCTGCTGCCCCACGCTGTGACTCACGTGGGCAGTTGGATATGGGACCCAGGCACAAGCAGCAGTGCCATGCAGCGTGCTTGTATGCCTGTTAACCTTGGTTGGGGTGAACCCAGATCAACTGAGCTGGGTGCTGATCCTGCACTTAAAGCAGCTGCTTGAGAATGAAGAATGAAGGACTCCATCCCTCTGCAGAAGTAAGTGGCATCTCTCCTGATATCCCTGGTAAAAGCCATGTGGGCACCTTTCCCACATGCTGATGTCCCCAGCCTAGCCTTCTGCATCTTCTCCCTCGCAAGCAGAGAAATGATATGATAATTGTCCCTGTGTTTGAAAGGCTGAAGCGCAGATGTTGTTGTTGCTATGAAATCAGTTTGTTGATGGAAAAAGAAGTGTGTGGCTGCATGTTGTGACTAGGCCTGGTAATAGTGTATGATTACTTCTTGCAACATCAACAGAAGTGCTTAATGAGAGTCTGCAAAATAACTGCGAAAACATTAGTTGCTGCTGCCTTCTTGCACCAACGAAAGTGTAGCAATATCTGAAAGGATGTGCAGTTGAGGCAGAGATAGTATTGTAATGGGAAGGATTGCAATGGCAGTTAGGATGTTGCCATCCTGGAGATGGAGGAAAATCCATTTCTCCAAGGTTGCACAAAAGGAATAGTGTTCCATTTCTTTTTGTCTTGCCAGCAGACCTCCAGCAGGACTGGGGCTCACAGCAGCATAGAGCACATGCTTTGCCTGCTCCCTGCCCACATCCATGAGTCTGTATGAGTGCTCCAGCCCAAGCACGGGTTGGTGGGGCTGTGGTGTGGCTGTCATGGGCTTGGTAGCTCTGTGCATCACATTTAGGGTATACCTAGCAGCCCGACTGGCTCACCTTCAGCTGTGAAAATGCTCCCTTTCAAGCATCTTTGTACATCCAGCCATTTCTGGCACTGGATATCCATCATTAGTGTGGAAAGGCGTAATAAAGTAAGAATCTAAACAGTACAGAAATTTGGCTTGTGGTATACAGTTTCCTGTCTATTATGCTGAAGATGGGCTTAAAGCCAGCAGACACCATGTTGTGAACTCTGTGACTGGATTTGGTTTCTCTGTTTCTTGATATTGAGAATATGCTACTGCTTCTGGACATCATTTCTTTGGACAGGGGCTGGTCTTTCTCCCTCATGCCCAAGAACTTATTATTAAAGACTTGAACCATGGGTTTTTATTTTTTCTTGAATGGTTTGTATCTGTTTTAAAATGTTTGCACTGGTTAAACTTAATCACAAGTGAAACCTCTGTTCAGCTGGAAAAAAGACTGCAAAGATATTATTCTCATTTGTCGTGATGACGAGCCGGAGAGAAGGAGCCGATTTGGCTGCAGCAGGAGAAGGTAACAAAGGACGGGTAATTCCTGCTGCTATTATGATTACTCAGCTGCTCAGTTTAAACCAGCATTCTGTCAGTCCAGCATGGGAAGCTCCTCGTTGGTGGCTGCAAATGGAGATGGTGACAAATTGCTGGTGTAAAAGTCTCTCCTTGTCCCAGTGTTGTTTGCTTTGATGGGAGCACCATTGAAACTCCACTGCTGACCCTGCTCCAATACTCATGTGGAACACAACAACTCCTCTCTCATCACCACAACTTCGTTTTCCCTACATACCTGGGCAATGACAACTTGGCTTCATGCTTGCAGCTCTACCAAAAAGCCAATGTGGGGCTGTTGTGCAGCTCTGTGCTCCAGTCTGTGCTGTTGCGTCAATATTGATGGACTATTCCCGGTCCTGTGGATGTCATTCTTCTCTGCTGATATCAGCAATGAATGGTGAGTGCTTGGTTTGCGCCAAAGCTCTCCTTGGAGGCATAGCCAGGGAGTGACTCATGCCCTCCTAAAATAAGTCCTCACTAGGTGCCTGCAGGCAGTGATTCATTTCACCTCTCCCTCTTCATCTGCTGTCGAGAGCTGGTGCGACAGGCTCAGCCCAGGCATCAAACTTCACGATGGCTGGAGGGAGAGGAGGTGAGTTTTGCTCTCCCTACTGCCAGGGAAGCCGTGGGTGTTAGCTGTGTATTAGTTAGTGAAGGTGAATGCCTTATAGCTTGCCAGCTGTTTTTCCCCATTTATTTCAGAGGCAAAATGCTAGGTTTCAAGGGCAGGATTCTGATAACCATACACCAGCTCTGAGCTGCTCGGTGGAGATGTTCGAGCCACGTGTTGCGCTAATGTGAAGATGATGATTGCACCAGGAGTGTCTTGTTTCTTCCCAAACCTCTTCTGGTGTCCCTATATCCTTCTGCTCTGTCCCAGCTGGACTTGGCCTTTTTAGAACTGATCCAGCTTGTTTAATGATTTTGCAGTGTAGAATAATTAGATAATAAGAGCCTACATACTTCAGGAGATCCTGGATGCTGTCCCTCAAACCTAAGTCAAGCTGGTGGCAGGGAAAAAGAAGAACTTGCTTCTATTGTATTTTATCTCTAATCAGCGTTGCCATGTTTTTGTTTTACTGATCTTTAAGAAAAAAACAAATTCACTAGATTTCATGCAAAGATTATTATTTCCAGGGGAGTGAAGATAGCAAACATCAGAACTTGTGTCTTTTGGGCTCTCTTAGAGGCAGAAAATGTTCTGCATTCCTTGTTGACTTAAAATCCAGCTCCTTAAAATCTAGACGAAACAGAATGTATTGCTGTGGTTGGGCAGCTGGTTGGACTGCTATTGAAACTCTTCCCATGGAAGCACCAGGGGAAAGTTTTCCTTTGCTGACATGTTGTCTTGTCTTTTCAGTTTTGCTCAGATGTGTTGCGAAAATTCAGCCTTTCATCTGGTTGAGATGGGTTTTGCACTTGGGGTTTGAGTTGACTTTGTCTTGCGGTCATCATGAGATGTAAAACCAGGGATTAATTCCCATTGACTTTGACTTTTGCACAAACCAAACATTTAAGCATGGTGCAGGAAACATCTTTGTCCACAGAAGCATTTTAAGAGACTTGTGAAAAGCTGATGAAATGCAACCTCTTTGCTCAATAATGCAATAGTTTTAAACAAGACTTCAAGCTCTGCGTCTCTCCAAGGGGCAGATTTACACTCCTATGCCCCTATGTGCAAAAAACCAATTGTATGCCCAAAAGAGATAATAAAATACTTAAATTGCTTGACTGTCCTGAAGCGTTTTTGTTAAGGCTGTATTTGAATTAGCAGGAAATCTAGAGGTGAATATAATTTTTTTTCCCCTTGTGAAGCCTGTATGTAAATACAGTACTAGAGCCCTGTGCTGTGAGCAGCCAATGAGAGGGTACAGACCCAACTCCATTTCAGTCACACATTGTGTTTCCTATAAAGTTACAGGTGCTTTCCCTTTCTCTTTTAAACAGGCTTTACGTTTCCTGGCACTTGTGCACACTCCATTCATCAAGCTGCATAAGAAATCCAGAACTTCAAGGAATGAGTTGTCTGCTCAGCATGCTAGTGGCAGCACGTATTCAGGGCAGTAGCTGCTCTGAAAGGAGTTAATCTCTGAATTTTCAGGGACAAATGAAATCAGAGTCCAGTGAGCTCCTTACAGCTGTTGCTTCCAGTTACTTTTATTTTCTTCAAATGCACCAGAACTCTACTTTCTCTTCCAAGACTGACAGTGCTTGTTGTAGGACACAAACATTTCCTTTCCCACTCCCTGAGAATAATTAAACTGACATCAAACTGATTTATAAGTAAAAGAATTTTTTTCAGAGGCCCAAGGAGCTTGGGTCTGAGATGTACCAGACCATAAACGCTGGGCGAGGGCGTTCCAGCCTGAAGAGGCCACACTGAGGGCAGAGAAGCAGAGCTGGTACCTCTGTGTGGAGCCATTGTGAAGCCAGAGCAATTGGAAACGTGGGCAAGAAATAGAGGTCATCAATGTTACGAAAAGAAACACTGTCTTGCCTGCATAGCACTGCATTTTCCTTCTGTCCATCCACCTGCCTCTTCCCTTTGCTGCTGGTTTTCTTTTCTTTTTCTTTTTCTTTTTCTTTTTTAACATACATCTGTGTGCTTTCTTTCTTTTTTTTTTTTTTTTCCTGCATTATTGAAGGAATCATCCAACAAAGAGCAGACCACACTTGAGTACTCGAGCAAACAGCCTCCAAGAACCAGCATTTGAATTCCGGGCACAAAGAACTCATTACTTGGCTGCTCTGTCCATTTGTCATTATATGAAATGCACCCTGACTCATCTGTAAAAGCTACAAAAAGCCATCTGGTTGTATTAGTCTTTCTTTTTCCTGTATCAGTCTCTGGTTCTATGTCTTTATTATGTTCTTTCAAGAGAATTGCAGCATAAATAGTTGAGGCAGGGGAAGAAGAATCTATGAGTGTATCTTCCCTGTAATTTTCGTTGGGGGAAGGGATTTAATTCATCAAGGAGGAAGAAAAATGACAATAAAATAACTCTCTCCTGCTGCATATCTTGGGCAAAAGTTGAACCTCCATGAGCCTTGAACCTCTTGAATGAGATCCTGACATGGTGTACTTGCAGCGTGAGGGAAAGGAAGAATTGTGGACCTGCAGAAGCTGATCATACTTTTTCTTCCCAATGAGTTTGCATTGATCTGTGTTGAATATGTCTTTTCCAGCACAGCAGTGATGCAAAGACCAACCTCATGGATGGGCAGTAGGTGAGAGCCTGTGCATTAACATTGAGAGGACCAAGGCTGTGCTTGCTGTGAGCAGCGAGAAGGTGGTCGGGCTTTGCTGTCTTTTCTGTGGTACCTTGGTATTCATGCATTTGCTGTTGCACACAGTGTTTTACAACTTAGAAGTGAGCTGCTGAAGAAAATAAGATCCATATTGGCCATGTTAACAGCTATCAAGCAGAACTCATTATGAATTTCTATGAAAAATTTATTGCTCCTTTTCATTTTTGAAAATGTCTTCTAGTTTTTCCCTGGTAATCAAAGAACACAAAAGCTATCATTGCACAGAATTTGGGAAAACATCGTTGTATTTTTGTTAAACAGGTGCATCTGCAGACAGTTTTGGGGGTGTAGTGGAAATGTCCACATATGCCTGCATAAATGCACAATAAATAGGAAGATTACAGTTATCTTAGATGTTGATTTGTGAGATAATCCTTTGGTAGGGTGTGATTAACTCTGTTAAAAGACTTTGCAAGTCACAATAGTAGCGTACTGAGTCATTTAGAACTCCAGCAACATTTGGTAATTTATTTTATACCCTTTCTCCCTAGAGTCACTACAGATTGTGCTAAAACAGGAATGAAACCCTTAAAGGTCCTTCTTTTTCATCACTGTTCTGTAAACCGCTGCACAATTATTTCCACTTTTTGCGTATTTTCCATGAACTATTTTCAGCTTGTAAGAACACATTGTTGGCAGATGCTGGGTTCTGAAGAGGCTGGCTAAAACTTTCAACCTGTTGTCCAGGGCCCTGGGGCCATCTTTGTGCTCGTAGTAAAATATGCCTGTGACAGATCTTTGTAATTGGGGCTGACTGTGCCAGGCTGGCTGTATTACTAAACTGTTTTAACCCCCCCCAAAATAGGGTGGATGCATATAGGTGGCCTTTAAAAAAAGGTCTTGGGAACAGCATCTGAAAATTGTTGGAAAGGTTGATAAATGGACTGGGCAAAATGATGTAAGTTATGTTTGGATGGGTAAATGCATGGTGTTGTTTCTGCTCCTGTCACAAGTGGCTGTCCTCCCACAAAGAGCTCTCAAGTTCTGTCCTGACCAACCTGCATACATGCCTCTTGGTGCAGGGTCTGCGTCATTCACCTGTTGATGCATTTTGCATTCCCTGAAGAGGAGCAGAGTCATGTCTTGTGTAAGTTTACTGGGAAAAAGCTGTCCGTTGTCTTCCCAGTAATGGGCTGAGGTGGTTCCCCAGTACTAGGGAGAGAGGGCTGTTGTACCTCACATGCTCACAGTGTAGTAGTTGCTTTTCTTGCTTTTTAAAGATGAACAAAAGGGGAAGGAAAATTAGTATCTATTTTTTTTTGAAGTTCATAGACAATAAGGTAGAGATCCCAGAAGGGACCTAATGCAGGTAAAGAAAAGGGCATGATAATGGCTGGGATTGCTCATAGGGTGGAGAGCAAGTACTCAGCAGTGTCCCCGTGTCTGCCGCGTGGCAGCTGAGATGGTTGTGGCTTGATGGAAGTGCTACCCATGGGGAGCATGGCGTTAGTGCTCCGACGGCTCTGTGTGTGCTTCAAATGCTGGTTGGTGGAGGTATTGTGTAGTATTTAGTAACGTGTATTTAACATACATTTGTATAATATTACGTTTATACAGATGCAAATATATACATCCTTATTTTTTTCTCTAATATGTTGTATGAGATTTTTAGGAGTTTAAATCTCTGTGATATTTAAGCTCTGTGAGAGTCAGACTTCTTTCCTGATCTTCAGTGAAAAAGTAGCTAAAGGTTAGGAAATAGGGGAGTATATTACTGAGACATAATATTACCTCATCTCCTCATTCTAACTTTTTGGCTAGATTCTTACTTGTTTCTTGGAACAAGTCAGTTGTGACTGTGAAACGCTCACATTGTTACAACACAGTAATTAACCAGACGTCGCCCAGTGGATGACAGTTGTGGATACCATAAAGCCATCACCTGGATCACTTTTTCTCCTCTTTCCTACTCATGCCTACTTCTAAGGATTTCAGCTTTGAAGTCTTCTGTGGGGAACTGACCTTTCTAGCATGATCTATGCAGAGTTAGTTTTGTACCTTGGAAAAAAAATAATACAAGATAATACTTTTCCATGGGCCACCTGGTTTTGGATCTTAGGACACAGACCAGAATGAATTTAGGCTCCCAGCATTTGAGCGAGTCTGCCTTTTATAGCATCTCACTCATAAATGAAGGTTAATGCAGTTAGGCACATGATTCCTCAGAACATTTCCTCAAAAAAGTACATGCCAAAACTGGGAGGAAAACCTAGGTCTCTTGAATCGTAGACCCTTTCTTAATCCCTCCCAAGCACGTTTTTAAAATGCTTGCATGATTGAATTACTACTTCTTTAAGTCTAGGCAGTGATTTCTTTCCCCCAATTAATCTTCCAAATTATTTACCTCTTTCCTTTCTCTTTCTTCTCACTATCATCCCTGGAGAATTTTCCACATCAAACAAGCATTCCTTGTTTAAACAAAAAGTGTTCGGACTTCCCAGCTCCCTCTAGAGCACACATTTTGCTAAGCAGTGTGCCTGCAATGGATGCTATGGAATGTCCCTTGGTGCCAAACCTTGCAGCATCCCCTTGCACTGAGGAGTGCTGGCAGGGCAGCGAAGATGCTGCACATAAGTGACAGAAAGCCTTGTGTGTCTTGTGCAGCCTCGTGGGTCACGAGCCCCGTGGGATCACCAGCTCTGACTCTCCATAGAGCACTTCTCAGACTTCATCGCTCTCAGCCTTTGAGTAATCCTGGCATGCCTGCTAGAAAAATACTTTTAGAGGATGCTAAAAATGATGTAGTTTTAATTTTAAATAGTATCAGCATTCTTTTATCCCAGCAGTCAGCATATTGTATTTTCATTGTCTAAGAAGCGTGAAGCGCTATCGTGCAATAAACCAAGCACCCTAATTGCGTCCAGCAAAGCACCTAACACTGCTTCAGCACTGAGCTTGTGAGTGGTCTTTTTTTCAGTCATATCAAAGGGTCTGCTCATGCCTGTGCATGTTTCACCGTGTTTCTACGGTGGGTTGTTAAAGCAGCATCTCGTACTGGGTATTTGGATGCAAAGGGAGGCGTGATGGCATTGGTTGCCCCAGTGGAAGGTGGCAATAAATAAATAAATAATCCCAGTTTGCCCTGTAAGATCAGCTATACAATCGCCCCAGAGGGGATGGCTGGAGAGCCCTGCATCACCCCTGCCCCTTGGGAAAGGAGTGAATCATCCTCCCTCCTTCTCACAGTGTTTTTCCCTTCTGCCATCACCCCATCCTATGACCAGGATGAGAAGCTGGAGGCGGAGCCGCATCTCCTATGTGTTCCTCCAGAGCAGCAAACCTTTTCTCTTTTCTCCTTGGTGCTGGACCCATGGCT
This sequence comes from Chauna torquata, assembly GCA_013399475.1. Lineage (NCBI taxonomy): Eukaryota > Metazoa > Chordata > Aves > Anseriformes > Anhimidae > Chauna > Chauna torquata. The sequence continues at coordinate 218,379 of VXAL01015260.1, forward strand.
CCCTCCAAAGGCTCTGCTTGTGGTTAGGAGAACCTGGCCTCAAGGCTGGATTGGTGTTATTCTTTGAGGAAAGGTTCAAATATACTGAACTCTGATGTGGGCTCCCAGCCAAGCAGCAAGCCAAGAGCTTGGCTGGGCAGGACAAAAGCCCGTGAAGATACGACAATAGCTTCCTGGGCTTTGAATCTGACAGCAAAAGTATTTTAAATATCTGCAGGCTACACTGATGCACTCTACTCCCACTGTCTGAAATCAATACGTGGAGCTGCTCTGCATATTTATTACTTTAGCTGCACTGTAACCACTTGGGCATCTGTTTGCAAGTGTAGTTCACATCCCTACAAAATATATGTGCTTTCAATAATTGAAGCATAAGAAAAAAAACCCGATGGAAGTCTGTTCATGAAGAAGGCTGAGTCCACAGAGTCCTTTTAAAGTTATTAGATGTGTGTGTGTGTGGTTTTTTTTTTTNGTTGAGAAGTAGATATTGAAAGAACCCAAGTTAGTTTAAAATAGCACATTCTTTCTAAAATATAGACACTGAAAATAAAAAGCTCCTGGGAAGCTCTGTGGGATGTCTTACCCAAACCACACAGCAATGCTAAAACTTTCCTGGAGGGCTGGTATGGTTTGGCATAGTTGGGGCATTTACCCCATGCAAGCTATTTAGAAGATTTGTGAAGATNTTTTTTTTTTTTGACAAGATAGTGTTGTGTGGAAAAGAAAAAATAACCTTCTTTGTAACTGCAACAGGAGATCTGGTGACAAGAAACATACTATAGCCCTGTAAGCAGATGTGCATATTGAAGTGCAGGGTCACTGGGACTGTCAGCTGACTAAGGAGAAGCTGCGGTGCCTGGAAGTACAAAGCCATGGCTTACCTAACCGAGGGGTTGAAAAATATGACAGGGTGATATTCAGAGAGAATGTTTTCATTGTTTAAGGAACAGATACTGTATTTTTGAAGTAAAATTGGATATTGCTGGTTGGCTTTGCATTAATCTGCTTTTATGACTGTGTTTATACACAGCAGACAGCACCGCTCTGTTATTTACCTGGTTGTAAGCGAAATGGAGCAGTACTGCTTTGTTCAGAGGTATTAAAGCTGATGTGCTCTGGCAGGTAGTCTTTGGAAATGCTGCATCTCACCTTTTGAGCTGCGCTTGCTGTTCCCCTGAGCCAGGTCCTCCTCCTCCTTCCTCCCTGCATCTTTCACCTGACTCTTGTCAACAGCCCCACATTGCTCCCATTGCAAATGTCTCCGCTTCTGCTGTTGGAGGACAGGCTAGAAGCCTGCCTGGCATTTCCAACAGAGGTTAAAATCCTCCCTTGATGGTCCCACTTGGCTCTGCCCCACCAGCTGCTGAATGCCCTTTTCTGTGCAGCGAAGCAGCCTGCAGCACTCTGGAGGTCTGTTCCAGCTTTCCAGCATAATCCCTGAGTCCGTGGGCAGGAGAATTGAATGGTGCTTTCCAGGTCTGTTAAGGCTCAACTACTACTTACTCTTGCGCCATAAAATCCAAAGGCTCTGCTTGGGGTGATGGCAAAAAGGCAGATGAAATGGTTCCTCTGGGATCTGCCTGATCAAAGCCTTGGCTGGATACCCAGGCCCCATGGACAGGCTCAGTTCAGTTCTTGCAGCCGGCTGAGGTGGTCCAGAAGAGGTTAAAATGCTGATCTGTGCTCCTGCCCAGGGCTGCACACCGGTACCTGCACGGATGGGGAATGCCTGGGGCTGCTGTGACAGACGCTGGCTCCCTGGAGTCCTCCCCAAACCCACAGCATCCTGGGTTGCTCTAGAGACCAGAGACCTTGGAGAAAATTGCTAAAAGCCTGGTCTTTTGCTGGAAGCACCACTGCAAATCTTGGTTTGCTCCTCATTTATCTGCACTGCCTTTAGTACGTTGCCTAGCTCAAAAGGTTCCCGTTCCCTAAACTTACTACGGCATAAAAGAGAACATTTTGTAAAATGCTTTCTGAATTTCTAAACCTTTTATCTTGCACTCAGGCGAGCTGTTAAACTCATTCATACGAGTGCAAACTGTGAAAGCCAGCATTATGCATGCCAATAAAAAATAGGACACACTTCAAAGGGGAAGGGAATTTACCTTCACACTCTGGAGGAATTCCACTGGAAATTGGAATATTATTAGATACTTCAAGTTCCCTTCACCAGGAAGTATCTACCCACATGCTTAGCAAACTGAATGACTTAATGTTGCGCTAGGTGGTGAGATTCCAAAAAAGTCCCCCAAGGATGATTGGCTTCATCTTCAGGCCCCATCAGGGTGCCAGGGCTAGTTGTGTCAGCAGCGGCACCCACGTTCACCCTGTCCCCAGCCCTGCTTTGGAGGTGCCATCAGACCAGAGCCACAGCCTTGGGGCTGATGGGTCCATCAGGTGGAAGAGTTACTCCTTCCACATGATATAAAAAGAGGGCGAGTTCTGTGGCAATTTTACTGCCTCTGTGTCCCCACATTTCCAAGTTGGCAGGCAGGACCACATTATCCTCCCAGCAAGGGAAAAGACAGGCGGGAGCAGATCAACTTTTCAGATGTCAGTAGAACAGACCTCATTTCCTAAGCCAGCTACAGCATTTGAAAACTTAGTGTTTGTGTATTTTTTAAAAGATCCATTCCCCAACTTGATATTTTGGTTTCAGATGACCTCACTTTTCAGAGGGACTCGTTTCACAGTTAAACAGGGGATTAAATAATTTGCTGAATTAGAGGGATTGACTACTGGTTTTCCTGATTACTATCAGTCCATTTGGAAATGTATACAGAAAAAGTATCCTTGCAGTTCATGTTAGCGACCCTGTTCAACCGCAGTGGTTACCTGTGACTAAATACACGGCGTGTTCATCCTTCCTTGGGGCTGGGCTATAACCATTACTCATAAAGCCACTGGAAAGATGTTTTTATAGAAATCATGTTCACGTGCTTTTGCTCATTGTAACTCGGTACTGCTAATTTGCAGAAAACACCTTGAAGTTGCAAGGGAAGATTTTAGTTGTGGAGGGACAAGTTATCTGATCTTTGACTACTGAAAGCTTATACCATCAGGAAAAGAAAGCCAGTGAGCGCCAGCTGCAAACAGCAATGATCTGGAGCTGGCTCAGGGCTGTGACCTGCTGTTACAGTCACTCAAGGTGCTAGGGGACACGTGGATGAAAATCCAACTCAGAGATTGCTGAACTCCATTTCCTCAATAAGGAAAGGAAGGGGTGTGAGTAGTAATATGGAGGAATTAAGCAATGGTTACTTCAGTCTGCAGTTCATTCTCTAAGTCTCTTTTTAGAGAGCTTTAAGAGAGATCATGCTTTTAAGTGGAGGTCTGTCTTTGGGGCATCTTTCTCCCCAAGTTCTTAGTGAATCCTGTCTTAGTGAAACATTGCTAAAGATAAAACACTTTACAGAGGAGTAGAGATTTCCATTTAAGAGCTGGGGAATCCTGTTTGGTAGGCAGGTAATCTCTAAAGCTTCCTGAAACCGATACGAGCATTTAAGCCAGTTACTTACCAGAAGCCACGCAAGTTGTCTTGAAGCAGACAAATCAATGGCTATTGAGAATCCTAAAGCTGAAGGAAATCGCACTGTTGCCCTCTGTTTACCAAAGCTGGCTACCCTCTCTTCTCCCAGTAAGACCTTCTCTGGCACTGGAAGTTCAATACATCGTGGTGTTAGCTGGGAGCTGCATCAGGAGATGCTTGGGGGCCAGGGTCTAACCCAGGCTGTTGGTAGTCCTTGGGTGGCTGTTAATCCATACCAGGAGCAACTGTGGCTGCTCCTCGCTCTTCTGCCGCCAAGAGCAGAGCCAGCAAGCACAGTGTTTTCTGGTGCTCTGCAACATTGGAGCTTCTTTTGAATCCCTGGATAAATTTCTGGGGGATAGTGAGGTAGTTTCTGAAATAACTTGCCTGGGCAATAAGCTCCAGCAGTCAGAGGTGCTGCCTGCTCGGATTTCAGTATCCCATTAAAATAATCACTGGGACATATACGAATCTGCTATCTAGGTGAGGCTTGACGACTTCATCTCACCGCAGCTGTAAGGATGGGAGGAACTTGACGGGTTTAATCCTCTTGATGCCGTGTTGCTTTTTGCTTTGCTTACTGCTGGCCTAATTGCTGCTTACTTGTGTAAACGATCTGGGTGAGTTGTGATGAAAGCTGAAATTTGAGAATGAAGGGAGAAGTGTGTTTGCTCAGATCAGGTGCATTATATAATCTGTTCTCTCCCTCACTTCCTGAAAGGATGAAAACCACTAGGCTGCCGTGCTTGGATAGGTTTGAAATTAACTGCTGTCATCCTTTTCTCCTGCTCAACATCTCTGTGAATTTATCTCACTAACCTCTCTGCTCCCTGAGCAGAAAGTCCATTTAATCCATACGCAGCACTTTTCTAATTGCCCCTATTTATTTATTTATGGCATTCTTAGAACATCCTTAAAGTTAGTATTTAAGCTATTGATTTGATTTTCTGGGGTGCTGAGTTAATTTCATCAGAATTTCTTAAGAGTTGAAATCTGGTTTTAATAAGTCCAAAGAACCCTACTACTTTTATGTCTTGCAGCTATCTTTTGAAATGTAATTAAATCTTAAAGAGTTCATAACATAAGAGCCAATAAAGAAGTCGTCCTTTCTTTTTAATGACTGTTGGAGAAGTATCTCTTGTCTTTCTGAGACTGGTAAGGAAGTAGCTGCAGCACTGCCAGATAACTGATTTCCCAGTTTAGTATTAATTTTTTCTTTCACTTAAATCACTTAAATAACTTCTCACATTAATAATGAGTACTGGCATCAAGTGACCTTGCTGTGTTGTACAAAGCCATCTTTTCTATTTGGATAATGCATCGGGTAGTTGCTACATGAGAGTACAGCTGTGTCTCCTGTGACTTGCCACCAAAGGTTCAGGTTTACATTACTATCAGGAAACAGGGGCTGGAGGGAGCCAGCCTTCTTTGGGGGATGCTTCCCAAACCTCACTGTTCCTAAAATTGTACAGATGTAGGATACTTCTGCAGAGATTTTCTTTTTTTTTTTTTTTTTTCCAAGACACTTAGCTCCTTCGGGTTTTAAATTTTCCATTTGGAGAAGGATGGAGAAGGCTTGCTTCATGGCTTTCCTAATGGCTAGTGTAACTCTTCCTTCTGTTCCTACTCCTACAGGGTCTGAAGAGTTGGTTTTTGATCATGTTTAAACTGCTGTCTTGTAGGAGATACTCTGATGTGAGGAGAGTGCTCATCTTCATGGAATGACTGTTGACCAAATTGTCTTGGTTTTCCTGCTTACCACTGCTAGTACATCTACCATTTGGCATGGAAGATTTTTGTTAAATACGTCATAAAAAGTAGTTATTTGACCATCCAGTAGTTGCTTGTGGACACCTTCTAATACATATAGTGTAAAAAGAATAATGTAGAAAATTGAAGGAACTCAGAGGTTATAAAAGCTGTTTCAGAAGCAGTATAAACACATTTAGATTTTTTTTTATGGGCAGCAGTTCTTCTTTGACACTTGAGACTTGTCCTAAGGTAATAGCAAGAAATTCCAGTAAACTTTCATTAGTTTGAGATAAATGTAACAAAGCAAAAAAAGGGAAATGTGTCTCCTCCCAAATCCCATGCATATGTTATACTCTGAAATCTATGTGGGTATAAAGCAATTGTCAATATCTTTTAAAATTATCTAAAATGCAGACAAATTTCCACTCTATCATTGTAAAAATAAAATATGATAATATTTCCATCCATTTTTCTCCCTTTTAAACACTTTTGCCTGCACAGACTGTATGCAAGCCTTTTTTGTGCAGTTACCTTTCATGTGGAAAATGGAAGATACTTGAAGGCTTCGACCATGGTAAGCAAAGTAGAAGTATGAAGATTTGTAGGTGACTTTTTGGTTTCTGTGCGTTTTTGAGATGCTTAGCTGAGTACCAGGAATATGAAACCTTATGCTGGATGGATCTCTTACTCTGAACGAATATCCCACTGTATTTGTAAAGAGAAGGAAATGCATCTCTAATTATATGCCATTCATACCTGGTGGAACAGCACAAGGAGCCTTTTCTTTCTATTTTCTATACTCTATTTGTTATTTGCTGTTTTCTTCCAGCTTCTAACTTCTAATATAAAGTAGAAGCAAGCCTATGTAATTCTGGCAGTATAAGGGACTAAAAACTTGATTTATGAGATTAATTTGATCTGAAGGTTGTGGTGATTACAACTATATATATATGTATATATATGTGTATATATATATACATATATATA
>VXAL01015260.1:227140-258434 GCA_013399475.1 Chauna torquata
CGCCCAAGTATTCTGTGCAAATTTCCAGTTTTAGAGCTCTCTATTTTTGTCTCTCCATATGCTCCATCATCAGCCGGAGTTGAGCAATCTCTTGGTTATGGGTAACACAGAAAGCGTCTGTGAGAGTCAGAAGTCCAATCAACACTTATCACCCATCAGGGAACAGAGATTTCTCTTAGTAATAAATGTTGGGTCCAGTAGGAAACATCTCCATAATGAACCTTCATTTGTGATCCTACAGATAACTCAAAAGCACTTCTGCATTAATAAGATGGCTTAATTATTAGTATTATAATGGGGCTTGAAGACCAGCTTGTTCACTTTGCTGTTTGCTGAAGATGTGAAGATGTGATCCTGAGTGTATCTACCATGTTACCCAGAGCTGAATTCAATTTCATGAATGATTCCACAGTTTCCTTCTGCATTACAGGAGCAAGAATAATAACCTGCAATTACTATTGCCCCAAAAATGCCACTTGTTGCTTTGGTTTTGTTCTTCCATGGAAAACGTTGAAGCCTTTTGTTTTCTTGTAAACTTTCCCACGAGCAAGGTAAGTTTTTGTGATAGGAAACTCAAACAAAAGAGTACAGTAAAAGCCTCACCATTCAGTGCCAGACTGTGTTTAAGCAAAACAAGACCCGTCATCTTTCCTGCTGCTTTCTCTGCAGGGTTGTGTTCTGTGTGCATCGCTGTAGGAGGCGAAAGTCAGATTATCATTATTTTCTTTTAACAAAAATAAGAAGTTTTTACTGATAGAGGAATCAAAACCTGGTTTGTTTCTTACCTTTGGGGGAGGGGGGAAAAAAAAACAAAAGAAACAAACCAGGCAGATCCAAACCTGAGAAGTTTCTCTTCTACCTGGACTGTATGTGTTTGGTGGGCTGTAGATGGGGCTTTTGGCTTGTTTGCTGTACGGAGAAGCTGGATACTCTATAATGCAGAAATTTTCACAGAACATTTCTCTTCTTATTTTCATTGAAAATACAGTCGGAAGGCAAAAGCCCACCTCCCGTTCTCCATAATGCCCATACTCCTGTGTTGCGTTTCCTTGCCCTGATGCCAGGAAGGGTGTTTTGTGAGCAGCCTGCAGGACAGCGGGGTCAGCTCCCTTGGCCACCTGTCCCCTGCGTGGCACCCCGCCGACCCTCCTGGTATCCCGCTGACCCACATGGGCTCCTCCACCCACGTACCGCGGCAGCGCAGCCTGGCCCTGGGCCACCGAGTGAGCGTAGCCCAGTTTCAAAAGCCTGAATGGAGTATGGGTAAGTGGTACAGGCGCATCGAGTGTTTCCAGAAGAACATACAAATGTAATGGTTGGGGCCAACGATAGTTTGATGCACCACTAGTACGATAATTGCAGAAGCATGTCTTCTTCTACATGTGGTATCTCTGCTCTCTTGCCTAAAGGCATGTTGGACTAAAAGGGAGCTGAGACTGGGAGAATAAAAAGTGGTATGTTCTTTCATTGAATTATAATTTCTTCTGAGGAAAATGCACAATGTTGAAATGCCTGAATTCCTTCCTGGTCTGGGAAGCCATGTGGAAATGGACAGGCCAGGATATACAAGACCATGCAAAATATACATAGTTTCCAGCAAGATGCCTAAAAGAAACTGCAGCTGGGTTTTCATTTTCCAGATGCTGGAATCCCTGTTAGTTCTCCTGGGCCAAGAGAAAGGGAGGAGTGTCCAGGCGAGTCGAGCTACTGAGACAATTCCTTACCTTTATGCACAATAAAAATACGGAGCTCTATTTTTGTAAGCTTAGCAGTTTTTCACTCCTGATCATGCTCAAATTATAAATGAATAGGATAATGAGGGCTATTAAAATAATTTTTCATCAAGGTTAATAAATGAATAAGACAGTTTAATGTTCACACACACATCTCTGGGATTAATTCTGCAGGGTGCTAAGCAAGCTGTCCTCTTCCCAGGGATGGCTTTGAGGATGCTCAGTGTCCACAGGTGCCCTTGAAAAAGCCAGCATTAGCCAGTCTCAGTTTGATTCTTCATGAAAGCATCATGTTCCTGAAATATTTAAGTCATTTAAATAAGTGCAGGGACACATTCCTGCTCTGCGTCATACTTAGCGTAACATTAGTGGATTGGTCACCTCATGCTGCATGAATAATGGAAATACAGATCCAGCAATGTTTACAGGAATAAAAGCAGAGCATTAAGTTCTGCTGTTTCCCCCCTGTTATTTGTGAGTGCTTCTACAGCCACTGGGTGTTCTTGGTGATGTTTTTGAGCTCTGCATGACCTGCATGTTGAAAATGTATTTTCTGAAATGGAAATATTTATTTACCTGTGTTTGGAGACGTATTATATTTTTCAGCTTAAAAATGCTTTAAGTGATGCAGCTAAGGATCAGGACTAATTTCATGTACTTTGGCAGCTGGCTGTGCTTCAGAAACAGTGAAAGAAGTGGTCTAAAAACATAACAGGCTGGAAGTCCTTTGCCCAAACTGTTTGGCAAACTCATCAGGCTTCACTCAGAGTCTATGGGGAGCAAGCTGTGAGTTACCAGCAGCCAGAGGAGGAGCAATGCACCTGCAGGGAACCTCTCAGCAAGGCTCTTGAGTTCCCAGCATCACTCTTTTTGGAGCAAGCGAGGTCCAACACAGGTAAAGTGGCACCGTTTTTGCATAAGACTTCAGTGAAATTTTGACTGTGCTTTAAAAAAAATCCCAACAATTCTTTGCAAATCATTTCCAAGGGATTTTCTTCTTAGTTGTTGGTCAGCTTTAAAGAATTGTGCCTTTGGCTAAGAAGCAGAAAACTCAAGCCCATTTTGGTAATAATTTCTGTCTGGTTTTGGGAAAAAACTAAAAAGGTGCCACTCAGCGTAAGGGCACAGCCGTCTGCAACACTTGGTCAGACATGTTAGGCATAAGACAGCTAGGAGACAAAAAACGCATTTGATTTCTCAGCTCCAAAGGTAAGGAGTCTTTTATTCCCTGAACAAATTTACCAGCCATTGGCTATTGTGCCTGGCTATATGTCTTGGCAGGGGGATTGGAACCAAATGGTTTTAAAGGTCCCTTCCAGCCCAAGCCAGCCTATGATTCTATGTCTTGAACTTTTACTAACATCTTGAGGGTTATTTTCCCACCAAGTAGATGATTTCTGGATCACATTTGCATATAGGCACCTAAAATCAGCCTAAACCCTCCTATAGGCTCCCAAGCCGCAGCTCAGATCTAGCTTGGAGCATGATTTGAGATAAGTAATTAAGCAGTTCAAATAGGTGGCTCCCCTACCTGGCCTGAAAGCTAGCTGATCGCAATGCTCTTCCTGGGTGGATTTGCTTTATAATGGAGAAATATTTTATTTGTTGCTTAGGGTGGGAAAATATCCACAGGTGCTGTACTTCGCTAACAGGTGACAGCTGCCACCTGCCTGGAAGTGAAAAGCTGAATCATTCAGGAAACCGCTGTGTTGAAGTCAACTCCAAAACCTTGTTAATTACAAACAAAACCTGGAAGTAGCTCTAGCCCCTGAGGTTTTTTTCTTTTTTCTTTTTTTTTTTTCACTTATGAAAGCCATGTTCAGTTGCTAATTCCTCCGAACCCAAACAGCCACTTGTGACAAGAAACTCCAGTTTGATTGCATGCCGCCCTCAGTGCATCCCACGGTAGTTCTTGCTATGGTGGAAAACGAGGTGAAAGTCAAGGAATGGGAGTTGAGAAGAGGAACTGTTACTGCAGCTGGGTGGTGGAAGCTTTCTTAGCTCCCAAACACATCTCTGCTTTTAACGTTGTGTTGTGTAGTGTTTGCTTGCAACTGAACCTGCTTTCCTGTATGCATCTGGCACCACCAGGGTGTGGAATGGCAGCAGATGTAAAGCAAGTGAAGCATCTCTTTGATTTAACTCCAGCTGTGCAAGTGGGGACTTAAGTGAAGTGCTGCTGTTCAGCTCCCGGCTGAGAAGAAGGCTGCTGTAGGAAATAACTACCCATTTCCAAATTGTTTTATGTTGGCTGAAAGAAGGAGCAAAGCAGAATGAGCTGCAGTTGATCACAGGGCTAACAAGTACCGATTTCTGCATGGTTAAGCATGCAATGAACTAAAATGAAGCGGGGTCATAGAAAGGAGTTTGGTGTCTCTGTGTGGCTTCATACATGACAACAACTGGAGCTACTCAGACAATTACAGAAATTAGAAGAGCTACTGGTGAATCTTTTCCAACCATGCTTCTGGCGTCTGTAATTTTTTTTCAGCTTGAGATGTATTAGAAGTAAAATGCATGAGCACCTTGGGAAAGAACTAAGTCTTGTTATTATAAAGTTAATTTGTTTCACATGAGGGAAGATCAGAGCAATGCATGGCCGAGGCTGGTGAAGGCAGTGGGTGCTGGAAGCCACCACTGTCCAGCAGCTCCTGAGTATGAGCTGGGATGCTGGAGAATCTGGTAAGTGACAAGGCATTACTGTTGGTCTGGATAATCCATGAAAAAAACAAGGGTGATTTCTGCATTTGCCATGAGAATAATAAACTCTTCTCCCCCTGCTTCAATGTTAATTCACTCCTGAAGGGCCTGGCCTTGATTCTGTGAGCTGCCTTAAAATGCGGTGAGTTGGATTGTTGTTATTGCTGCGAGTGAGCAGCAGGGAGTGTGCTGGAGGACAGATAAGTGATTGTCAGGTGCTGCATCTATTCTGTGACTTGCAATGAGAAGGTTTCTTCAAAGCCATGCTCTCCACTTCTGGCTCGAGATTTTGTGGCTCGCAAACGCACTTCTTTGTGCTGATACTAGCAATTGGCCTGGACGTTAACATTAACGAAAGGGAACAGGGTTTCAGTCACTCTGTTCTGAATTGCCTGCCTGCCGTTGGATGTATGGCATCAGCACATCCATGCTGTGCCTGGGGTGTCTGCAGGGGCTGCCGAGCAATCCAGGGACAAGGGCTGCATGAGCGCAGTGCTGGGCACAGCTCGGCAGCCCGCCCGGCCCCAGGACGCGCGGGTGCTGGCCCTGCCGGGGGCCCCTGCACTGGTGGGGGCTGGTGGAACAGCAACTGTGGGTGCAAGGCAGCTGAGGGAGGTTTGAGTAAGCAGCACGGGGCAGGCCAAGGGCAATATCTACTCACCCAGAATGAGGTTGCTTGGTCTGACTGTGTCCCAACAGCAGAATTTGATCAGTTCTGCTCCTGCCAGCATGCAACCATGCAACGTCCACTACTCTGGCCTTGCTGGGCCAGCAAACGGCCTTGGTGGCACCACGTGGTCTCCTTGAGCATGCTTTCTGTGATAATTAATCATGCTTATAAAACAGAATTGCTTTTTGGACTGTGCATCTGCCATGTTTTGCTTCCTTTTCCCTACTTCATTAATTTTTTATTTTTTTATTTTGTGCAGGATATTCATGGCTTAATTTGACAAGCACAATAACCTGTGTAGGTAAGACTCGCTCTGCTTAGGTGATTTAGCGTTGTTACAGTCAGCAATGAATTACCTTTTCTCCTCTGATCAATGTCTGCCTGCAGCTCTCGTCTAGTTTTCTAAGAGCACAATGATTCTTATCTATCTCAAATTTTAAAATCTGTAGCAGAAAACAGCTACTACAACACAGGGATCGGATCCCATCATCTCATGCTGGGGGCCCTGAGCTTTCCTGTGCAGAGGCGCTCCCCTTGCCTGAGAGGCTGCAGGCTCCCAGGGGCACCCGGGGACCCTTGGGGTGGCACAGCTGTCCCCATGTCCCACCTGCAGCCCCAGCAGCCTGTTGAGGACTCTGCTGAGGAGGCCCTTTTCTTGCCAGTGGGCACCTCCAGCCAATTTTCTTTGTAATCAAGGGCCTGCCTTGCTGAATACACCCTCCTTTTCATGAATATTGTATTTTCGGTCTGAAATCTGGAGACCCTACAAGGAGCGAAGCAAGGGGTGTTATCACCTGACGGTGTATGTGAAGAAGGCTTTTTTCCTTTAAAAAGCTCCAGCGTGCCACTCTGTTATTACAGGATAGCACGCAGAGTGCCTGTACCACGACCTGCCCACAAAATGGCTCTTGGTTAGGTATTTGAGAGGGTTTGTTGCTGAAATAATACACAGCCCCAGCATATGGTAATTAGAGATAAGCAAACAGTTGAAATAAAATCTCTTAAATTATACCACACGGTGCATAAGGAAATGTGAGGCACATAAACAAACAGGTTTTCTTCCCTAGCCGCAGACAGTGTTAGCAGGTGATTCACCGACGGCGCGTCTCTCCCTTGTCTAGTTCATTAGATCATCATTAATTTACACCTGTGTTTTGTGAATTACTGCAAAACACAGGCTCACAAAACTCCCCGTGTTTTGCAATTCTTACAAGGAGGAAATGTAGCCAAAGTGAACTCCCTTGGAATATTAGGAAAGTGTTGGCTCTTTCCTCCCCAAGCAATTTGTTAAACCAAATATTTCTGAAGTCTTATTTTTTAAGTGTATCAGTGGGCTTAAAAGCAATTTTGACACCCCTTGTCCAACCCAAAATGTAATTTCTTTTAACCTATGAGTGGCTTATCAATTCAGGAGTTATAAAATCTGCTGTCTTGTCAAGAAAACACGAAGAAAGGGCTTTTCCTACGGATGCTGCAGTAACTGCTTATTGGGAAACAAACAAAACCCATGGTGCATCCAGCTGTAACCAGGGGGTGGCTTTTGACAAGAACTCTGTTTTCCCCCCATTGCTGTTCCTGGATTAACATTGTTTCATGTCATTTCTGGGCATTTTTGGAGTCAGTGAAAATCTGTACCTTGACAGGGTTGAAAGCAGGCCCATCCTCTGAGAGGATGTGTGGTGAGTCTGGTTACAGAGGCTGCTGGAGATGCTGCAAATGGAAACCAATGGGAAATCGTATCACTTCTGTTGGGGCAGTTCATCTCTTCTCTTGGAGAGACCTTGTGGAGATTTCTTTACTGGGAAAGTCATGTGTACTGGGTGCCATGTATGTACGTGTTGACTTTTGGTTAAAATGTATGCAAGTGTTTCTTGGAGCCTGACCTGGAAAAGTTCAGATCTGGACCTCATTCAGGATCATCCTCCTGGCTTGATGTTGCTGAACTAGTATTCCTCTTGCTTCAGTATTTATTTGGGGAGTTTTGACCAAAAGGTGCAGCAGCGTGTCCCAGTGCTGAACCCAAAGGCAGCAGTTCCCCAGTGACCCCTGGCAGGGAGAGTTTGGCCAGGCTGGCATCTGCAGGGCTTGGGCATCAGGTGGGGCTTTCTGCATCTGGAGCTGTGCTACAGCTGGACTGCAAGGAAAGCAGCCAATCTAGGTACAGAGTGATCTTCCTAAGTGTCTGATTAACCTCACTACTAACAGTGCATGTCTTACATGTAGTTTGAATTTCTTTGTGCTCTGCCCCTCATTGCTAGATTTCAGAATGTCTTTCAAAGCAAGACTAATTGTTTTTCTACTGTATGTGTGTGTGTGTATATATATATATATTTAATTTGGGGTTCCTGTAGACCATAACCAAGTCAATGCATATGCAACCTATTAATCTGCTTAAATTTTCCTTTAGAAGAAAAATTTGTGAGACCGTGAACTATTCTTTTATTGAAGCTAAAACCACTCCCATAGGCAGTATGTCTTTCTTAAAATGTCAAGGCATGGGTCCTAACAAGGCAAAGGTAGGGGATTTTGATTAACTCAGCATCCTGAAGATGCACCTTCAACTATACAAATACTCCCAGGCTGGAATAGGAAACACGACAGTGTTTCATCATGTGAACATTCAATCTGGTGTCCTCTGTTCACTGGCTGTCTGTCATTAGCAATGCTACCTGCACAGAGCCCAATAACATTTGATTAAAATAGACCTGTTATTTTTGAAAAGCAGTCTATCACAAAGAGAGGGCTGGAGAGTTTACCACTCTGCTTTACAAGCTGCTTCAGTGGCTAGAGACTCTCATATCAAAAGCATGAGTCCCTTCCTACCTCAACTATTCTGTGAATTTCCTGCCCCAAATTTCCTGGTCAGGAGACAAATTGCTGCTTTGCCTGCAAGAGGTCTACAGCACGTGCTACAGGTGAATGAAGGAGGGCTCACTGGAGGTCTTCTCTTTGCTCCCCTGACCGTAAAGACAGCTTAGGTGACAAGTTTGGTTCAGACACTCAGGTTTCAGATGGCATAAGAAGCTGAGCAGGATGGTCTTTGTCCCCTCCAAAAGACGTAGGCTTGTCTCTCTGCTCAGAGACATGCTGTGCTCCTGGAGTGTGTAGTGAATTTAGCCCACTCTGTTTGGGAGGTCAGCCCAGTCCATGTGGTTACTTAACCTCATCTGCATCTTTAGCTCTGAAGGATCGAGGATGATGGAAGGGAAACAGCAGCTTTTCCAGCGAAGACTAATAGCTGTAGCAGCAGAGATCTGTCACATCTTCATGACTGCCTTGGTTTACAGTGCACTCCCCATCTGCTGCATGTAAAAAAGGCAATGTCAACCACAAAATATTGGAAGTCTGACTCCAGCACAAAGATCCCTGACAATTTAATAAGAATTCCTCGTGGTGCTTCACAAGCTCTTTCATGGTTTTGACACAATGCCTCAGGCAGGATGGATTACACAGGCTCCCAGGTACTTTCCAGGAGGGAATTGCACTGGCCAATATGTATGAGTCAGCTAAGCATTTCACTTCATCATCATGGACTCATGCCTTGCATCCTGTAAACTGAGGCTAGCCTTGTACTCCCCGGCCCTTTCTTTTGCCGTACGACAAGATTGAGGATGTCACTGTTGCCTCCTCGAATGGCTCACACATAATCCTTAAAGGGACATCGGGTTTAATACATGCATGGCTACTTTGCTTGTATAGGAGAGCTTTGTGTCCTTCACATAATCACACAGAGTCAACAGGGATGGACATTACCTTTTATATACTTATTTTCCTGAAATCTGTGAGTATATCCCAAATAAATCTTAGCAGAAGGTTTCATTTTCCTTTTTCCCAGTCGATACTCCGCTTGCAGGGAGCTGATACATCTGCTCGTTTTCTTCATCATCTTGCAGGACGTACATAGTGCACAGAACCATGAAAAAGAACTGGTTGGAAAAGACATGCTGTTATTTGCTCTTATCTCAGCCCATGATTTTTGAAAAGAGCTGACATAAGATTTAATAAATATTCAGTTGAAAGGGAAGAAAAATGCTTTCTGCAAAGCTTCAGCATTTAACTGGAAGAAATAAACATAAATAAAAATAAGTATAAAATAAAAATAAAATTAAAAATAAAAAAAAAAAGAAGAGAATTCTCCTGGTTAAAAATAAGAGATGGGATGACTGTACCCAGATTAAATACCAGATTGATATCCTTGATCACTACCTCAAGACAGTCTGCGCACTCACACGTAACAGCAAATTCCCTATCAGCACTCCATCCCAGTTCCCTGATGATGTTTGAAAGGGGAAATAAATATGTGAGTAGATGATAAACAGCTACATAATACAGGGACAATAGGGATAGATATATGTCAGGGCAGACAAAACCCAGATATACCACAGAAATGGGATCTTAAGGCCTATTGGGACACTTACTTAAGAAGTTTCCCAGTATTTCTTGAACAAGTCTTCTCGCTGCTGTCATACAGTAACAGCTCTCAGCCAAAAGGGGCAGCTTCCACTGTACCCCCCTGCCCCCCCCCCCTCCAAAAGGTAAAATAAATAGTAAAATAATAGTAAAATAATCCTGGGTTTCTGAGAACTGTGAGAACAAAGAGCACAAAATCTACCACAGCATGAAAAAAACACAAAATTTAGAGAGACATGATATGCAGCTTAAAAGAACATTTGATAAAGGACTAGGTTGAGTGATGAGAAATACAGTCACAAGATGGTTAATCAATCCAACCCCCTGTCCTGTTCTTGCTGTCTGGAGTGTTGACTTCTGGGCACATGAGAGTCTGGGCAAGACCAGCTCAGAGCCCTCCTTAGTCAAAGACAGCGCTGGTTTCTACCTGGTGAAGGCTTGGCTCCCAAGTCACTACTACTCCAAAGCACCATCCAAAGCATATGATGAGGAAGGTCCTCAGGAAAGACTTGGTCATTGTTACACATTTCTGAACGACAAGCATCAGCATGGGATGTGAATAGATGACAGTGGCTGCTGCAGGAGGAACTTGGGTGTGGACACAGCTACACTGATAAGAGATTGTTTTTGTAGTTGAGGGGAGGGCATGGCATTATTCCAGCAGAAAAATTCCTCCTAACTATTCAAATCTTCCCTAGGGATTGTTGCCGGCAGAGAGAGCTGTGATTACAGATGCTCCTTCATCTTTTTAACTTTTTTTTTTTTTTTTTTTTGATTCTATTCAAACAAACAAGCCAACAAGCAGAGGCGGTGGCAACCTTATTGCCTTTGGGATCAAGGTGGCTGGCTGCTTAGTTACAAGCAAAACTTGGGATGAGAGTTTGTTTAAAGAGTGCTGTGATTCCTCCCTCGTTGTACTCAGTGGCTCCTTACTGTAACTTCTGGTAGAGCGAGCAATGCCTATTCACAGGTGTTGGCACCTACTTCAGCACCAGATCACTTTGTACTGTCCGTCCAGATAAATTTGAAGTTTCACTCAAAAGACAGAGAATCATCTGCTTTCTGAGTCATCTGCTGCCTCCAATGAGGATATTACAGAGCCATGGTATAAAACCAACCATTTGGAAACAGCCATCTTTAGCTATTAATGCCATTTTAATAATGACAAAGGTCTGGGTTAAAAATAACCTTATGATCTTTGAAAGGCTTGCAAATGAGCAGAACAGAGATGAAGTTCAGTTCCGATTACTTGTAAATGTCTGCACACAGTGCTGTGCCCTTTGGGACTGAGGGACTGTATTTGTTAAAAAGAAGAAAAAACTTAATTAAATTAAAATGAGTATCAACAATGATTTGAAACAAACATGGTTAAAAATCAGAAATGCTTTAACTTCTGGCTGAAAAGTGCTCTGAGAGAGGTCTGAGAGGAGAAGGCAATGAACAGCTAGAAATATTATTCATGAACATTCAGTTGGCTTTTAAATAGGAGTTTGCTTTGACTGCTAGTTCATACACCTGAGTGGCAATGATCTGTCAAAAAATTATATTTCATCTTTGGTGCAGGGAACTTTTCTGAGGAACTGTTTGCTGTCCTGTTAGAAGGTTATTGACTGCAGTACTACACCTGAAAAACTGCCTGTGAAACTGCTCTATGAGTGCTTGGAAATACAGAAATGCTGCAGAGATGCAGGTAATTCAGCTGGGCAAGAATGATGGTGGTTATCAAGAACAAATTGTTTGGACGAGAGCAAGCTTTGCTCCAGCCAGTGGCTGACAGGCCAGATGTTGGCCACAAGGAAGCAAAAGGCATCCTAAGATCTGGACCAGGAGCTGCAGCATCTCTGAGTCCACCTGGGAGGAAGGGGGTGGAGATGCAACCACACGGCTGGTGCTGCAGGGGTCACTGCTGTAGCTCACAGACAGCAGGATCTGCCCGTGGGATCTGGCATTGCGGAAGGGCACCAGTGGACGCAGCCCTGCGGCAGTGCAGGCACGGGGCTGCTAAAGGAGTCGCTGTCACCCAGTCCATTTCTCTCTGCTCCTTGCCTATCTCAACAAATGCTACAGCTGTTCAAACCACTGAGATTCAAATCTCCAGGGCTCAGATCGGTGGCTCCCAGCAGACCCCTGGTCTCAAGCTTGCACTCTGGTCAGGTTGAATTGGGCTTCAAAGCAAAGGTTGGATCTCCTGCCCAGCTAGCTACGGAGTCAAGCAGTGTTTTGCTCACTCATTGCGTAATGTGCTCAAGGCCGAGGTCTGTGAAACAGCCCTATACCTGTACTCGTATATTCTAATGCACACACCGTCATGTTTTCTCCTTTGTGTTGCTGCTTGCAGTAAGTGTGCAACTTGTTTTTGCTGTGCTGTCTGAAAAAAGGCCTTCCCAGCAGCTACCAGCAGCACGCTCAGACCCCTGCCTGTTTTGTGGTGAGCACCTCTGTTTCCTTGTAGCCTCCAACTGATGTTGATGTTCTCAGCTGCAGACTGAGGTGAGATGCGCCCAGCAGCAGGGACTGTGCTCTGCTTGGATTTCTGCCCATGCAATGCTGAGGACAGGGCCATTCTTGTTATTCCAATTATTAAATACTTTTCGGATACATGGATGTGACAACCAACAATCTAATATGTCTGTCTGTGGTTTTGCTGTTATAATCAGGGAATTCGACTTGCTCAGGAGGTAAACTTTGGTATGGTCTGGGAGAGAAAACATGCTGCTCCTTCAAAATATGTCCACTAGCCAGGTCAAACGCCACATTTCCTGCTTTTACCACCTACCCTTCAGTCAGTCCTCAAACTTCACATTTCTTTGAGCAGCAGGTTGCTAATGGTAGCTTTGGCTGGTACACAAATGGCTCAGCCTGTGCCTGTGGTCTGTAGCAGCTGCTGGTCCGGATGCTGAATGATGGAGATGACAGGAGGGAAGGAGAGGGGCCTTTGGTGCCAAGTGTAGTCATACACTGGCAGCCAATGCTGACTTGTTTTGTTCTGGAGGTGACAGCATCTTGATGGATGCAGACCTGGTGACATCTGACAGGGAAGGACTAGCAAAATGAGTGGCAACGTAGCCATTAAATCTGGTTGATGCATCAGAAGCATTGATGGAACATGACTTTAGCCAACATGAATGATTTTAACTAATATTTATTTCAAGGAATTTTTTGTTTTGATTTGGTGTGTGTGTGTGTGTATACACATGCATTTCCTTCTAATGTGGATTATTTTCATAGAGTATGTAACTCCTGGACTGAAGAAATTTAGCTAGTTTATAAGATTTTAAAGTACCACAAACTAAAATGAAATCTCCAAGGTTCTGCAGAGCCTCACTCTAACAGCAAACCAAGGTGTCTGTAATTGCCTTGGCTGTTTTAAGGAAACTGGGCTAACTGGAGAAAAAGCTGTAAGTTAGGTATGAAATGAGAAACTCATTACCCACTGCACAGAGAGAAGCCACAGTAATTAGTAATCGCATCTCTGTAATCTAGATCAAGCTCAGCCAGGAAAAATCGTCCATAAAGTCTGTTGCATAAGAAAAAAGCAGATAAATCGCAAATTTTCACATAGCTGCTGTTTTTCCTGTTTCTCCTGTAAAAGAAAGCTTTATTCTTTTTCACTATCCCAGCTATTTTGAGGGTGCATTTCCAGCTCATCAGCAGGCTGACTTTTTGCATAAGAGCTTCTCTGAAGAGCAGACACAGAGAGATGCAGCATCCCCTCCCTGTGTGCTGAGAAACTGGAAAACACCAATGTGGTTCTGGAAACTCATACAGACACCTCCCACTGCAGCCCTGCGAAAGGACCTGTAAGAGTGTGCATTATCTTGCAATAAATCCCACTCCCTGTATGAGACCCCTGGGAAAGATGGGTGTGTTTCTGCATGGCTCTGCAAGTGAGTGGGTTGTGAGGAGCAGTGTGCCCTTTGAAGGAGCTGCCCATCATGCTTACCTTCGGTGTGGGGTGGCTGAGCAGACTTCGGCAGATCCTGAGGTCTGAACAGTGCTGGCTGTGCTGTGGGGTGGGCATTTGGCAGTTGCAGCTGTCCATTGGCTGTGACCTGGGTTGCCAGGGTGATGCATTTCAAAAGGCCAAATCTGCACTCAGTTTTCAAAGGCTGGGTTGTTTCTGTTGGTCTGCAAACCAGCGGGAAAATATGTACAGGACTGCTGGCTTTTTTGTTCTGTATTGTTTCTGTGTGACAACCTGAATGCTCTTGGCAACTGAATGCATTGGGTTGAGAACTCAGGGTAAGTCTTGACACTGAGTCAAGTTGCTAAAGTCACTATTGAACCGCTAAAATATTTCTGAAAAAGACAGCGTCTACATACTGAGCCTGTGAATACTCTGATAAGCTCTAACTCATGGACAGAGTGATACAATGGGGTTGACTTTTACATTCTTTAGCAAGTGGTGGTGGTATACATGAGCATCCAGGATGCTGTCCTGCTAGGGTGTTGGATACAAACAATAGTCCTTGATCAGTAGAGCTCATCGGAGGAATTCAGTTTGCAGGGGGAGCTTGGGACCAGCACGAGAGCACATGTGCAGTGAGTACCTCTCAAACCTGACTAAGGATCTGCTGCAAGAAATTGCTTGTAGATCTGTTTTTTAATCATGTTGGGAGTGGATTAGACTCAAAGCTAATACTTTTTCCTTGGCCTTTTTGTTGACTCCTGAAGTTAACGCTTTTTATCCTCAGCTTAGAAGAAAGATATCCTGACTCAGCTGTTCAGACCCCAAACGCCAGTGAAGAACCTTGCAGAACATGATGTAGTGAATTTAAGCCCATCTTCCTCAAATACATCTTTCATGGTTGAGGGAATATAATAATTAAAACGTGATACTTACTTTTTGCAGATGCCTGTGCCACATATATGTCACCAACAAACAGTGTAAGGGATGCCCAGAACTAAGCAAAATAACTCTGCATTTGTACACTGCTCTTTAGCTGACTCCCTGTGCCTGGGCATTCCTGATTGTTGACACTCCTATTTTGCCATGCTCACAGGGTATATTAGGTGAATGCCGTACCATTTTTGCGCCATGGAACAATACAGGCTATTTATATGAAGTGTCTCTTCCTCTGCAGAAATTTAGTCTGCAAAGAGTTCCTGGTCGGTATCTGGCTCACATAAGAGAGTTTGTCTGACCAAAACCAACATCCAAATAGATTATTTCCAGCAAACAGTACTGTTCTGTACATGTATTCCTTCCCATTATGCTGTATCTTAGGCCTGAAACATAGGATTAAGTTTTTGCAGCATAACAAACTATTACAATCCCCATCTGTACACCCAAACTGTGGTAGACACCAGGAATTTGTCTTTCCCTTGTCTGCAATGGAAGAAGAGTTAAGTGCCTTCAGCTTGCATAGTTGTGGGCTAAGCTCATGTAACCTGCACAGTTTCTGCAGTGGGGCTGATGGATGGCAGTCGAGACACAGCAGCCCAGTTTTGTGCCAAAGCTCTCGAACAAATGACATCCTTATCTTCCAGCTGGAGGCATGAGGAGGTTACTACAGAAGTGCCAGCAATGTCCTGATTGACCTCCATCTGCTTGGGTCAGAGGTTGTTAACTTGTAACCTGCTGGAAAGCATATCTTTCCCATTGTCTCGGCTGCCCTCCGCTTGCTGCTGTGCCTGCATGGAATTGGTGTATGGGTCTCAGTGCTGTGCCACTGCCAGCACCTGATGCCATCCTCTTGCATTAGCTCTCTGCTGCCCGGGATGCTGCCTGCGTGTCAGAAGATGTCAGTGTTGATTCTGACTGCTGGTTTTCTGGCACAGGTAACGTTGCTGCTTATATGCTTCCTGTGCAGACATCTGCGATGTAGTGCTGCTGTGCAGGCTGGATGGATGCACTTGTTTTTACACCCATGCTCTCCTCCCGTCCGTGATTTGGTGTGATCTGCCTGGTGCTGGTGTTTCAGTGCACTGCTGACCTTATACTGTTCCCAAAATTGCCGGATTCTCAAGGCTGAACACACAATAACTGTTACTATCCGTAGTTTCTTCCCTATAGTGTCTGCTTTTCACTTCTCTTTGTGTCTTTGCTAATATCGAGACTTTCACACAGATATGGAAGTAAGTCTTATTTTTCTCAAGGTTTTAAGTTAAGCTACCATACATAGTGCATCCATCCATATGCTGACTTGTCATTTATTGATGTAACACTGTTTTTACGGTTCAGCTTTGTAGTTCATGTTTAAGTATTTATTGTCTTTCAGAAACAACAAGATATCCCTTCTTCTACCTGAAATGTGGATATTTTTAATGTTTGCTGAAATGTTCTGCTTCTGAGAGTATCTTCTTTGTCTGCATGCATCACTTCTGATATTTCAGAAGCATAGAGCAAGGACAAATACAAGAGGCAGAATCCTACCTCTAGGTGATCTGAACTGACTGTATCCTGCAGGTCTCCTTGTCTCGCAGACTATGTCCCAGAACTGGAACAAGTCTCACCCTGCTGGCAGGTCTTGGCATTTGTAGATGCCTGTTTTGGGGAGATAATGATACATTACACCCTGCTTGATTATCGTCTTGAGGGGATTTAGGTCCCATTTCTGAGAGCACTCCTCCATCTGGTGGTTCTGATCCATTCAGAGCAGGTTCACCTGCTTATAGCATCTACTTGTCTCTGCTGTGGCCTCGAAACCTGTCCTCACATGAGCAGCTCTGCTATGAGGTGATCTCCTTGGTTATGACCGCCTGTGTGCAATCTAGACACAGTAAGCTTACCTTGCCTCGTCTGCAGTCATCCTGCTCTTCTGTTACTGAGCCCACAAGCAGGACAGCTGCAAGTGGGAGAGGGAAGCTGTTTCTCTGACAGTATCCAATAGGCAGTGATGGAAAAGAGCCTGTCTGTGAGGTCCCAGGAGTCTTCACAAACGACAGATGATAAAATTCATCCTGAAAGCTCCACAGTCTATCTTCACTTCCAAACCTATGCAAAGGGGGAGTCCTCAGAGAGTGTTTAAGCACATTGTGGAGTGAGGTGAAGCAGCTGGAGCAGAGCTGAGGACATGACACACTGAGTAAGGTCTGTAATGTGCACATTCAAGGTGTTTCTCTTCTGAACAAAACCAAAGAAGGGTTTATCTACTTGCCACAAAGCAGGAGAAACCAGAATTTCCATTCCTCTGCTCTGGAAGTTTAAGTTTGGAGACTGATGTGGATCACCTATGGAGAAATGATCAGAGGGTTCTGTTTCCTCCATTACAGCTGAAAATGGGTCTCTGGATTTGACATTGTGAACTTGCTGCAGCTGCCTGGGAAGGTTGGTAGGGCAAAGCCAGGCAAGGTTGGGACTGATCTTCTCAGACACAGTGCTGGTAACTGCTGGTGCATCTTTGAAGTTGTCTCATCAAGGGACTTTGTACAATGCAGAGCTGAGCAGCCAGACCTGAGCTCGTCCTGAATTAGCTGGTGCTGTGGGAATTTCTACCACATTGAGGTGGCATTTTGTTTGTGTCATGTAGCCTTGCTGAGAAATAGTGAGCATCAGTCTGGGAGGAATGCCATGGTAACCCGGCAGCGTTGCTTCCAATATCTGAGCTACCTTAATAAAGACAGCTTGAATATCCCCCCACAACTCTACCTACTGTCTTACAGATGCATCCTTTGCGGTCTTGTACAGTGAAATAAGATGCTGAGGCTCTGAAGTAAAACATCTCTGTGTCCTTTCTTGCCAGTCTTTGTACTTAATTTTTTTTCCTCTTCAGCTTCTTGTTCTCATGGGACTGGATTAGCATAAATACTGGAATTTGTACCAAACTCTGCTGGCAGTGATATAATCTTCACTGCCTCTTCTTGTTTCATCTTCAGATATACAGAGTGCAGGTCTGTGCGTTAGGATGCTGTGTAGTTCTGGAAGCGTTCTGTGTTCAGTTTTCCCAAGTCCTTCTCTGAACTAGGTAGTTAAGTGGTTCTTTTCAGGAAGTGGTTATCTGAGATTCTGATCATAAATCATTGAAAACCTGTTGCAGCTCAAAAAAAAAAAAAAANGGCCAACTGTGAACAACGTTGGTCATGCTGTGCCCAAGACTTTGGTAGCCAGGGAAGATGAAGATAGTACAGTATCTGGTTAGTACTGGGGCTGTGAGTGCACCTGCGACCTGTGCTCCTGGCAGCAGATGAGGTGCACTTGAGTGCCAGAAAAAAGATGCCATCCTCAGCTGTCCAGAGGTCTATGGTAGTCAACTAAATCAGAGCGGTTCATATCAGCTGAGGATCTGACCTGCATCTTTCCTTTGTAATTTGGAAAGCTGTAGTGGAAAATAAGAGAATTCCTTGCTGGAGTATTGCGGTCAGTAATCATTTCCTACGTGTCCTTTCGATCCCAGGACGATTCCTGTCTTGAGCTCTGTATTACAACAGACTCACCTGCTGGTTTGTTCCCCTGTATTGACACATTTTCTAACAGTCCCTGACATGGCTGACGGTTGAAACCTCTGCCGCCTTATTTGCAGTGAAAGGTTACTAACTTGAGTGAAATGTATTTAGCGAATACGACATTTGGCCTGGGGTTTAACCTTCAGAGTGCTGGGAGCAGGGGAATTTGACTTCAGATACTGAGTGTACCCACAAAGCTGTCAAGGAGAAAGCTCTGCATATGCCAGGGTTGGAGGAGGAGGCTCCCTGTTGTCAGTGGGGGCTGAGGCAAAGGACAGGCTTTCCTACAAGTGATTTGAATGTCTTTGCAATTGCAGACGCAGTGGAAGTACTGTGTATTTGCTCAGGGCTTTTCACACCTTGTGTTTGCATATGGAGACTTGGGTTTAACTCCCTCTGAAAAGTTGCCTCTGTCAGCAGCTTGTGTTTTGTGGCTTAGACAAGATTGAAGGTTTGCTTTTCGATATTTCCCCCCTCCTGTTTTGGCCAGTCCCAGACTGAAAGATGCACACCGTTACGAGCAGAATGAGGGACGTGTCAGCAGAGCAATTTACAGGCAGCCAAAGTCAGGGTTTTTGAAACAAATGTGCCATTGAACTGAAACATTGTGCAGCCGATGCGCAAAGTGCTTTTTCCAAGATCTGCCATGGGGGAACTGGCAGGGAACTGCTGAGGATGGCAGAATTTCCCCTGTGGGACAGCACACGTGAGCAGCTTAGCTGTGTGCTTTCACTGTAGGGTGGAATGGACTTGGATGTGTCCTTGGGGTGTAGCAAGATGGGCCTGGTGGTAGTCATGGAGGAGAGCTTTTGTTCTCAGAAGAAACTCTGTTTTCTAACATCTGGTTGCAGATTGAGGGAACTTCTTATTTTAGCCTGGGAAGAGCGGCCAGGAACGAGTGACCCGAACCTCCCCTTTGGCAAAGTTATTGCCTTGGTGGTGTGACCAAGGCAGCGGCACGCTGGGACTCCAGTCAGGGGGGAGCCCCCACATGCCTACTGGCTCATCGGCAAGGACTGAGCTTGGGGAGAAGTGGAAATCCCTGTGCACACCCATCGCCAGCCTCTTCTACCCCCTCTCAGGTCCCTTCCAATTTCAAAATCCCAGAGCTTTGTTCAAAAGTACAAAAACCCCAATCTGCAAATATATTCAAGGTCTGCCAGAACCCAGTGATTCTCAGGGTGCTTGAAAGCCCCTCCAGGTTGAGCCCAGCTGATGCCTCTTCACCCACTGGGAAAGGGTGGCCAGAGCCTCCCCCTCCCTCTCTCCTGGTCTGTGACCCTGCAATAAAACCTTTGAGTAATCCCTCATTTTCCTGCAGAGGCTCCTCTGTGTGATGGACTGCAGGAGTGACTCTCCAGAGACTGCTGCTGAACTTAGTGTACAGGAGAGATGCACCTTAGGTGCCAGGAAAAAACAAATGTAGTGGGAAAAGAGATTAAGCTTTGGACTGCTCTTAACTTTTACCCCTATGCTATATATTTTGTGTACTTTCACTGCATTATCTGAGGGCAATACAGAGTTTATAATGTCTAAAAAGCATTTGCCATTTTTTGCTACTTTCTACCTTTCAATTACTTTCTTGGGTAATTGTACTTAATGAGAAGAGCTTTGATTCCATGTACAAGACAGTGTATTTAGAACAATTCAACAGGTTCTTCCTTTGCACTTGCCTTTAAATACTTTCAGGCCAAGCGATCTTTGCCACAAGAACAAACTGACTCCACACTAGCGTCTGACTATAAGTGTGACAGTAAGCAAATTCAATTGCACATGCTTTTCTTGCAACTTGTTGAGTGGAGCTAGGAGAGTTTCATGGTATAGCATCACCACAAAAACAAACAAATAAATCCTTCATAAAGAATCAGCTTGATTGCTTGATCTTTCTTCCCCCTATGATGAAAGAGAGAAATTGCTATTTTGGAGACAGAACACAGCATTTTTACAAAGGAAGCGTGCTTCAGAGAGGGAGGTCTCTGCTGAAGGTTAGAACCTGGCTAGAAATGCTAGGGGCACGGATGAAAATATGGGCTAATAATTCTTTTGAGGGTCCTGTTCCCATCATCATCTTGGGGGGCTGTGCAGAAACGCGCCCACAATGACTAGGACTTGTGTGTAAGGCACAGAGCCAGTCTGGAGAGGGGGAGCCAGGGGGGCCAGAGGACAGATGTGTGGTGTTGTATGGGGACAGAAAATGACCTTGGTCTAATGTTGCTCCCAGAAGCTGACCCTTGCCATCAAGCCAGGTGTTGAGGAGCTGCAAAACGGTCTGAGGAAAGGAAATGTGGAGGCAGGTTCATTCGTGGCTTTGTTTGCAGCATGAGAAGTGGGATGTCCATCACCTGTTTTTTCCCAGTGGAAAAGGACATGCACCAAGGAAGAGGCAGACAGGTGCATGTAATGGAGGAAAGATCCAAAAAGAAGAGGAAAGCTGCCTGTCCTGGGAGCAAATCCAGAGGCCAGCATTGGAGGAGATGGAGCAAGGAGGCTTCCTGCAGGCTGGGAGGAGACTGTAGTTCACCTCAACCTGAGGAAGCACTGCTGGTTGCTGGATTTGCAAGAAAGGAAGAGACAATCACAGCAGAAGGGCCAGGTTGGAAACTGGTCTTCAGACTCAGTTCTTTGCACTCAGGTGTTCTTGATTTTCAGTTTTCAGAGTTTCTTTTTTCTTTTTTCTTTTTTTTTCTTTCCTTGTGGTTTAAAAAGAGCCACAATGCTCTCCAGTGATTGGAAACAACTTCTAGCTTTCACGAAAACCTTGGAAAGATAAGAAGAAGCTGTCAGTATAAGTCAGTGGGTACTTCAGGTCCCATTGCATACACATTAAAACACCGTGGGGAAAGCACAACAGAGAATGATCTAAGTAAAACTCGTCGAAGTTGCAGTTCCTGTCATATGTTACACACTGAGACCAGTTTTTGATCCTGTGAGCTCCCAACCATCTTCTACAGCTCTTCTGCTTGTCCTGAGGGACAAGAAGCAATATCTTCATCAGACATCTGATATGC
Source organism: Chauna torquata (assembly GCA_013399475.1). Classification (NCBI taxonomy): domain Eukaryota; kingdom Metazoa; phylum Chordata; class Aves; order Anseriformes; family Anhimidae; genus Chauna; species Chauna torquata. Next base: position 248,047 of record VXAL01015260.1, read on the forward strand.
GAGAACGGCATTGCTGCTCCGTTTATGAGCATACTTGAGGTGACTTGTGTATAAGCAACAGGACTGTCAGAACATTTGGGAAAAATTCTCTGGGTAGTTTCGGTTGATTCAATTTCTCATTAAATTTGCATAGGCATAGGCATCCCAGTGATCTGAAGCATGAGATGAGGTGGGAGTTGCATGTTTAGACATGGGAGAGTATGTGCGAAATAGGGATGAGAGCAGCATATGGGTATTGTAACATTTGAAAACAGGGAAATGCTCAAGTCAAATGTGTGATATATTTTTTATTTAGAAGGAGATCGCTATTGCATTTCTCCATTTCTAGCTGGATGCTAGCTTGGGTAGCAGAAAATAGAGATTGTTACACAGATATATATGAAGTCTCAGGTTGTGTCATACATTTACCTGTGTTGATTCCTGGCGGCTTATATAAAAATATTTGGTCTCTTCACACACACCCAGGAGTAAGAAGGCAGCACTCATTTTTAGGAGGTTGTAGTCATGGCTGCTTTTGCTGAGCCAGTCCTGGATTTCATGCTTTCTCATGTCTTTTATTTTCTCCCTCTTGAATGGCTGTAATTTTGGTTATGGCTTTCTCTTTTTGCACATTGATTGTAAAGAGAAGCTCCCTGAAATACTCAGGAAAACTATATCTTTTTCCACAGATACTTTCCTAAATTACAGTTCTATCTTGCTTCCTTGGGCATCAGGAGAAATGTAGATAGTCTTTATTACAGTTCCTGTGAATAAGGAGGAACCTGTGCATGATTACACTGAAAATACTTCCCCCTTGTAATGTGGAGATAATCCAGTTTAAAAAAATATATTAAAAAAAAACAACAGCTAAATCTCCAGTGATTACAAAAGCATTGAGTCTGTCTGTGTGTTGGCTCTTTGTCTTCATAACCACTCACAGTACACATCTGTGTATTAGTTTTCTGCTCTGAATCATGCAGCCACATGCTTTGACTAACTGGACATGAATCCGTATTGTGTTTGAATCTCTTCCCTTTCCTCTAATAACCTAAGAGTTTGCTAATTGAGAAACGCACCTTGGAAAGCCCTGCAAGGGAGGGTGGTAATTCTTCTTTTGGGAGGGCTTCTTCCACAGCCAAGGCTCTGCTCGTTCCTCTCCTTGGGCTGGCCCATCTTGGGCAAGGGGAGATGAGAAATTACTGTAGGCTTAGTTCATTTTATTACATACTTTGGGAGTTACCAGGAAAGATCGGGGCTTCCGAAATGGGCTATATCTTCTGTAAATCCTTTACTGAAGAAGGTCTGCATGTCTCTATAAGCATGATGCAGAATTTACTGTACTAATGCCAACCTGCGGCAATAAATCAGTGTGGTTTAGTGCAGGCTCACTGGTTCAGGGTGCACAAAAGGTGGGCTGGGAGCCATATCTCCACTCCCTACAACTGATCTCTACAAAAATACCAACCTGGATGGGTTTGCCCTGATCCCTTTACGCTTCAGTTCTTCCAGTTCTGGATCCTTTGCATGCCTGTGGTGATGTGTCCCTGCTCTCTCCTTTGCTATTGCCTGGGCTATAGTCCCATTGTAAGACTGATGTGTACTCCTGTCTGATGGCATGAACTGCTGCTTTGCATTTCACAGAGTCAAGTGATGAGTGCATGAAGACAGCAAAAATAATTCAGCATCACCAGCAGCCTTTCTGATGCACTTGTGTATCTGTGTCCTGTGAGGTTCTCCATGTCCTGTCAGCTCCATCTCTGGGGTGGTGAGATCATGGCAGTGTCAGCTCCACTCCAGGCACATCCACATGCTCTTTGTACTCACATGTGCATGGCCTTTTATCCACAGCAAGAATGTCCTATGCCTATAGCTAGTGAAAATGCATGCAGTTTTGGCCCTGGAGGCAGAACTAGTGAAACATATTTTTTCATTCTTTGAGGAACTGAGATTCCCTAAAACATTCTGAAATAATAAAGGAGCCTTAAATAGCCTAAGCCTTAAAAATATTAATCAACTGGCAATGAAAAAAAAAGAAAGATTAAAAAATCTTTTCAAAAATAAAAAAATTCTTGGTGCAGCTTTGACTTTAATTTGGGGAATGAAACACCAAAATTACCAATAAACTTTTAAATTTGATCTCAGAATGGAATATTTCTACGGTGTTTGTATTGGTTCAAACTATTTTCTGGTAAGAGGATTATTTAAAACCAGCCCCTGGTCCTGAATAAAAAGAAGAAAATAAGTTGGAAATGATCTACCTGCCATGTTCCAAACATTGGAGGCTGAATTGTCTTCCTATATTATGAGGGGCAGAAATGTAGAAGCTATAAATAATGATGTGCTTGGATGAAGCAGAAAACCAGGTGGAATTTAGGAAGCTTTCTCTCTTTCTTTCTCTTTCTTTCTTTTTCTTTCTTTCTTTCTTTCTTTCTTTCTTTCTTTCTTTCTTTCTTTCTTTCTTTCTTTCTTTCTTTCTTTCTTTCTTTCTTTCTTTCTTTCTTTCTTTCTTTCTTTCTTTCTTTCTTTCTTTCTTTCTTTCTTTCTTTCTTTCTTCCTTTTTCTTTCTCTCTCTCTCTCTTTCTTTCTTTTTCTTTCTTTAGTTCTTTCTTTTGTTCTTTCTTTCATTCTTTCTCTCCCCCTCACCCCGATAAAACATGGTGTTAAGAGTATTTGTTTTCCCATCTTGTGATCTGGAGCTGAGGGTGACATGCATAATGGTGAATCTCAAAGCAGGGAGGAGATGGCAGAACATAATTTTCTGCCTCTCTATGGTTTCCTAGGAGAATTACCCAAAATTGAATGTAGAGTTGACCTAAATATTTGCAGAATGGTGTTTTCCTGCTGAAGTTTTTGTATTGTCATGATGCTCTGGATACAGAGCCTACTCAGCAGAGGCTATCAAGAGGAACAGAACAGGACCCACCTGCCTGACCATCCAGGGTGGAGTTCAGAGTGGAGATGAAATGACTGGGCTCAGCAGATGTTAAGAGGGTTCAAAGAGGTGTTATACAGCAGGGCAGAAAGATGCTGCCAGAGTCTCTTCAGGGTTTAAACTCTGAACTTTGGGGCAGTGGTCAACAGGGAATAAGCAGCTGTGGCAAGAGGTGATGGGTTTGGAGTTGGGCAAGATTGGAGGGGGTTGCCCGCAGCTCCAGGCTGCTGGTGCTCAGTTAGCACATGATGAAGTAGTGGATGGATATTGAGGAAAAACTCTGAAGTAAGAGTTCAGCAGGTAGTTCACAAACTGAGATTTGCTTATATACAGGGAAGATTATATCAGTTTGGCAAAACCACCACTTAACTTTTGTAGGCAGACTTGCTTCATTTTAAGAGGGGCCAATGGTATTTTACTTAAACCTCTTCCAATCAACAGAAGATAAATAAAACATTTGGGTTAAGCTAATATGAGATTATCAGTATGGAGTCTTGCACTGGCTTAGCAAAATTGGTTTTAAAAACATCCCTTAAATTAAAGTACTGGCACTTAATAAATTGAGAAGCTGTAGACGTCATAATGCAGAGGGATTAATGACTCAGATTCAGGGTGAGGGACTTGGAGGAACTTGAACAGAATGTGGTGGGGTTAGATGAAACTGTTCTGAAGGACATTTCCCACTTGTCTAAATGTGTACCTAATAATGTGTGAGTCTATGCAATGAATTTCAGCTGTCACTAGTGATGATTTCAGTCTAATTTCCATCTCTTTCACCTTGAAGGATTCAAAACACCAAATAAAACCTATGGCTTTTATTAATGGTATTCTCAGATTTTTTTTTTTTTCCTTGAAGGATTCAAAACACCAAATAAAACCTATGGCTTTTATTAATGGTATTCTCAGATTTTTTTTTTTTTTGGGGTGTGTGTGTGTATGATCGAAATTGTTTTTGAGAAACAATTTAAGAAGACACACCCAGTTTTGGGAGTTTATTACACTCAATCTCAAGCTATGTTTCCACTTAATGATTATGTCCAATAAATTCTGTGCAATGTTTCCAATTAATAATGATGTCTGAACTCCCATATTACCCTGTCACAGAGGGTTTAGTAATATATGGGCAAATTACTTTAATTCTTCCTAGTTCCCATTAGCATACTAAACTACAATTATAATATTCTCATATTTCAAGCATTCTGAAGTTTTTACCTTATAGCATTGGAATTCCTTTCCATGATGTCTGCAGAAAAAAGGGGAACTCATCTGCATAACACTATATTGGGTTTGAATAGAGCTGAATCTGCTATTAAGAAATGAATATTTCACAGTCTGCATTAGGAAAAGACAGCTTTAACTGAGCAGGATATGGTTCATTTACCCAAAAAAAAAAAAAAAAAGTATTCTCATCCAAAACTGGCTGATCTGACCTACGCTTCTTTGTTAATAAGAAAAAAAATAGATGTTGATGCTAATAGGCAGAAATAATTAGTCTCAAGACAGTATTGTATGGAAAAGGAAGCTGTAATATTGGTCCTCAAAAATTGCTAGTGTTATGTTGGCTTGCTAAGAAATGTTAAAAAACAACACAGTGAAACATATCTGTCCAGGATTTATCACTTAAGGAAACAGAATGCAATCTAACACAAAAATTGGTCTAGTGGCCAAATCCAGAGTCTCCAGCAGTGACCATAAATGAGTGCCCAGGGAAGGACATGAAAAATAAACCTGAATATCTAGTTAAATTTGATACTTTACCCCAATAGCTCTTCCTGTCTCCAGCTCTTCTAAGTTCAAAGTCTTTCTACGCCAGATGTAGCTTCTGTATATTCAGCAATTCTTGATGGACTGCTGCTTGTGAACTTTATGCAAGTTCGCAATTGATTGCAAAGGTGATTTTTCTCCTTCATAAAGGAATGCAAAAAAATGCGGGGAAATAACTGTGACTCTCTGGTAGTTCCTACTGCAGCAGTGAGTTGAGGGCTGACCTTTTCCCAGGTACGGATATAAAGGAAATGTAAGCTGCAGAAGCCACAAAGCACAGAGGAGCCCTGCGCATTGTAATTTGGAGCTTACACGAACCTTTGCCTAGCAAGGCAAGGGAACAGGAACTGAGATAGGGCAAAACAGCACCGTGGCTCTCCAGCTATGCAAGTCTGCTGGCCACCTCTTCCGGGAGAAATATCACAAGCAAGGACCTAATGACAGGACTGAGAAGAGCAAGCTCATCCTCATCATGGCAAAAGAATTACAGAGAAGCTGCAAAGTTCTATACCAAGGGATAGTGTTTAAATCAGTTTCTTAGTAATCTTCCCCAAAACACTAAGAAATGTATTAGTAAGTGATAATAATCGGAAAGGTAAGCTCTAAGCGAGCAAAATGTCCTTGGGAAGAAAGGTGTTCCCCTTCCCTGCCCCGAGATAGCCATGTCAAGAAAAGACTGGATGGGCCATCGAAGAGATCTAAACACTCTGGGAGACTTGTTGGGATGTGAGGTTGAAGTGTCAGCTGATGCAAAACTTTAATGGTCTGTAGTATTTAAGGGTGCAATAATGTTACTGTTTCAGTAATAGCCCAAACTGTTACTGTAGATGCTGCAGGGAAAGTCTCTGCTCAGTGCAGGCAAAAAAAGTGAAGCAAGATAGTGGCGTAAAAAAGGGCTGCGAGAGAGACCTGCAAACAAGGGCAATTTCACAAAACATTTGAAATCAATGGTATGGCTTCGATGGGAGCCTTGTGGTAATTGTGAAAAAGATACTGAAGAACTAGAACTGGTTGAGAAGAGCAACACATATGATAAAGGCTGAGGTAAGTAAACCTCTTCTCTGAAGAGCATCTGAAAACACCTTTGTTCTCAGAGAGGACATAAGGTGTGAATTTATCTGCAAAGGCTGGTCTAAGGGGCACAGTCTGCTAACAGAAGCATCCTTCCCCTGGTGTCTGAGAACCAGAATGGGAGGAAATTCAGTGATACTGAAAGGCTGAGAGAAAAATATTCTTTGATGCACTTTATACTGAGCCTGTGGAACTGCCAAATGATGTGACTAAAGCCAGAATCAGCACTACCAACTGTATGCTTTGCTGGATAATTAAAATAGCTAGATTTCTTATAATTAAAGGAGGAGGGGGAATCCCCTTTCATTGTATTTAAACCACTCTCCATCTTCTAGGATTAGTATGAAATTTATTGTCAGAGGCAGATTACTCCACCTGTCTATTAGTGGGGTTTCATGTAACTCTCTTTAAAAGTCCGCTCTGCTAGTAATTGCTAGAAGTAAGATGCTTGGCTCAGTTCCAGTCTGGGAATTTCTCTGTTCCTGACTGCAAGTTATTTTTCATCAGGATAATTGAACCAGATCCTCAGTGGATGTAAATTATCCTTGGTCTGTTGGAATTGCTACTCGATGGTTTGTGCAGATCCAGCGTTTATGGTATTGTACATGGCAGTGTTGAACATGCTGCAAGTGCATTGGGTGTCTGTTCCTCTGGATATTTTACAGGATTATTAAGTTAAACAGGTTAGCAGGAGGATTTGTAAAATGTTAATTTAATTGTATTTTAACTACTTTGATTAATTGTGCTTAGCTTTAGGAGCAAAGCACGCTCATCTGGTTGGTGCAGCAGAAATGAAGGCTGAGGGAGATGTGTGGCTGTGTAATCATACACTTTGAAATTTGTTTCTTGCTTAGTAATTTTGTTAAATTTGGTAGATTCTCTTTGTTGGTATTTTTTTCCCCTTCTTTCCCCAACTAGAGAAATAAAAACAAAAGAAAAAGAAAAAGAAAAAGAAAAAGAAAAAGAAAAAGAAAAAGAAAAAGAAAAAGAAAAAGAAAAAGAAAACCCAACCACCACCACCAAAAACCAACCAAACAACAACAACAACAACAAAACAAAACTGAAAATTTATTGCTACTAAAGAGAATTTACTGTTTAAAAAGGAAGGAAATTTTATATACCAAAAAGTATTTTTAGAGGCATTTCTCTTAATCATGTTGTAGTGCTAACAAGTAGCATATTGAAACATCTTTGTACGAGCTAGACATGAAAGCATGTTATTACTGCATTGTGACAACACAAATAGATGAACAAACTAAGTATTATAAAAATGCATATGAGAAAGTATAGAATATTCTTATTAGCTCACTTTGAAATGCATGACTTGTAGTATTCCTCTAAAATATTCCTGGTTCCTTGGACACAGATTTTAATTCAAAATAAATCATTCCGAGTAACAGACCTGCTGAGAAGTGGTGCTTGTACAAACAACAGCTGCAGAAAGAGAAGGTGGATTTTCAGGTATTAGGCTGGACTCAAGGGATTCTGGTTGAATTCAGCCCTGCACAGATCTCAGATGTAGGCTGGCTGTTCCCTCCATGTACATCTGTGCTAGTGTTTTAGTTTGGACCAGGAATTTGCTTTTAAAGCAAATCTCTGATCATCGTCACTTTACTGCACTTTTGTGCTGTGGAGTGTTTTTGGCCTGTGAAAATTGATTTTGTTTGGGATGTAGCTCTGCTGAAATGAGCACTCCCAACGCATGCCCACTGTGGGCTGGTGTTCAGAGCACAGCACCAGACCAGAGCAAGGCCAAAATAAAACATGTAAAACATGAGGATGCGGGTCCTCAGAGCCAACTGCTGCACTTTACAGATACACTCCTATTGTGGCCACAGGACCCTTGACAAGGTTCACGTAGCCCCCTTGCCTCAGGTCTCTCTCCATCCAGTGAACACTCCAATCCTGCCTTTGTTTCTCTTGTCTAAGATGGAAAAGAAAGAAGAACAAGCTTCACTTAAGGCATCATTGGGTGGAATTACATTTGTGTGTATTATTGGGCAGGTTTCCTTGGGAGAGAGAGCGGAAATGTCCTCTTTCTCACTGCTCAGTGCACTGCAAGCTCCGTGGCATGTGATGGGAAGGCAGTGCTGTTTTCAGACTCCTTCCCATGTTGCTGTCATACCTGTATCTTACCCCAACAACCACTATGACAGAAATGGTCATTTGCATTTAAATGGTCATTTTTTCATGTGGCCACGTGTAAGATGCTACAGAAACTTCTCTTCAGGAGTGGTCCAGGGACTGAATTACAGTGATTACTAGCTTCAGTATCTTTGCTTGTCCACATGCTCTTCCCTCAAAGCTTTGCTGTTCCTTCTGAGCTATGCCATTGATTTTGGAATTGCTTTGATGCACAACCACCGCATGCAGCATTCATAAGTGCAGAGGGCTATGCCTCTGCATATCCAATTGATATTCCCCAAATTCCATCCTAAAAGGAGGATCACAGATGTAATAAATTTTACAGTCTCTGACTATAGCCAAGAAGGAGTGTTGGAAATAGCATGCTCAGCATCCCTGAATACACCAATAGGAGCAAAAATAAGAAATGCAATTAACTTACTAACGTTATATCCTGGTTTTCTACCAACCTGTATGTATTCAGGACTTGGTCTTAGCTGGGGTCATGTAGATAGTTAATCATCGCAAATTTCCTGGAAAACTGCTTAATCTGAGGCTTTACTTTTAATCAGAAGGCTTTTCAGTTCAGGTCTAACTGTCATGACAAATAAAAAGATATTCACCTCCATTCTAATGTTAGTTTTTTTTTCAATTATTGTAAGTTTTTCAGAACATGTTGATCAATAAAGTAAAAGCTGATTTGCAGCTTCCAAAGAACTAACTAACTTTCTCTTTCTGAGTGAGAAAATCTTAGGTGACAAAGGACAAGAGTGAGACATCACTGAGCTGAATGATCTACAGCTTGAAAGATCTGTGATTTACAAGAAGTGTGTCTTCCTTTACAAGAATGACCTTCCCCCCCTTTTTTAAATCCCCAGGTTTTCTTGCTTTTAGCAAACACATAGGTAATAGTGACACTTGTTGCAAATGGCTTAGAGTAAAAAGAAACAAAATATGTCACGGAAAGGGTGGATTTTATGGTTAGGCATGGATATCACAAAAGAATGGTACATGCAATGATTCCTGAGTCTTAAGTAGGTTAAGAAGTGAATATTTTCAAGGTCATCTTTTGCAGTCTGGAGCACATTTGTGGTCCTGAGCCAACAAGCGAAGCAGGAGGAAAATCAGGCGAGGGACAAACTGACAAAACTGATCTCTTCTTCCAGGTCCTTCATAGGCCAATCTCTCCATTGTTGAGCTGTGATCTCACAGCAGGTTAAGGAGTGCAGTCAAAGTTGGTGTCTCGGAAAAATATGGGTTATAAAGAGGCCAGGTCAATAAGGATCCTAAATTGCCTTTCTTGCTTGCCCAGTGTGTGGTCGTAACCATGGGATGCCTTGTCCTTTTTCCTTTCCATTTGTTGCTGGAAGACAGTAACTAGGTAGGCTGCGGACTGGTAGGACTGGACTTGTGGTAGGTTTATATGACTGAAGAGGACACTCAGGGTCTCTGAATTGGCTGTTGTGTTCTTGCAGACAAGCTGGTAATGGGTATCTCATCCAGAAGGATCCATAGAACAGCCCTTCTGCAGGCTGCCAAACCCCAAAGGCTGCGTAACACTTTCCAGCGCCCTGGAATGAATGTGACTTTCCAAAGTCCTTTTCCACTTTACTGCCCCACAGACTCTGCAAAATACAGAGGAGGAGCCATAGCCGCATTTAAACAGGCTTTTCTTAAAGGAAATATCTCTCACCCATCAATCCATGTATCCCACATTAGGCTATAAGACAGGTGGATGAACCCCATTTGGCAGTTCAAAGCTAATATTTAGGCCAAATCAGGGCAACTGCAAGACCCTTGTATGAGAAGCACATTTATATTTTCTTTAAATTTATATTTAATCCTCTTTTCCTTTTTTTTTCTTGAAATTCCTCTAATCATTGCTATTTAGAGAGCATCTGAATGTTTTATCTTATTAATGTTAGTCATATTAATGAATACCCATCACTAGTATTAAAAATAGAGTTTAATTCCTAATTCATTCTTATAGGAGTGTAAAAGATGTTTGGCATAAACTGGCATGATTCCTGACAGTGCATATAATTTCTACTCTAAATGTGTGAATTCTGCCTGATTTTCCGTAATTGGATTGTAATGGCTGTATAGTTTATCTTTAAAAAATCTCCACCCCCCACCCATGATCTACTACCTCAAATCTTACCAAAAAGTCAACTGCAATGAGCAGTGGCCAAAAGTTTCCATCTGTGGTCATTAGTAAGTCATTAGATACCATCAATAATGCCGTATTTCTCTAGTCTTGTGCACTTACCCAGTGTTTTTCAGCCAGATCAAAATATGAATGTCAGGCAAATAATTACAGTAACTTCCAAAGATTTGACTTAAAACAAATGGAATACAGCAGTTTGGAAGTTGGAACAAAGTATGGAAAGTTATTAATACTCTTCTATGTATTAAGGGTTTTGTGCAGATAATGTATTTGGGGAAGCTCAGAACCTCTTGGTCTGCAAGGATGTAACAAGTATGAAGTTAGACTTGCAACTGCATTTCAGGTACCTTT
>VXAL01015260.1:279193-322770 GCA_013399475.1 Chauna torquata
CCCCAAGACAGCATGGGTGACTGATGGGGTGATGTGACAAAGGTATATGCTGGATTTCTGCCAGAATGAAAGTGAACAGTTTTGTAGCAACAGGGGTGCCCTGGGAAAGAGCTACGAAGTGGGAAGGAGAAAACCCCTCACTCAGAAATCAGCGCTGAGGCTTGTGGAGTTAGCCCATGTGGTTGCACAAGTTTTTTAATACATGTGCCTGTTTTTCTTCAAGTTCCAAGTCCTGGAGTCAAGGGAGTATCGAATAATCTCAGCCTTCCTGCTGCCCCCCAATGCCCCTGCCCCCTCCCCACCTTTTTCTCTTTTGTTTTAGTAAGTTGATATAGTTTTTCAGGATATTTGGGGCTTGCTATAATGGAAATGTAAGGACAATGTAACTTTATCTGGCCTTGATAAGAGTGTGTATTTTCTGCTGCTAGATGCAGCGGGCTGCGGGATTGTGCATTAAATGCAGCAGGACAGAGATGATGGTTGGAGAAGCTCATAGCTCAAACTGCCAGCCATGCAATGAAGAGTTTGGGGATTTTCTAAACTCACATATTTGGAGAAATAAAAAATCAGTTTAAATTTTTAAAATTCAGAGATGCAAAAAAACCAACAATCTTTTGTTTAAAAAACTTGTCTTCAGGGATATTTGGGTCTGAATTCCCTTAATCAAGTAAGGGTAACAGCTTTGGTATGAGAGATGATGCTAAAACAATCTCAAGTGAAAGTCACATAAATATACCTGTCATGTGGCTGCCCAAATGCCCATGGTGAGAGTCTTTCAGCTCTTGTAAATCAAAGCAGCTACATCAAAAGCAGGCAGCTCAGCAGAACCGAAGCCCATGAACCCGAGGGTCTTGCCCTGAACGTTTTGCGGTGAGCAGAGAGCACGAGCAGCCTTTCTGCCAAGGAGGAGTGGGTGAGATGGCCAGCGAGCTTTGACGCACACCAGCCAAGGCTGCCGGTGGGCAAAGACACCCAGACAGCACAGAGATGACATGTGAAAAGATTGTTTCCTCACCAGGTGTGAGAGGTTGTCAATAAACTCAGTGCTGAAGAGGAAAAAAAAAAAAAAAAGGAAAGAAAAACAAGAAGAAACCCACTAACACTCAGGAATTTGTTTTGGTTTGTTTTGGTTTGTTTTGTTTTCTCTCTGTTTGTTTTGTTTTCTCTCCTGTTCTCTCTTCGTGCTCAGAACAGAGATTGTCTACTTCCCAGTAATAGGAAATGATTTGTATTCAGTCAGAAAGTTTGGCAGATGTATTAATTTGGAGTTTCTTGCAAAGATGATCCAGTGTTTACTCTGGTATGACTGAAAAGGCTCGAATGGAACTATAATCCATAAAATAGGTCTTGGATGAAGTTATTATAAATTCAAATTATGCCTTGAAATGCCAGGCTACAAATGAAGACTTAAAGGGAGGCGAAACCTAAGGCTGATGTTAGTATGCAGCATGGTGGTTTTGTTTATGACAGAGTAATCGCCAGCATTTTTGTGAAATAACTGAAGAAAGCGGTTTCTAAAGGGAATCTATTTGCAATGGAGATACCCTGACCTCTGTAATAGTGGTGCAATGACCTGCTGCCCACGGAGAAACTGAGTAAGTCAACCTAATGAATCCTGCTATTAATGCCTTCCTGTCCCTCATATTCACATCGTGCTGGGGTTTGTATCATACACACGTAATGAACTCCAGCGGACAGTCAGGAAGCGAGGCTGTCTGCCTGCGACACTGGGCAGGAGGGCATTTGCGTCCACTAATGAAGTCGTGCAAGCCTGCAGACCTGGGAGATCTGAAGGACCAAACAGGGGCACAGTCAGCCCACCAAAAGAAGTCCCTCCTCCCAGACACCTCCCTTGGTGAGCCCCACGCAGGATTGTGGGCAGATCTCAGCAAAACCTTCAGTGCCACTGGTGGCTGTCCAGCTTTTTGCAGGCCATTTAATTCATTCTTTGAGTACGATGAGCAGGGAGGACTGATGTCCAGAGAATTACTCATGTATGTTGATAATATTTGTGTCCCACATTCAAGCTGGTAAGATCTGGTAAATGCTAAACATTGCCTAAATAATATAGGGTCTTCAAATGGTATTCAAGCAATGAAGTGAGTTCTCCCCAAAGAACTCTATGTAATTTATACTCCATCCAAAACTCCAGGAGCAGTTGGGTACCAAGGAGGTCACAGATACATGTCTTTGTACCTCTGAATTTCTCCAGCCTGTGTCTAACCCTCGTGGAGGATCAGAAACTGCCCATCTGGTTTTCTGGCCCAGACACCCACAGCAGCTGCTCAGAACAAATGTAACACACAAAAAATGAATTGTTTCCTTGCCCATATGAGCCTGTGGCTGCCACTGCATTTTAAAACAGTGAGGTGCGCTATATCCGCCAAAAGCTGTTTCTCTATTTCATCCAGGGATGGTTTAATGAAATACTTCCGAATGAAGGAGTTAGAACTCAGCATCCCCTCCACTTCCTGAAATGCCTTCTTGGCACCACTGGAGTCATGCTCCTGCTCTTGTTTCCTCTCTTATAGCCTTGGACTGTGACCCAGCACCACTTCACAGCCCCTTGGCCGGGGCTAGAGGTTGTCTCCTCACCAGCAAGACCTATCAAGAGCTGGGAGAAACAGCTTGGAGCAGGGTCTGTCATAGTGATCCAAAGGGGAAAGACACATGCCCCACCTTCTCACGCTGTTCTTGCTCCCAACCAGGGTTTCTAAAAGGTTAAAATGACCAGTATACTTTAAATATACAAATTTTCTTCTTTTTGTTCGGCTTTGGAGATGGAATAACTGTTTTAGCTTGCAGAAGGGACCCAGAGTAGGAAATCTATCTGGCTGTCAAACTTCTAAACAAGTTTTCACACTGGAAAATGTCCAGCTAGCCGCCAGCCAGAATATGAATAGCAAGGCTGCAATTGCTGTCAAAAAGATGAGATACAGGGCTATTATCAACGTCATGTATCCATGATGGGAATGGAGCTGCTCATGGCCTTCCAGTTACTATTCCAAATGAAGAGCTACAGCTTACCTTTGACTGCAGGTGCTTCTCATGGTTTCTTAGAACATGTGAGGAAATAATACTAATTGTTTACTAGTCTCTTTCAATGTTAACATTGAGGTCTTCACAGGGTCACTTTCACTTTCCCAGCTCATCCCCACAGTCTCCCTCTCCAGGAGCGTTTCGACCAGGGAATTACTGGCAGGTTGACCTTTGCAGGACCATGTCTTGGAATGAGTGTTGTTGCTCAGGATCAACACCTGTGGTTTGCAGGCTCTTCTTTTCCTTTGCAAACCTGGCTATCATCTGTTTGCCCAAGGAAAGCTCCAGCCAGGTTCCTCGCTCCAGCCAGGTCCTTCACTCCAGCCTGGTCCTTTGCCCCAGCCAGGTCCGCATTGCTCCCAGGCACTGCAGAGAGCAGGGCAGAGCTGGGGTGTTGCAACCTTATCTCCCTGCTAACACCTTGTGCTTAGGGCTGAGGGAAGGGCTCCTTCACTTCATTCAGTGCCTTCTCCCCCATCCCTGCTGCTGTCAGCCCACATAGGTCCTGCCCATCTCCATGTCCCCCCAGTACTTCCCCACACAGACAGTGGTGCCAAAGGATGCATTGGCAATGACATAGCTTGGTGCTATCTGGACAATTAATTGAAGACCAAGTTCTTCACAGATGGCAGGCATTACTGGGCCAGTGATTAGGGTTGGGCTGGACCCAAGAATGGCACCGGGATACAGGTACAAAGTCAGAGCAAGCTGAGGACTGGAGAAGTCGAGGGATGCAAGAGCCAAAGTGCCAGACTGGGGAAACATGTAGAAACCAGAAAGACCAAAAGATAGGCTGGTGTCTCATTCAGGAAACAGCAACCAGTCTGCAAGTCCCCAGACCCAGAGCTCAGTTCCTTTAGCAGCACCTTTTGCACATCTAATGCATGGGGTACCCATCACACAGGATCCCGGGCTGGAGCCCATCTAGTTAAGCTCTCCCAAGCATCATCTGCTGGAGCAATGGGCTGCTGCCAGCAGCAGAGCTGGGCATGAGCCTGGGGCTGCCAGAGATCAGAGCAGCAGCGAGGCCGAGGGGGCTGCTCCCTGACGTCAGGTCGCTGGGCATCGCCTCTTTGTAGAAAGCCTCCCTCGGCTCACACGCTGCCTCTCTCTCTGCTGTTCTGTGTGCATAACTTAAAAGGCAGTCAAATTATATTTCAGCTCGGAAAGAAACACAACCTCTGGGTGCTCATTTGCTGGCGCTCAAATCCCCTGTGTACAGCTCGTACCACCGACACTTCCCGGCATTTGGTTTAATAATCATTTGTGATGAATGTAACTACTAGCAGAAAGCATGCGGTGGGTTTACAGACAAGTGTGCTTGTGTAAATTTAGTCATCTACCCTGCGATCATGTAGGCAAATGTGCACGCAAATAGCCTGAAAAATGATGTTTACAAATTCCAGACTCCCACCAACAGATGTAAAGTGCAGTAGGTGAACTGAATCCTGCCTTCAATGTGTTGCAACGAAGCATCTTAAAGATGATCCTTAACCAGGAACTGGAAATTCACTGAGTTTAGCTTTGTTTATGAATTGCTTCAGGTTTCTGAGTTAAAGCTGGAACATTATTTTAGCAAAGTACACTTGGTGGATTTGTGGATTTTAGTTATAGAGAGATTTATTGGGTAGACACACAACAGGTAACTGGTGTTGCATTAGCTTGCAGAAACCTTTGTTAATCCTGCATTAAGCTAACGGAGGCACTTACTTGGCTTTTGACAAGAGGCACCGAAGTAAAGCCACCATATAGATTCTGCAGTGCTCACTCATTCTCTGCGTTGCCGTGACTGAGACTGCAAACTCCGTTGTGCCAAGAGTTGCACGAATTCATGGCAATGAAACTACTGTGGTCTGAACAAGAAAAGATGGATTCCTCTTGCCTTGCGTTGTCATCTCCCCCCTAATCCATGTTAATAGCCCCTATTAATAGCCAATACACGCTACTGAAATATCAGAGAGGGAGGGGGTCCTTTGGAATATTGCTGGAGTAGAAAGGAGCAGAAGTAATGTGCTGGGGATTTGGGCAGAAAGATTCAGCAAGGGACAAGCCTATAAATGGAGGAAACAGTAGTAATAGAGCTGTGGGGATAAGGGAGAAAAGGGAAGAAAGGGAGTTGAGAAGAGGATGAGGAAGATGAGAGTTAAATCAGACAGGGAGTGGCATCTTTGGGCTGAAAGGGGAATTCACTCAACAGATGCCAGAGTGTTGGAGGCTTCTTACTTCCCCACAGAGCGCCAAGTCATTGTGGTGTTTGGGAGATTTCTGCCCATTTTTCCACGTAACCATTTGCTGTTAACCAGCCCCTAAACAATTCTGTGAGCTGCATGATACAATCTGGATCAAGCCAGATAATTTGCTCTCTGCATGTTCCCCAAATTCAATTGATGCAGTTAATAGAAAGGTGAGAATACACCAAAGAACAGCTTTTCCTCCTAATTAAACCAAATTAGAACATGTTTGTTACTGGAAAACCACCTGCTATTTCCTATTTCCTTAATGATTTCATCAAATGCTAAATGCCTTCCCTTATTTCCCTATGTCTGGAAATCATTCGATGCTGCGGGTGGAGCATGGGGACACTTGGAGCAGAGTCCCTGCAGTGACTGTGTCCGGTGTGCACAGCCAGCAGAGCAAGCATGACCATAGCTGTAGCAGAACGTGTCACCCTGCCACTGGTGGAGGCACTTTGGGGCTGTCCATCCGCAAACAGGTCACCTGGCTATATAGCTGCCACCAACAAAGTGTAAACCTATGTTCACAGTGGGACCACATATGAATTTGGTGCATTTCCAATTCCCTGCACGCCAGACTTAGCTCTGCAGCTGGGATGTTAGAGTTCAGCTATTTTTGGTCTGCAAATCCCTCAGGACAGGGGTCTTACCAGATTAGTCTTTCAGAGCACTGCTTGAGCATCTTCTTTTATTAGTAATAGTATAAACTAAAACAGTCGTAAACCTGCAGCCTTTGTATATTTGCAGTGTGTTAACTTGATTTTTTTTTTACCTTTGATAAGACCACAGTAGTCTCCTCTTTGAGGAGTGGATCAATGACTTTTGGAGGTTATAAACAGAAGTTCTCAGGTTGGTTTTGTTCAGACTCAGATCCATGTATTTTTGGCAGAGGCACTGTCCAAAGGGCTGTAATTCCACCAGCCAAATGCTCTGCTGAGGCCTGGTTCACTCCAGGAGTTCAGCAGGAGCTATTGTTTTGGTGCAAGATTTGGAGAATAGGTCTCTCTCGACACTGATCACAGAGATAAACAGGCAGCAGATTTTGTCTTCTCTTCTTGACTTTGTTTTCTGTGAGGACCTTAGGATGATGTTCCTGCTGAGCTATATGAGCTACTGACATGACTACACCTCAAGGCTTGCATTGCCCAGCTTCTTTGGAGACGTTCTTACATAATAATTTAGCTGAGTGTGGGTATGCTCATCCATTCATTTTTAGCGTCCTTCAAAAATCCAAGTCCCCACATTTTTTTTTTTTAAATCTCTGAAATCACTGAAGTGACAGCATAAAAGTGGCAGAAGAAAAGAGAAAATCAGATCAAGATAACAGTTGATTTAGAACCAAGGCATGTTCATTCTCTTCACTTAAAAAAAAATTGCAAGAAAAGTTTGATTCCATTGCAATTAGTGTTTTCTATTGGAAGACATAAGTACTGTCAAGAAATAACCAGAAAGAAAACATTTGTTACAATTACAATTTGGAAATGAAATTATGTTTTGTTCTGACTTTAATGTTGGACTTACAAGAATTTGAGAAGCTGTATAATTTTTGTTTCCTGTTTTCTGATTCCCTATCTCCCCTTAAAAGCGAACCAAAATGAAACATCTAGTTTGGTTTTTCCACTGAAGAAGAGAAAAAATTGATAAAAGAATCAGAAAGAGAGGTCTGCTCAATGAAACATGAAATGCTGCACCCAAGTTTATGCCAAAGGCCTTTCATTTTCTGTGCAACAGAGGAAAAGAGACACTTCTAGCAATATCTATGACATGGTCTTTGAATTTCTGACGGTCAGGCTGGACAGAGTGAGGAGCAGTCATCCCGCTGGGCAGCTCTCTAAGTCATGGTGCAGGTGAAGCCGGCCTGGGGGTTGCTGTAATCTGCTCTTGTTGGGCAAGGGGGACAGCTGGCTATTTCCCCTTTTATTTCAGACTCTGTATTTACTCCTTTCCCAGCATGACCTCTGAGGGGAGGCTCATCAAGGATATCTCATGACTCTGTGTTCCCAGAGCGCAGCGTGGAGCAGGCCAGGGAGCTCAGCAGATTCTTTGTTCATAGCAGAAGATGGTTATTGCAGAGTGGTGAGAGCATCAGTGACACATCTCATTGCTCAATTCACGTGTATTTATAAGCCATAGCCATGTTACTACAAGAGTCTTGCATACAATTTTGCTGGTGCATCTGCAGTTTCACCCTTTTTGCAATGAGTTTTTTCCTTCCCCAAGTGAAGAAGATGCTGTAATCTCACAAGTGGCAACAGCTTGCCACAGATAAGGAGAAAAAGAGTTAATATGAGTTTTGACTGCTTAGTTTGTGTTTATCCTTATAATGATTGATATGTTGTGCTTCAAAGAGTATTAAGCTGTAACACTTTTGTTAAAAGAAGGTTTTAAGCAGTGGATTTTTATGAACCTTTCTACACAACTTTATTCCCTTGTTGACTTAATGGAAGGGATAGAAGCCTGCAATGTATTAAGAATCATCATCTTCCTAATTGCAGTGTGCTTTATGGTGCCATCATGCCACTCTAGGTACCTGCAGTCAAAGGAAGATATATTGGCGTCTCTCCTGTCACTGTGCTGTTACCGCTGTGATATGAAAAGCAAAGTGAGATCAAAGGATGTCTTAATGTGCTGGTTGCATCCCAGCTCATATTGCCTCAAGGTTACTCTGGGGCTGGATGTCTTGAAGTTACACTTGACCTAAGCACAAATTATTAGGGTTAGAACAAGGTGAAATTCAGTGGTTTCTATGGGACAGCCACACAAATGATTCAGTGATTTTTTCTGAGCCCAGACTCTCTAATCTGTACGTCTGCTTCTACAGCCTGCCCGTGACTCAGATCAGTCTGTATGTATAACCAGGGGTAGAGGCCTCTTTTATTTCTCCACTTTATTTTCTTTAACTGTTTCTGAGCTTGAACCCAGGCTTTTCTTCTTTCATCATGGTGAAGCCCAGGTTTTATAAATCAAGATACATTGTCCTTTTCCTTTCTTCCTAGCTGGATACTGTTCACTTGGGGCATTTGAGTAGATCAAGCTGTGGCATCACCAGATGAAATGTCAAGGTGGAAAGATTAAAAGACAGCGTGAATAGCAGACAGGGCAGTGATGGCTTGATCAGACAAGAAGGAAAGACGCCAGCGACAGATGATGACAGCTTGTGTGCTTCTTCAGCAACATGACACTAGTGAAGTTTTGTTGTTCTCATTGTGATTTTTGTAACAAAAAACTTTGGTTGAAGCAGCCCAAACAAAATAAGAAAATAGGGAGAGAGAAAGAGGAAGAGAGAAGAGAGAAGGCTGGAGCTGTCAGTCAGTCACTACTCCTCTTGTGAATAAACTGCAAATTTTTGTGGGCTTTCATTTGCAGCTTGTAAGAACACTGAGCTGTCTTGCTTTCCTTCCACTGTTTCTATTTCCATCCAAATTGAACACTGAACTATTTCCAGTTAAGGTGAGCTGCATATAGCTTTTCTCTTTTACATGCAACAAACTCCCCATGCAAGGCCATTTTACAATCATAAAAGGCTCCTTGGAGTCCTTCTTTGATATATCATGTTCTATCCCCAATAAATCCTAACAAGCATAGCTCTCTGGAAGCATCTCACTCTTTTGCTCAAGGCTTCAATGCATCGTATTCAAATGTGTTTGCCTGAATTTGCCCAGTACTGAGGATTTTGTTACATATTTTTGTGACATTGTATTAACAATTGATTTAGGAATGTTTCATGTTGGAGCACATCAGCCGCTTAATATGAGTGCATCTATACTGCTAGAATTGCTCATGAGCTATGTTAATGTGAACTGGTCTTTTGAATAGCTCTGTCTCCCAGCTACTATGCTGTATGATTTTCAGTAGCTATAAAAATAAACAAACAATGCCCCTGGTAAAACAGCATAAAAAATCACAGAGGTTCCAAAATCCCTATTTACGCAGCTGAATCAGAGTGGTAAATACTACCCACTCCCCAATGGCAGGCACCTGTAAAAAAGAAAGAAGAGGCACAACAAAGTGATTCCAGAAAGGTTATTGAGTCCGTTGGCTTAGCAGGGACAGGCAGCACAATTTTTCTGAGGCAGACATCTGACCTTGGTATTAATACAAATGGGAGGCTCAGAGAAAGGTTGCAGAAGGTCTTAGTTTACAGCAAGATAGTTTCTGTGCAACCTTGTTTCTCTGTCATTTCTTCTCTAAATAGAAAGGAATATTAAAAAAAAAAAAAAGAAGAATATTTTGAGATGGCTGGCATAATGCCAAAGAGAAATCTGGTGGGACAAAGAGCAGAGATGTGGTCTGAGCAGTCATGAGGAGCTTTTGGGGTGGAATGCATTCAGCTGTAGAGCAGTCTCCCGCAGGAAAAGGATGGATGCATGTCATTGCTGGAGACACTGCCTTAGACTGAGCAAAACTCTAGAAAACAGTTCAAAATTATCATGAAGCCCCTGTGATTCCGTGCATTGAATGAGCTTTATAGTCACATTTAATGACAAATTACACTTCCTAGTGTTCCATATAACACCATTGTGGGTAAATGTTATATGTAAAAACACATGCCAGTGAGTAAAAATATCATAATCTCAGCTTTGGTGCAGCATACCATATATTCCCCATTGGGCTGTGCTCATTCAGTGGGTCTGTAATGCTCTCGAAACTTCCCAAACTGTTTATTTTTCCTGCTTCTGGGAAGAGTTCTATGGACTGTAGCACAAGGAGTAGAACTTCATTTCCTTCTCTGTAAAAATCAAAGAGAAGGCTGGCAAAAGAAAAAGGGAAATTAAATAGACTTTTTGACATGCAGTGGGCATGGCAACATGACTGCATCAGGACTAATAATGACAACCTCTCTCCTGTCCGTCCCCTGACAAAGAGCATCACTGAAGGTGAAAATAAGCTGAAGGTTGTCATGGCTAGAGGGTTGTTAAACCAGGCCATCAACTTCAGTTTTGTTAACACTCTAGTCAGGAGGAAAAAAACCCTGTTGCTTGTACTGAACTTTGATCACCTGCAGGCAACAGGCCCAGACTCATCTGACTCTTGTGCTTCTCTATACAGATAAACAGCATTTGCAATACTGTAATGGCAGCAGTTACTGTTGTGAAAGATAGAGGCTGCAGAGCATCTAAGGAATTTGGTCTGTGTAGCTATAAATACTTCAGACTCAAAATGCACAACACAGCATAATCTTAGAAAACAACCAAAACAAAAAAGTTATATGAAAGTTTAATTAGGGGAACAAATAAATATTTTGGGGTATATCCAAATAGGAATGTCTTCATTATCAGTGTCTTTTGTGCCAGCATCCCTGAGGCCATTGCACTGCATAAAATTGATGGACATTTAATACTGCTTCAGCCTTAGAGTATTCAGTCTGTAGAAGCTAACATTTCAGTTGCTTTTTTTGCTATTTCCTCATTAAAGCCTTTGGTTGACACTTACAAAAGTTCTTTACCTTGACTACGTTAAATGAACACTGATTTGGCTACCGCCAGCAAAATCTGCAGTGGTATGAAGTCTGCAGACATCACCTGAAACCACCCAGACAATTTTGTTCTGAAGACAGTGCTGCAAGATCTGTATTCAGCAGTCCCAAGTGTGTAGAAAAACCAGCAGCCATTTGAACCTTTGTACATACTTGAGTGTTACAAGATTGGGTGGGAATAATGGGGAAACATAGCATAATCAGCCTGGAAAATGGCTTCCTAGCATTTTTTTTTCTTTCCTTGAAATGGACTTCAGGAAGTACTACATAAGAACTAATGGTAATGTGTTTTTCACAATAAAACAAGCTAATATTACCCTGGGATGTATAATACAGGAGAGCAATCTGTTGTGTAGGAGGCAAGTCTCTTGAGACAAACCAGCCATCCAAAATCCATGCTACCACTTTTATTAACCTCAGATGAGAATTTCAGGATTGTCTGTGGCCTGATTCTCCTTGGTGCTGAGCACCCACTCCAGAGATGCTTGAGATGCTCACCTGTTCTCATCATCAGGCCATAGGTCCCTATTTGCTCTGTTGGGTTGTTAGGGATCTGAGATTGCATTTCATGATTTGATATTTCTACACTGGACAGAAAATATATCAGAGAGTCTGATGCAGTGAAGGGTCAGGAAAGTGTAAGATCGATTTTTGTTGTTGTTTTTGTTCCAAACTGGAATTTTTCTTAACATCTTTTCTGCCATAGTCACTGAACCATCTGCAAGGTCATGGGCAGTAACTTCAGCAGTGGCTGGGCTTCATTGGGGTTGGACTGCACAAGCCAACTGGTGTAAAATGGCACTGACCTGAGGACTTTGGCAGGGATGCAGTGGGGATTCTTTAGGAAAGAAGTTTTGTCTGGAGCATCTCCAGAGAGGTTCATTCCTCTAATCTCAGTTTTGGATGAATCAGCTCCTGAAATTCTGTGCCACCCTTCTGTACAAGGGGAGGTTAGGTATGCAGTTTTGATTAGAAACTTGAATTTTAGAGACTAAAAGTCAAGAAAGATTAATTCCACTGAAAGAGTAACAGATAAGGTATCAGTCAAGATTCCAGCTTCTCCACCGCTTATAGGAAATTTCTTTGTTTTTGCCCAAAAACTACTTGTTACTTCTGTAGTGCCAAATTCCATGGCCATGGGAGGAAATGCAGATGTCACGTATAGGTCCTCTCAAAACTGAGAAATTCGCATTCTTCAGACCTTAAGATTTCTGCCACGAGAATATGATCATAAGGCATATCTGGATTAAACCCCCCAAAAAACAGTAGGAGGCCTTCTACTCTACTCTTTGGGCTGTGAATCAAGCCCTTGGGAAGACATCACAGAATGACCGAATGACTGAGGCTGGCAGGCACCTCTGGGTCCCTCTGGCCCCAGCCCTGCTCCAGCAGGGCCACCCAGAGCAGGGTGCCCAGGACCACCAGCTGATTTTGCTGGTGGCTGCTGTTGCAAACAACTTTTGCTCTTCTACACACAGAGCAGACTTTCCAAAAGGATTTCACACTGGGAAGACAGTTCTTCTTCTTATTGCCCAAGTTGAAAGGGAGCCAGAATTATCAACGAGTCCAACTCCTGAGAGTATGGACATGGTAATAACCTCACAGAGTCTGCACAGTGTTTGAGTTCTGTTTCAGAATAGGGAGTTTTGCATGCCACAACAGCCTCTGTGGAGGCAGGACACACGCTGCTGCCATTCATTGCTGTGACGGATGGAACAGCAGGGCTGATTTATGATCACCCGTGTCACACAGACACTTGCCCTTGTCCCTGAGCTATGAAAGGCTGTAAGAATAACGGAGATAAATGGCAAAGTACTGCAGCTGCAGAAATAATTACCTTCTAGAAATGTAAAAACAAACCATTTTTCCCCTTTTCCTTTCAAAACTGATTTTTTAGCACTGGATACCTGCTAGAAGAGTTTGGCTTTTCAGGATGCCATTCACAGAAATGGTACCATAGACTGTAGTTTTTCACTCTGAGTATCTAATCTACAGACTCTAACAACTAAGCACGTCTTTGTTGCTGTAGAAGTCCTCCCAAACCCTTGCTAGTGGTTGAGAACTTGGTATACAGTCAGCTCACTGACACAAAAGGTTCCCTGGAGTGAATCAATACAGATATCTCTATGCTAGTAAACGGAATTGGTGACCTGCTTCATCCTGCCTACTGGGTAATGTCCCTGCCCTGTACTGTCGTCTGAGCAGTGTTATAGAGCCCTATCTGGCAGAGCGCTGTTTGGAGCAGACCAAAGGAAATCCGCCTCCAGTTAAGGAGCATAGATGATTATGGCCCAGATCTTGACTTTGTGCTTAGGTGCCGTTTTATTTACAAGGACAGATGTCGCAAACGGCGACCATCAAGCTATAATGGTCATTCTTCTTTTTGTTCCTCTTACATCATTCATGTGTCTTTTTTTTTTTTTTTTTGTAATGACCAACATGATTTCTGTTTTAAGCAAGGAGTGTACACTGTGCCAGTCATCATATTAAGAAATAACCCTTGCAAATTGGTGCATTCTCAGCCCATGCACTAAAACAGTCAGCTTAATGAATGGAGCACTCACCAGCTCTTCTATACTGGGGTCATCATCAGAAACAGAGTTTCATATAAGCAGATGTTTCATGTCTTGACTGCAGGAAGTATTCTGGCTCCCAGCTTTCACAGTGCTTTCCTGGATGAAAACAAACAGTTTTGGCTGGCATCTGGCAGTAATGACATCTGGTTGACCATAAATTCTGTTATCAGGCTTGCAGCTGGTGGCAGTGGGAATGCAGAGAGCAGGTGGGGCTGGCCCTGCACAGCTCTCATGCCCTCAACTCCAACCCAGTCTCTCCTTTATGAACCACAGTCCAGTAGCAGCACAAGTAGTTGGGGTGCTCTGGCGTGGACCCCATGGAGCAGTACCCATACACTTTTTCCTGACAGGAATAGAGGGAAGGAAATGGGACTGAAAGGAGGACTGGTGGTGTGGAGGAGGCATCTCTAGGATGGGAATTCATTACCCACAATAGAGTCCTCTTGCTTCTCCTCCTTTTTCTGAAATTTAGTGGAAAATTTGTTCATGCCTTTTAAGCAGCATCCTCAGGACAGAGTTTTGGATTCTTGACTCTGGGTTACGGAGGGGTGGAGATGTCTCCTCAGCAGTCCTTTCTTGGGCTTCAGCAAAGCTGCAGAGATTTGCATGTACCCCTCTGCTTACTTTCTCCCTGGGACTAGCTCAAGGCAGCTTCCTGCCTTTTGTGCTGAGATTTTAGGGTTGCCTTTCTTGGGTGCCTGATTTTCATCATGCACAGCAGAATAACACAGGTTTTGTGTTTCACTGCATGAGACGTGTCTGTGTGTTTTATTGGATTAGGCTCATAAGTCAGATTTTCCATGAGCAGTCTCCAGTTAGTTGCACCTTGATTTCTGGGTGCATGTCCTCAGACCCTGGTGGCGAACTTACACAAATGCCAAGCACTTACTGCTGTATCTGGAGTCCCAGACCCAGACCATGTTAATAATGCTAAGTAGCCTAAAAGTACTGTAATTGGTGTTTCAGAAATGAAGTCCACAATTAGTGGAGACTTTCATCTCTGAGTGCTTTGTGCAGGTGCTCCCAGTCTGTAAAACCACCTCTCCTTCACCTAGAAAATTCAATGGGGAAGTAAATACATCTGATTTTCAAGCAGAGTTCGAAGAGCACACAATAAATAAGGATTTAGAGGGCATACTGAACAATGCTGAAAAGCAAAATATTGATTTTCCCTTATTAAGGCAATGGCCTCCATTCTGTGTGCAAGGAATGAGGCAGAGAACCTGAGAATAAAAATACTGTATGATCATGAAATTAAAGATAGCATCAGAAACAGCCTCACATGGAGGCTGGATCTGCATATGCAACTTCATCTCTTATCTTTCCCTAATTTAACATTTGATTTTATATCATTAACATTTTTTTTATTTTTATNTTGTAAATAAGATCCACAGATGCTCACTAAATCAGTATACACTTAATGTAGTCTTTAGTAGTGACCGTTGCATTTGTGGCTTAAAATGTACTTGCATTGTTAAGCTCTTGAGGGCAATGCCTAATGAACATCAGCAGCTGAATGATTTCAATTAACAGGAAAAACAGAACCAATCTTTTGCTGAAGGACTTTTTCTCCCTAAGATGCTTTTTTCTTCTACAAAAGTGGATTGTACAAATGTGGCAAAGGCTCCCATCTCTAGGAGATATAATTAAGATAGTCAAACCATCCAGCCATCAGTGACATGGACATTTTTTTTTCCTCTTTAACCTGCTAATGCTTTCAGCTTTGAGCAGAGACACCTATTTATAAGGACAAGTCAAGATATTGTTCCCACTGAGCCCTGTTAAGCTGTATTAGAAAGACAACTTTTGCTTGGCTTTGGCCAGAGTGGGCAAGCCATGGTGCTGATCTCCTGGGGAGATGGGAGGTGCTCATCGCTGCAGCCAAAAGCAGGTCTGTAGCGTGAGAGGCTCAGTGCAAACCACCATAAACAGTATATGAGCAGTGAAACAGATTTGTCTCTCCCTTTCATTTTTGGAGATTTCAAGGATGGGAGTGCTGAGGCTAGATGTGCAGTGTGTGCTTGAGGTGAAAATGGACACAGACTGCCTTAAAACAGGTTAGCTGGACAAGGAAAATCCCCTTGGAACAGGAAACTCCTGGTTGGCACAGAACTGTCTGCACCTTCTCCTGTGAGAGGTCTGTATGGGTATCCTACAGCACAGGCAACTGCATGCTGTAGTCCTTGACCACCCCAAGAGCCCTTAGATGTCTCTAATACCCCTGAGGATACTTGGATTTATGGCATTTTGCACATTGGCCATCATCTCCCTGGGAACAGAAAGAAGTGGACTGAGTGATGAGTTCTTTGGTTGGTGTTGTGCTGTGTAGGACTGGGTCAACCTTTCAGCTGAGACTAAAACCAGATGGAGACTCAAACCTTTTGCCAACCCAGCTAGGTACTTCAGTTGTGCCTATTGTTCCTAGAAGCAGACAGAGAAAACCAGAAAAAAAGGTGGGATACTCAATGATGTCAGAAATCACTTCTACACTTAGGTCATTTCAAATCAGTGCAAGCACCTGAGCTTTGGGGAAAGGTCTGGATTTGCATATCTGTGCACCTAGTTCTTTCCTACAGTCTCTCCTTATCTCAATATAACATTACTAATAAGAGTTTCAATATACCTTTCTAATTTCTTTTTCTAAACAATATGATATTGGCTTGGGAGGCATTAAGAAGAAAATATTAATTAAATCAACTTCCATATGGAAATAGAATGATCTCCCCATACAATTTTCATAGATTAAATCCACACTGAGAGCAGAGTGTTATCACCAGCAGGAACGTGACATCACATTGCTACTGATACTAGCCACATAAAATAAAATAATACTGATGTGAAAATGAAACCCTTTGGGATTCCTTGGTTTGAGCATGAAAAAACAGAGAAAACAGTTTTCTCTTTGGTCATGGTAGAAATTACAAAGCACAGCAGATTTTAAAAAGGTTAGAAATAAAACATGGCACTAATAGTTTCCAGAGCAAGGTGAGGAAGCACAGTTTTCCTCCTCTGCTTCATCTAAGTTGTGAGTTATGAGCTGTGTTGCTCTTGTTAGTGCCATAACGCAGAGTGGTTAACATTTCAGCCAGTCCCCTCTGAGGCTACCAGCCGAGCAGCATCTCTGGAAGACCTGGGGCATAAACATCTTGGAGAACATAGAGCCACCTCCCTGGCTGCATGCTGAAGCACAGAGCAGGTATAGCTGTTACCGTTGTGGAAGGTCGGGATGTCTTTCCAGCACACCAGGTCTGAAGAGGTCCCCCAAGCTCTTCTGATGAGATGTCCCTCCCCATGGCACAATTCCCCTCCCATCTCTCCCATGGAGGGTTTGCCCACCCAGTGCTGCTTGTGCAGGGAAGTGTGACTGCAGAAGATTTTGCACTTGGAGCAATGAATAATTAAGAGTTAATAAACGAGCCTCACCGCATGCTGGCACATCCCAAAATCTAGCTGCTGTATTATTAGTTTGAGGTGATTTCAGCAGCAGCAGAGCACATGCCTTCCGGCCCAACTAACTTGAAAACAAGTTGTGCGTTATGTTTGAATGTCATTAAAGATGTGATCTAAAGGAACAGATGTTGCTGTCCTCAGTGAAATTTCATCTCTGCATACAAATTTATGGAAGACTTGAGTGACTCCATGGATATGACCTCTCCATAATACCTGTGCCTTTATAGAGGTTCAGCCAGTATATACCCGGGTGAAGCAACATTTAATCTATACACCGAACCAACAGGTCTTAGTCCTACTTGTGCAGTAGGTGGGAAGTCTTGACTTTAGCAAGGCTAGAGACTCCTCTATCTAGCAAGATGTCTGGCCACCTACAAAGCTTCTCCTGATATGAAGTGTTTTATTGTGTCTAGAGCTATATAAAACCCATAACCGATTTCTTTTTCAGCAGGTGTTTTACATGTGTTGAACAACATCCTAAGTAAATCCAAGCATAGTGTTATCAAAATAGTGTTGGTGGAGGGAGCCCGCAACTAGGTCAGATGAACTCAAAATGATTGTTTCCCCAGTGGTAGGTTCAGCAATAGGACCACAACAAACAAAAAACAACCAACCAACCAACCAACCAACAAACAAACCAAAGAGAACCCTTAGATCTTCTGAGGAAATCAGCATTCATCCTTCACCCTTCAAGGCTACCTGTGTAAGCTAGCAAATCACTTAGACCCAGTAAACTGATTTCCAGGCTGCTGCCAATTTTTGGCTGTTTTGTCTACTTGTGATGTCTACCAGAAAGCTAGCTTCTTTCTGTGGCTGTGTTAGATCTGAGCATGGCACATGGAAAACCTTGCTTTCTGCTGCAGACACTGTTTTGACTCCAATAAGCCAGAGTTCACAGAAAGTGAACTTCCTTGATGTGTCCATTTATTCTGAGATTAGCCTATGTGTACTTTTTGCTTTTGATAAATCCTTGTCTGCTTCCAAGAGGACATTGAAGGACTGGACAACTTTAATGTAAGTGTAAATGTGGCTAGCCCAGGCACTGAAAACTACTCACAGTAGCTGAGCTAATTATGGAGAATGTAGCTTATAAGGGTATCTAAGTGTTAGCCATGGATTCTTTATAAATATGCACAGCAAAGCAGATGTATGGTCATCTGGTTATTACATGGCTGAGTAGTAGCTGCCGTTTGATTACAAAGATGTAGACAGAAGTGTATCATCTAAATAACTTTGTAATCAGTCCTCTGCCTCAGTTTTGTCAGATTGAAATTGCTGTACAAGTATCTTTTCTTTCACACTTTTTTTCCCCAAGGAAATTTTTAGGGACCACTGCTAAGGGAGATATTTTTAAATGTTCAAGATTTGCTCTCTGAGGCTGGGAGCGGGAAAACACTGTTGCCTGTGTTTGAATGTGTAAGCGCCACTGAATGCAAACTTGGGTTTAAGAGGGATGGAGGAAGAAAGAAAAATGTGAGCAGAACTGGTTAGAGCAAAGACTCCTGACCCATTGCAAGCCCTTATGCTCCTTAGTGAATGCAGGTGTGAATCCCAACCCTCCTTTGCAGTTCATAGCATCCTGATTTGTATATTTGCCTGCAGAATTGGCTCTTCTGTGGAGCTCTGGGTCTGTTGGAGAGAGGCCCCTGCCCAGTACCTTCTGCTGGGCAATGTTGAGCTCTGTGCAGGAGCAGGCTTTGGGGAGCAGAGGTTTTGCCCCACATTTTTCGACCTCTTGAATACAGAGAAATTGTTCCCATATTTCTATATTCTTGACGTAGCTGCCTTTCTCTGAAACAGCTGGAAGACAGCTGGAGCTCTGCCTTCTGCCTAACTGATACTTGCCCACAAAGGTCATGTCTTGTGTGTTATGAAAGTGCACAAGGCCTTCATTACTGCAATACATCTATGTAAATTGAAGACAACTGCAGAGTTACATCCAGATCACAACAATTACAGGGAACAAGCTGCAGAAGAGGCAATCTGCTCAAGGTGTTCAGTGAGTCTGAAAGTGCCTCAGTAATACCTGTAATAAATAACACCAAATCTGGCAATACTTTTCCCTCTCATTTTAGCATCAAAGCTGTTGTTAGAAGCTTTCACACAAAGACAAAAAAATATAGCCTAATGTTCTCTGCTTTTCAGAAGTGCTCTTTCACTAACGTCTTACTGTGTCCAAATAATGCAGCTCTCCCGCCTTCTGCCAGTTCTCCCAGGTCCTCTACCTGACATTCGATTTAAAATTTTGATGAGAAATTGAACATCTGATTTATATTTTTAAAACCATCAGCAGTGCATCCACTAACAGTGAGTTTACAGCTGCCACTTTCCAAAGTCAACTCACCGTTTCTGACCATCTTTGCCAGCTCAGGGATTTTAAAAGAGAACCTGGCAGTAGCTGGCAGCTCAGCCTGCAGCCTACTGAAGTCTCTGTTTTGGGAGAAAGAGGAGAGCTTGACTCTGTAGCTCCTTGGGGCAATCCAGGGCCACCAAACTGGGCCACTTTAATTTCTTGAGGCTTAACTAACAAGCTATCCACTCATTCCAGGAGGCCGGCTTTACCTCCTGGATTTGCCATCAGTGCCTTGTGTCAGTCCCCCCCTGTCTACAGCACAAGGTCGCACCCTGCCTCCTCTTCCTGGGGCCCAGGTGCGGGTTGCAGGTGTCCTGCAGATCATCACAAGAGCTCTGGCAGGTCATGCTGTGGACCAGGAGAGCTGCCACACTGCTGTGCTTCAGTCTTGGACTTAGACGAAAGCCCGAGCCCTGCTGGGTAAGTTATTTCCTGGCTTCAGCCCAGACCTATCATCCTTCGCTGTCCCACCAATGGCAATGCTTGTCACCTGTCCTGACATAAGTTTGTTTCATACGTCCGCACCATTCAAACCTGAGTCCTCTGCCTGCAGATAACCACACAGTTCCCACCCTAGCTTCAATGGCAGCATTCACTACTAGTGGGCTCTGCTGAGACATGGGCACAGTAAACTCTTTACTGCTGGTCCACTGAGTCAGGGACCCGCTTGGTTTCTCTGGTGAGATACCTGATATTCTCTGAATATTATCTTCCAAAAGGACTGAGAGGGCTTTGAAGAACCATTGCAGGAGAGAGCCATTTTGGAAAGTTTCAATAGCCAACATCTAAACCTTGTGCAACTCACGATTTGTTGGCAGTTAGTTTGTATATACAGCTGAGCATCTGACTTCATCCTCGCAGATTTAGATAAAAGATCATGACAGCCAGCATGAATTATAAGCTGTCTTTCAGAGAAGCAGCATTTCCAAAGCTGTGGGTGATGTAGGGTTCCTTGTCGTTTCTTCACATAACATACACTTGCCAATTAGTTGGGTGTTATTAACTAAGCCATGACACAAAGCATCTTTTCAAGGGTGCTTATGTCACTTCCTAACCTAAGAAATATGAAAAGCTGTGGTCTGGAAAAAGAGGAAGATTTCAGCTTTTCAGATGGTTTCTAAGACTTCCACATACTGCACTCCCTATCTAATTTTCCTGCTGCTATCTTATTTAAAAACCCCCATGAAGCACAGGTCATGAGTCACTTACGTGGCCTCAGGTCGTGTGCTGGTTACACAAGCCATTGGAGACCTTTTCCGTAGGGGTGCTGCTCCTTCCGTGTCCCAACTGTTCAACATTTTTGCCAGGCTGACTGAGTTTTGCCCAGGGGTCCGACAATATTGTTATTCTCCATCCAAGCCTGCTCACTGAAGTGCTTCTCTAAATAGAAGTTGAGGTTTCTGTTGCTTGCGTTCTTCCATCCCTACTCAGGGTTTTAGTGTTTCAACTAAATTCAAGAGAATTCACTCTACTACAGGGATATTAATGTATTCACTGCAAGGATAGAGGATAGGATTTAAATAAAGTTGGAAAAACTCCTCCCCTCATGGTGCAGCACATTATTAGAACTGAATCTGCACTGAGCTTTTCTTTCTTTTTTTTTTTCCTATTCAGATGAGTGCAAAAGCTAATTAAATGCAGATCTTCATTTTCAGGCATTTTCAGATTCCTGTAAAGACAGGAATGAGAAGTATGAAAACACAGAGAAATTCAGGAACTGTCACATAAATTGGGACAGGGATTAGGATATTACCAAATCTGACTCAATTGTTCCATGTAGCCCTTGAAATCTGTTTCTCTGAAAGTTTCTGCTGCTTAAACCAAGAAACAGACAATGGAACTTGGCTTTGATTTAAAACAAGTAAGTTCCAAGAAAATCTTTTCCATAGAAGTAACTTGGACAGGAGAAATAAATAAGTTTCTGAACTAAGAGTCAAATAAAAACTAAAGTGGCATGTTTTTCTCTGAAAAAAAAATGGTGATAAATCAGCTTTGTGATCATTTTTGAAAATTTTGTTTTAATATTTGAAGACCTGATTTTACGAATGGTAAGAGCATGGTAAACATTCTATTTCTCACACAGCTGACCTGAACTAGAAGTAGCGAGAGTCTCATGGGGAAGATAATTTGCTTGAGCTATTCAGCTGAGTTTTTCAAGTTGCCAGAGAAGGTCCAGGTAATGATTTGAAGTCTGGGTGCTTCTCTTCAATGAAATCTGGCTTTGAATCTCTAGTGCACAGACAGCTAATGATCCCGCACCCTCAAAGCCAGGCAGGATCACAGCTTTTCAATGCATTTTTTCTACATGCAGTTCACCAACACATTTTTACTTTTTGATCCTACAGTGAGCAGACATTTGCAACTGCTACAGTACCAACCCCTGAGCCGGTGTATGGCACAATATCCTATGCTCAGCTTCCTCCAACACTCATCTGTGAACGCCAGCTCAGGGTTCCCAAGCAGATATTTCATGACCAGAAGAAATCTCCTTCTCATTCTTTACAGCCTGCAAAACTTTCTGGCCTCAGTTCCTTCTTACTGTGAGCTTCCGGACTTCATCTCTTCTTGCCTCTGTTGCCTTGCTTATTGGAGGTGTCACCTGTACGCCTCTTTTCGCTCCCTTGTGCGCCTGTGTTGCAGTGGTGACCCTAGCATTCCCCCAAGGACTGCCTCTTGCACTACTGCCTGCTCCAAGCCGCACAACCCAGCACTATTCTCCTAATGGACAAGCCCACCCTGTACCTCTATATAATGAAAAAAAGGCCAAAGGGAATTTTAATGGGCTCCTTTATACCTTTCATTGTTCTGAAGCAATCTTGTTCAGACAGGCTCTTGGAATAATTTCTGTGAGCTCTAGAGGATCAATTACAATGAAGAGATGATTAAAGAATAGATAAAGGTTTTTAATAAATTATAAACTTCCCACAGAAGTGCTTTAACAAAATTAAGTTATGATAGTGGTGATATGATACTGCATTATCATCATTTCCCATTTGTGAATAGGAGATTAGATAAAGATTAGTGAAACATTGGAGACATAGGAAATATGAAGTTAAGGTTCAAATGCATGAGAATACTACAGTGGCAATAGAAATCATGTTAAAATTGAAAAATACATATTCACCAAAATTTCTGTAAATTAGATCTCAATCAGCAGGATATGTGCAAACACTGTAAGCTTTTAATACTCAAAATGAGTTATGTTGCTGGGCACAGACTTCAGATGACATAGTTCTATTCTTATCTCAATGGGATATATGTGAATTTTTAAGCTGAGTTTCAGGGGGAATTGATATTCATCAACTTAGAATTTGCTTTATTACGCCAAAATTAACTGCAACTATTAATAAACTCTAACAAACAAGATGAAGCCACAGAAGTTAGTAAAAATGAAAAATCTTAATCTAAACTGTTTTGATCCTCTTTTCCCCAAGAAAAATCACCGAACTTAGCTCCCACGAAACAAACCTATTCCAAAAAAACTGTATTACCTGCCGGAAAAATGCTACACTCTTTTTTTTCCCATTGGTAGCTCTAGTTCCCAATAACTCAGATTCTTATATTTCATCAGACTGCTGAAAAGCATCCGGACTTGTACTTAGTGATGCTGATTTTAATGCTGATTTTAATAAGACTCTCAAATGACTAAACTACTCAGGATGAGCAGAAGGATCAAAATGTCATCCAGCGTCATTTAAATGCAGTATGTTGTTCAGAGTTGATCCTGGCTGACCTCCAGCTGAATAAATGACCCTGTGGGAGAAGTCACATGATTCTTATTTACTCATCTGAGAAAAGCAGTGCAGGTCTGAACCACCCTGCAACACACACCATTCATTTTCAGGTTGCTTGCAGACTTCTCTCAAGACACAAACACAGAGTGTGTACAAGCAAGGTGTTTGACTAAACTTCGTGCCATTTCCATTCCTACTAATACTATCAAATTCAATTACATTTCATGCTGAAGGCATTTGATTTCTCAGCTGTTCTATAAATAATTTTTTGCAGGAAAGAGTGTCTCAGAATGTCGTGCGCTAGTAAATCAGCAGAGCTCGATTAAGTCCAGGGAAAGATGCTGATTTATTTTACTTGTGCTTTTCTCCTTGCATATTTATTCTCAATAATCTGGGGATACACAGAGATTGAAAATGGCAAATGACTAATGCAGCTTTGTGAATCTCCATCCATCTGTCCAATCTTCCCAGGCTTATAATATCATGTTAGTCATGGGGAAGAAATAACATTTAATAATATTGTTTCTCCCATTCATTTGCTAGTTGACTAACTCAGTCACACAGAAATAGTGTAACATCTCTCTTGGAGAAATTAAATGCAGGCCATGAATATTGCAAAAGAATGACTATTTGCTGTGACATTTAGTTTATATATACCTTTCTTTCATGTATTTTGCAGCAAAGTCATTCTTACATACAACATGCTTGATTTTAAGTGTTACAGTCACTGGACAGCAAAGTGAAAAGCTGATGGCTCGTAGATTTTGTATAGAAAAAGGAGGCATTTGGATGGCTGCTATATAAGTCTTGTATTGTTCTTTCTAAAGGAAAAAAACCCCGCACTTTAATAATAGAGTTCCCTGGAGAAGTGAGTCATATTACTGAAACCAGACCTAAAGCTACTTTTAATACTTCTTGTTCATTTATGAATATTTTCAAAGGTTCCTTGTGTTAATATTTTAGAGAGGGTCAGTCAGTAGCTACTTGGAGAAATATTTACTTAAAAAATTCCTCCTGTTACTGGTTGGTGATATACCAAAATGACCCATTCGACATTTCATGCACAGATTTCCATTTAAAACAAGTAAACAAACAAACAAAAACAAAACAAAAAAAACCATGAGTGACTTAGAACTGTTCAGCACTGAGTTGTGACTGTGATCAAGCAGACAATATATTTCAGGTTAGTGGTTATTTCAGTGTCTGGAATTGCAAAATAAATTCTTTAGCTGTAATGTGCTGCAGTATGGTGCTGCACATAAACACAAACATTAATCCATTTTTCATTATAAACTATCAGAAAAAGGAACTCTTAAGAATAACATATGTCAGAAACCTTGAGATATTGCTCAGCTACTCTTTTTGAATGAGGCGTATAACTTGTTGAATTAGTTTATAACACCTATGAGAGATTTGAACACCAAGATCAAAAATGGATGTCATTGTTGTGATTGGCTTCTGTTGGAAGGAACTGTGGTCGTTATGTTTTGTTGTGATGTCAAGCTGTTATTGGAATGGGCTGAGATACTAGTAAGTGCAGGATACCTGAAACCTATTTAGATAACTATTAAAGCACTGGGTAGCGTCTTGTTTGCTTGACATAAAAAAGGCAAAAGCACTTCTGTGTTTTTATATATTCAGTATTTTCCTGTTGAAAGGGTACAGGTACCCAAAGCAAGGGCTAAATCAACATGGATTTTCAGGTCTGCAGCCAATGCAGTTGCAACAATGGAATCGGTATGGATGTATGATTTATGACTGTCACAAGTCCTGTGCTGAAAAGGGGTGAACTGTGCACTGTCCTTGCCAGCCGTGATAACTGTTATCATGTGCATCAGATTTTGAGAAAGAAGAAGTAAATTTAAGTCAATGCCTGAAACCCATAATTAAGATTCAAGTTTTAAGAGTATTAAATATAGACCAGGAAAAAAAAAGACATCTACGCCTCCATGTCCTCAAGACAAACTGATAAAACAGAGGAAAAGAAAGAATAATTAGGAATGAACTTCACATAAATCTGCATGTCATCTGCATAAAAAACTGATCTCTTATCCATATCTTCAGATCATCTCAGTCAAAGGAAGCTAGTGGAGGCTGAATAAAAGATGAGCCCAAAGAGGAACCCTGTGGGGCATCAGAGGAATCAGACTCTGTGAAATCAGAGTGGATCAACTAACCAGTGTGAATATGATAGATACAAAGAGAAGGCAAAAGAGCAGAGCCCAGCCGAAAGGCCAGCTGTGTTGTAGCTATGAGGTGCTCAGGATCAGGCTGCCAAGGAGCAGAGCTGACCCTTCACTGCGGTGGGAGGGAGAAGAAAGACTTAAAGCTCACTGAAAGAAGACTGCTGGGCTCACGCCAGCTCTTGAGAAGGGTATTGCTGTAAAGTCTGTCAGGATCAAGAGGACTTTTGAGAAGTGGAGTTACAGACCTCATTTTTATTGGGGTTAATGTGCCAGTGGTCTCAGCACATCTCCTGTTGTAGATGGCAAGGTCTCCTGGGCAGAACGTTGGACAATGCTGCTGGGGCAGGAGATGCAAGTGCAATTATCTCCCTCTCTGGAAAGTCTT
This sequence comes from Chauna torquata, assembly GCA_013399475.1. Taxonomy (NCBI): domain Eukaryota; kingdom Metazoa; phylum Chordata; class Aves; order Anseriformes; family Anhimidae; genus Chauna; species Chauna torquata. The sequence continues at coordinate 304,627 of VXAL01015260.1, forward strand.
GGCAGAGCCACGTCAGATAAGTCGAGTGCCTTTGTCAGACAGAGATGCGAGGTGCTAACAGACTTTCCATGCCCTCCCTCTTTCTCCCCAGAGAAAGGGAAAAGTTCTGTACAGCAGAAGGATCAGCTTCTTGGGTCTTCTAGAACTGAACAACAGGAGGGAAAGTGATGGCATCTCACCTGCTCCCATGGCTAGGAGTGGGAGCACCACCATCCAGTCATCACAAGAATTTTTGGTGAAATACGTAAGCATAAATAACATACAGTTCTTTCAGTTGAACTTAAATACTGTGAACTCAAATGTCTGCAGCCTCAAGAGACTGATCAGGTTTGTAAAGAACCAGATGTTTTCCCTCAGTTGTCTTGCATAAATGGAGCCCAATACCTATTGTTTACCTAGAGAACCTCTTCCAGAAAAGCAGGCTGGTTTGGTTTGCAGACATGTTCATGTCAATGCTTAAGTGCTTTCCAAAACTGGGATGTTTCCCTCAGTCAGGGGGTTGTGCTTTAACCCAGCAGGCAGCTAAACACCATGCAGCCATGCCCTCACTCTCCCCTTCTCCAGTGGGATGGGGTAGACAATTGGGAAAAAAGGTAAAACTTAAAACTTGTGGGTAGAGATAAAGACAGTTTAATAGGACAAAAAAGGAAGGGAAAATAATAATAATGATAATAACAATAATATATATATATGTACAAAGCAAGTGATGCACAATGCAATTTCTCACCACCCACTAACCGATGCCCAGCCAGTCCCCGAGCAGTGGCAGCCCCCCTGGCCAACTCCCCCAGTTTTATCATTCTGTGTGATGCCATGTGGTACGGGATGTGCCTCTGGCCAGTCTGGGTCACCTGTCCCAGTTCTGTGCCCTCCCAGCTCCTTGTGCACCCCCAGCCTCCTCGCTGGCAGGGCAGCACGAGGAGCTGAGAAGTCCTTGGCTCTGTGGGAGCACTGCTCTGCAGCAACTGAAAACATCGGTGTGTTGTCAGTGTTATTTTTCTCCTAAATCCAAAACATAGCCCATACTGGCCACTGTGAAGAAAATTAACTCTATCCCAGCCAAAACCAGGACACAGGATTTAAGAGCTTAATTCTGCTTCTAGTGAAGACAGTGGGTGATTTGTTGTTACAGACACAACATAACCCTGCATCTGCCATCTCCTGGGAGCTCTGCTCCTTCTCCATGAGCACTGGAGTACTGCTGAGGAAGAACGAGCTGTCATGACGGCAGTGGCTGGGTGGACATTGGCTCCCCAGTGGTCTGCCTGAAGTTTGCCAGGACAAAAGGTGCTAAGGTTCATCCCAAGCACTGGCTCAACACTGCTTCTTCAGAAAACATAGAAACTGTGTTATGCACTGATTGCACTTCACCTTTAAAGGTAATTACCCTTTTTGTGCTAATTACTTATCCAGACAGACTGTTGCAGAACCTTACTGCTCTCAGACCTTCTCATCTCACTGAAGCCACATGGAAAAATACCATGACTTCTAGGGGAAAATACACAACTACTTACTATGGGAACAAACCAGCAAGAAAAGTGGCAGTTTTATGGATTAGGATATGATGCCTTTTGTTATCTGTAACGGTTTTGGCACTTTGCCCAAGTCCACTTGTATAGATATTATACAGCCCCCATTTCCCAAAGGAAACAGAGATTCTTGACAAACGGTTGCTCTAAAATGCATATTTCTGCTATCTCAATGAGGAACATCTTCAGTTAGTGCTTGTCTTCAAGCTGCAGATCTCTCATTTCAGAGTTTTGAACCCAACTACTTTCTCTGCAACTAACTAAGAAATACTGCTGGACTAATTTTTTTTTTTTTTGCCTTCATGCTCCAGAATTTCAGGCATACCTCAAAATCCTCACCAATAAGCTTGAAGGGATCCTGCTGTCTCCACTGCAGCAATAGTGGGCCCTTTCATAAACTCTTATCATTGCCTACCATTGGGCCTGAGCTGGACTCAGTGGTTGAACACGGCAGAATGCGAAGGCATCCAAGCTGCTGCCCATGGAGGGGCAGGAGTGTATTGAAAAAGCGAAACAACAAAGATGCCCTGGCTATAAATAACTCCTTTCTGCAACTCCTTTTCATTCCCAGAAACAACAGGTACATAAGGAGCAGATGTCCTTGCAGGAATCTTTAGGTCAGAAGTCTAAGAAGGTTAGCGGCTTTGTGTCTATCTAAGCAACTATAACTTCACAATCAGGATTCAGCAATGTGTACATGCATTCTATTACAGAAAGTCCATGTTTGAGTGCTTTTCTGATTCAGGGTGTAAATTAATTGGCAGTGATTTCATTGAAAATACCTTATACATCATTTCCACATCATCATTTCCACAATAAGTTCTAAATATTTTTTGATCAAATCAAACAATTACACCATGCATCAACTCCATTCATTAAAATAAATGATTACCTACCCACCTTTTATTAATAGCGCTACCTCCACTGTACTTGTGAACTTTGGACAGATTGCTTAGCTGGTGTAAATCAGCAATTATCTGTTGTCACCAGTGGTAGGAAGTTAATTTAAGCCTCTGAGAATCTGGCCCGGTGTGTTGAGACAAGTTTTTAGAAAGCTGTGGTCCAGGTGCATCACAGCTGGTCTGATTAAAGTACCAGCAAAGTTGGCTGGATGGAATCCAGAATAAGCTGATTACCCAGTAGTGGCCTGAAAACACACAAATCATGTGTTCAAAGTATTGTGCTATGGTTTCTAACGAGCTTATCTATCAGCTCCAGCAAGCCAGTCCCTTATGGGAAAAGCCAATAAAAAAGTGCAAAATGAAAGAGGAACCTCAGAAATTATTATTGTTATTCATAATTTATTAAGTGCACTGCACTGGCATAGAGGAAAGCACTGTGCAAAGCGGGCTTGTGCACTAAGTTACACTTATACTAAACTTCTTATGCACATAGAACATAGAAGATCTAAACTAGCATAGAAATCTAGTGTCGTCCGTTCCCCCCCCACCCTCATGCCCCTTTAGCAACCGTGTATTATAATTTCATTCAGAAAACTTATCAAATTCATCTTCCAACTACAAGCACTCTGACTTCCTACACATGCTATTATTCCCCAGGAAGTAAGCTGAAGCATTTTCTTATTTCTGGCCCAGAACTTCTGGCCTGTTCAAACACCATTAGTTCTAGTCTCAGCACTTTTCTTTACTTTAAATAATTCAATTTCCTTCTAGTTTTCTGTTTATTTGTTTTGTTTTGTTTTGTTTTGCTTCTTCCCCTTCTGGATATATTTATTAAAAAATGCATTGCCAGACCCAACATCCCATGACTTCAGGATAGATGGATTTTGTATGACTGGTCAGGTTCCAGGGAAGTCTAAGCATGCGCAAAGCAAGGACCAGGTGGTTTAACAATTTGAATGATTTCTGATCTAACTGGCTTTGAATACTGGTCTAATTAACATAGTGGAACTATCCTGTTGGGTTCTACCATCCAATTGGTAGGCTTTCCAATTGGTTGGTCACGTCTGCAGTGGTAAAAAATATGTCATTCTTGAACAGGACTGACCAGTAATGTAGAGGTCACCAGTAACGCAGAGCATTCCCCACTCTCATCACAGTGATGGACAGGGTCCTCCCTGTGTTTCTGGAGTATCTTGCATAACACATCACCCAGACAAAACCCAAATTTCATCAGAGTGATATTTTACAGAGAGAGGAGCCTAAGTTTTAGTTGTGGAATTAAGTGCTGTGAAAAAGATGCAGAGTGTTTGAAAGAAGAAGCAGAGCTATTTTGGTTACTGGGCACTGAATAGATTCAACCAGATTGTGTCAGGAGCTTGGAAACCCAGTATGCAGAGACAGGGTCCAGATAAACAAAGGATAAGGAGCGGGGAGGACTTCACTCATCATATGCCCCTTAGACCTTGCCTTTGTTGTGATATCTACAAAACTGGATGACCATTAGGCAAAAGTTTAAATGGACCTCAGCTTATGACATTGGCTAAAATTATCTTCATATTTTGTATGCTTCATTTACCTATATTATTATGTTATTGCTCAGATGTTAATTCTTTTGTGGTTGGGGATATCTCTTTTTCCTGTGTAACTCTTTGTACTGCCTATTACACACAGTCCTGCTCCAAATTTTTCACTTCTGTGTGCTACTGTATTAAAAAATATGTTCAAATAATATATCCTAATAATGTCAAAAAGAGAGAGGAAAGTATCTCATTGAAAAATGAAGACCCTTAGTCAGAACAAGATGGGCAGTTCTCTGTAGCCATCATATGGACAAGGCAAATGAAAGGAGCTGTTGTTAAGGAAACCACTTTCTCCTTAGTGATTAAAATAACATTTGATAGACTGCAGAAATCAAGACTACTACGAATATTCAAATTTTTTTCCTCCTTTCAGAACAACACCCTACTGAGGACCATGAGAGTATGACAGGGTTTTACATTTTCTTGTTTCATAAAATGATTTGAGAAAGTGGGACAGGTAAAGAGTCAGGAAGAGGGACTGGGACTTTATCTTGGCGAGCTTCATCTTCTTGCAAGTGTTTGCAGAGTGTAAATACTCCCTTTGGGATCTCTTGATTCCTCTGTAAGTGCACCAGGATTTTATATAACATGCAGATTGGACTTGCTGCTATGTGATGCTGTTTCATACGTTAAATATGCTCACAGCTAATCCAGGGGTTGTGTTTCCCAGAAGTCTAAGTCCCGAGGCACCTTGAAAAACCCACTGAGGGATTTGACCAGTTTATTCTCCTCCACAAGTAGCTAACTCATGTTTCCATTGGTGATGGCTTTTATAGAATCACGGAGTAATTTAGGCTGGAAGGGATCTCTGGGGTTCTCTAGCACAACCCCTTTCTCAAAGCAGACCTGATTAGATCAGGCTGCTAAGGGACTTAGCTGGTCGAATATTGAGTATCTCCAGAATATTTCTCCACCTCTTCAGGCCCCTGTTCCAGTTTTCATGTCCATTAAAATGAAAAAAATAATCCTTATCTCTAATTGTAATCCCCCAGGTTGCAATTTGTGCTGTTTCCCTTGTCCTTGTACTGTGCGCATCTGAGCAGAGTCTGGCTCTGTCTTCTCTATGCCCTTCCATCAGGTGGCTGCCAACACTACAGGCTGCCGCTCATCACGATGAAAGGACAGTCAAGGCATAGGTCTGCACTGATATCAGCCATACCTGAGTGAGATTTTGTACACCGCTGACAGCACCGGTATTTTTCCTGAGTCACATAATTGACTGAAAACCAGCTGTAAATGTTGCATGTGCAGATATGAAGGGTTAGAGCCTAAAATGTGCCTGCACGCACAAAGCCTGAAGGCTCCAGGGAGAGGTCAGTGCTCATTCTGAATGTGTTCTGAGCATACGAAAGTTCTTCAATAAATGTAAAAATATGACCTTTCGGTTACACTGGGAAAGTGGAAGGGAAGGAGGAGTTTAACTGACTTGTGCTCCTTCTGTGCTGCCTTGGCATGCAAAAAGTGTGTGAATGTTCAGTGCTGCCTTTAACAGTGTTTCTGACTCAGTTCCTCTGTTTCTGTGGGCTTAAATTTAAATAAAGGCTTCATAATAAAATGGAACAGCTCTATTTTTAAGACAGGGGAATCCAAACAGTATTTTAATATAGCTCTTGAATGCTAATTTAAATTATTTTGAATATAATCATTTTACCTCTAAAAAAAGGAGGGAGCCTATTCCTTCAGATGACATGCATTAGAAGTTATATCTGTACTTCCAGTTTGTATTCTTTGGAACAAAGTTTGCCTAAGGAGAAGCAGAGAGACAGATGCAGAAATCTGTATGGAGGAGATGCTGACCAAAAAGTGACACAGCTGGAGCTGTGAAGGAGAAAAACCGTTTAATCATTCTGACCCAGCTAAAAAGTAGTCGGGAAAAGTCACCTCCTCTGAAATCTTAGCATATTCACCCGATGACAGTTATTAGACATTTCTGATTAGAAACAGACTCTTGGTCTTTTATAAATCCTCCTTTGCTGCAGCACAAAGTGAGCTTAAATCTTTCCCAAGTCATCCCAAAGTTAGTCCTGAATAAGTGCTGGCTTGAGTAAAGACCTGAATTTCTACTCTGTTCAAGTAGGTCACACCTTAGTCTCACATAAATCTCGGTAAATACCTGCTTTTTTTTTTTTTAATTACAATTACAAAACTAATAAAATTACACTTGTCTTTGCCTACCTTTACATTTTTCCCAGTGACATTTAGTACTTCAAAATAAAATATCATTTCAATGGTTAGAAAAAGCAGAGATAGGTGTGGAGAAAAGATTTTCGGTAATAAATCTGCACGACAAATTTCAGCCTGTGGCCTGTATCACTCATCAAGAACAATGGAGAGAGGCAGATACTATTCCAGAAGCTGCAACCACCCACCAGAATTTATCACTTGTTGGACTGCAGGAATACAAATGTAGCAGAGCCATTTCATTAGTGCCTACATTTTAAAATCTTTTTTTTTTGAGACACCTATGGTAAAAATCCACGTGTGCACATGTGCAAATCTTTTGTCAGATCTGTTGTGCTTTTTATTGTTTGCTTTAAATTTGGTTAGGTTTGGGGAACGGGAGAACAGAAATTGGGAGTTACCTGCCTGAAATGGTTAACGGAAGGCAGAAAAGGAGAAATGAAATCACCGCAATACTAATTCTGCCCATAACACTCAACGTATGCTTCTCAACCTGTCTCTGAGTAGGACTCCCCATGAGTCACTCCTTTATGAAGACTTGGCTTTGCAAACTAAGCAAGCAGGTTAAGTACTCAAGTTACAGAATTATTATCCAGGCTGTTCCCCGGAGCCCAGAGTGGAGTGGATAAGCCATAAAGGCTGCATAATAAACCGGCCCAGGAATTCTCAGCCGCTTCGCAGGCAGGCACACTGTCATTGCCTTTGCTCCGTGGGGAGCACTAATTGTAGCGCTTGCTGCAGTCCCCTTCAGCTTACTGACAGAATGCCAATTTCAGGCAAGAACTAATTTATCAATGGCTGTAGTGGCTAAAGAGAATATATCTCCTGTCATGTTCCAGGCTGCGGCTGCAGTGTTTCTCAAGTAGCTTGTGTTGCTCTCACAAATAATGCGTTAGCGGAGTATTTCTGCAATAAGCAAGAAGGTCCTCTAGGCTTCTAGTCTTATTAGATAACAGTTGTTCTACATTAATCTATTTTAATGAAGTTCCTGACCTTCTTCCTCAGTAGACTGATGAGTAATTTTCCAAATAAATCTTGCCTTGTGTCTTAATCCTGTTTTGCAAATAATCCCAATAACTCATGTATGAACACTCATAACGTTAAGACTGTGCAAAAAAAACCAGAGAGTAATACACATGGAGACAAATATGCTGGGTAATTACATTGTGTGGTACTTGGGACAGTGATTGCCAGTTCTGATTCATGGGGAGAACAGTACACAAGAAAGATATGAAGTGGACTAATAAGTCCCATAACAATTTATGCAGATGTCTTCAACAAACCTGTGCAATCGTAAAGTAACCAGGCAATGTGGAAAAAAAAGGTCTTATTTATGGTGCATTGCATAAGTCAAGAGATTTAGTAGGACCTTATAACAAAGTGAGAGTAATTAAATGCCTTAGAATCAGGGATTAGACACTGTAAATGAAAAATGTCTGCAGAGGAACAGTTAATAGAGTATGTCAGTATGTGTTTCTAGAGAAGTTAATGGGCATGATTAAATCTATTTTTTATCTCTACCTATAAAGCATATTGGTGCTCAGGTACTGAACTCTATGTCTGTGGATGGAGAGAACTGAGAATGAAGTGAGAAGGAAGTGAAGAGTCTTGTCTAGGTGGGTAGCATGGGAGAGAAAAATGGAACAAGGAAGCTGGAGATGCTTATAGGTTTTTGCTTTAGATTAGAGGTAAAAAAGGGGATCTGCATCAAACAAGAGACCAAGTACAGCAGGAGTCTTCTGGTTTCCTGTGGTTTATGACTGTGATGGATACACGCTAAGGGGCACTGAGACCACGTTTAGCTCTTCAGGAGTACACTGGACCGTGGATATGTTTTTCTGTCCCATGCTATCTGGTGGGACTGCCTGATACTACATTTCCTGAACTAGATCTCAACTTTCTCATTTGCCACATGGTTACACGCAACAGTCTCATTTTCATTTCTTTCCAGGAGTCATGGCAGCTGCTAGGTGAAATGGCTTAAAAGAAGCTTCCTAAAAACCAAAGACTAAAATATCCCATTCCAGAGGTACATGAACCTTGTGTATTTTGGAATTTTCCTGGGTCCTTTCTTACAGGTTTACAGCTCGGGGTCTCCATTTCTGGTTGGGGAAGACAACTAGATAACTGCAGTGGCCTCTTTGGTTGTCTTTGTCCAATCAATGCACATTTCACCCAAGCTTGGATTGATGCTGACAATCCTGTATGTCACTGTACAAACATTTTATTCAATCCAATTGAACATGTGACTATCTTATTTTTTTTTTTATATTACCTTTTTTTGGTTGTTATATTTTTAAAACAGATGGACATGGCACTATGTTCTGATCACTGGTAAAATGAATAGCCCTTACTGTCCAGTGTAATGTGCTATATATGAGCAGCTTTCTATTCACAGAGTACAGACTGACCTCTTTTTTTAAGGAATTCTTACTTTGTACAACTGTGTTGGTTCTTTTGAAGGAGAAGGCGGCCAGATATTGCACTGTGTTTTCCTCGTACATTGTGTTTAGTTAATCACTACCGTACAGTGGATGGAGAGTGAAGCAAAAATACAATATTGAGAGGTAAAAAGAGAACTAAGTGTTCATTCATGAAAAGGAAAGGGTACGACTGCAATTTTGAAACCTCAGATGAGCATCCAGGGACAGACAAGTTCCTGTCTGTTCCAACACTCCTCTGTTCTGCACCTCTGTTTTGCATTTTAAGTCACAGCCCATGGAAGGTTTGAGGAGTTTTTAACTTTGGTACAGGTTTGAAAACAGGCTATGTAATGTTAGGGGTGATCTGGCTAGATCAAGGTGTCTGTATGGCTCTCCAGGACTGCGAGAAGATAACTGCAGTGTGATTCATACTTTGTAAGTAAGAAAGCGCCTTTGTCTTCAAAATATTGTCAGAGATGGTGAGAACCTTATTACCAGGCATCCATTTTATGTCTCCGCAATGATGCTTCACAACCAGTGTGAATGAGATTTTCCTGAGCTGTTCAGATTGGAAAATATCATCGAGTTGATTAAAAGTCTCCATTGAGGGAAAGGTGGAAAGGGAAACACTCTATCTAACATGTATGTATGTGATTTCTTAAGTTTTGTTTAAGAGAGATCTAGATTGTAGGTATTATCTCAGCACATATGAGCTAAGCTTACTATGGAAGTCATCATGCTCTGCAGAAGTCATCATGCTCTGTTATTTTAATAGTTATGTATTCTTTATGTGGTACATTTCAGTATTTACCTCTCAATAATTATAAAAGCCTTCAGATGCTAAGAGGCATCCCTAAGGAATAATTATGGGGTTTATAGTAAAATTACAGACCTTCTTAATAATTATTTTGGGAATCCTGAAAACTAAATACTGTAATAAAAGTAGCATTTCAATCTGTTAGGCTTACATAAAATTGATGAAAAAATGTATCTGCATTGAGTCTATTAACCAGCCCTTGTGTTACATATGGCAGGACATTCTGGTAATAGGTTTCTGCTACTAAAAACAGAATAAAATGAAAAAAAAAAGAATAAAAGCTTTACTACAAAAGGAATAGATACTGAAGATTATATCACAATAAAGAGTCAAAGATATATCTTCACACAGTGTAGATCAGAGTGGTGATGCTGACATGGTTTTATGTTCCATGAGGATTTGAATCCCAGCTTAAATATACCATCCTTAGAATAAAGATAAAACCCCAGCAGCAGCCGTGTGATGCTGGGGGTGGTGATGCAACATTGGATGGGTTTGACTTGGACCATGGGCCCTTGCTGCTGGACTGTCCTCTGCTAGTAAAGGTGCACAGAGCAGAGAGTCAATATGTAGGATGCACGTATTGCACAGCTCAAGGACACTTAAGGATGCTCTCAGTTGGTATGGTGAGCTCTACAAGAAAAGACACTGGCATTAAGAGTTAGACTTCCTGAGAGTTAGACATTAGGAGTGGGAGGAAAGTGAATAGGTCATCGATTTCTGGAGCTCCAGCTGCAGCCACGGCTGGGTTAGCTGGAAGAGGTGGCTATAGACCCAGGCTGACTACTTTCCCAGAGGGCTGCTCAGCTGCTTTTTCATGAAGGTGAGCTGGAGCCAAGTCTGTCACCTGGGAGCTGGGGAGCTATGTTTAAAACATCCTTGGTTTGATAGTATTTGCAAGGTTCCCTCTGCACCATAGGATTTTGGTGGTCATCATCCTGGTCTTGCCAGTAGGCCTTTATGAGGTGGTTTTTTTGGTTTTTGTTTTTTTTTTTTTTTTAAGAAAAAAAATCTTTTAATGTTGAGTGGCTGGAGCAGTTTTGTGCAATTTACTGTTGCATAGAGAGGACATTTGGGGCATCCTGCCAGGCAAGATGTCTGTGGTACAGCTGGCTGGTTGCAGGGATTGGCCTTAATGACCCAGCAGTTTCCTCTTCACTGATGCTCCTTTTTGAGCATCTCTCCTTTATTGGGATCCTTGGGTGGTAGAAATGTTCTTCCCTTTAAATAATACAGACATGTACAGGCCTTTGCTACAGGTGCTACAGCACTGACCCTCTGCTGACGACCTTTTCCCTGCTTTATCTCATAAGATGGAGGAATCTCCATCCCAGGTACTCCACAATGCAATGGCAACTTTGCTGCAAGATTGGCTTAAAATGCCTGGTGATAACAAATGCAGAAGCTTGATTTTTAGAGCACAGATCTGCGTCTGACACAAACTGTCACAGGAGAGGGAAGGAGCATATTTAGCGTGAGAATTTGTAGGCCAGGTAGCCTTTAGCCGTCATGAAAGAACTAGCAGAAGTTACCTATGATTGAACGAACACACTGGCAACATCAAAAGAAAATAGCAAGAAGACAACATGTTGCCACTGTGTGATTCCATGTTTTCTTGGAAAGGTAAAAGAGATGTTACTAACTTGGATAAAGAACTGGAAGATCATAAGGGATGACCTGAATATGGTCGTGAATAGGTGAACACAGGAACACTCTGAGTTTGCTGATACTTTGCAGTTCGAGCACCTGAATCTCTATGGATCAGGATAAATCCTCTCCATGTTCACAAAACTCCAAGGATGTCTAGCCAATAGGCTGGTCTGGTCTTGCTACCAGTGCTTTCATATTGCTGCTTATTTTTTGCAGTGGTGTATATAATTATTCAAGTTTGCATGTTAGTGAACAGGTCCTTTTGCCTCCAGCTGCTCACCACATCCAGTTTTGTCACATTAGCTACAATGTAATGGTCTGCCTCAAATCAGAAAGCAACAACCATCTCTGCAACTAACTCCTTTCCTGCTTAAAAGGACCCTAAACACACCCCAAATTCACCCGCTCTGAACTACTTTGTTTTCCTTTGCAAAGGTTGCTCTGTTGCTTTCTCTAAATGACATGGTCTCCTGCATCTTCTCAAGAGACGATACTTCCAGCTGTCAGATCATGAACCTTAATATGGCCCACCTGTGATGTACAAAATAAAGCGTCATAGCAGGGAGACAGCTGGTTTGTTGTCAGTAGCACTAATGCTTGTAAGCATTATTTCACTGCTTCATTCTGTGTCTCTCCTGTCTCATGTAGACACCTGTCATCTGGTCTCCTGCACCTGTGCCGTGCTGGAGCACAGGGTGTGCTCCTTTGCTGTGGGTTTGTAAGCAGCATAGTGCAGAGGTGTTTGCCTTCAGCAATAACTGAATATATTAATACAAGGCTGAAACACACTCAGTTAGGTCTAGTAATCTTCTCAAAGATAGAAACTAAAGAATCAAGTTGCTCTTTTTCCTGTTAAAGATCTCTGAAATTTGATTGGTGATATAACAAACAGCAGCACAAAAACATGAAATAGCAAGTCGCCTCCTTCTCCAATCTACACATATATTTATGTGTATTTCTGAACTTATAATATTCAGCACTGGTGAGACACTTCTGGAGTGCTAGGTCCAGTTCCGGGCTGCCCAGTACAGGAATGTTAGGGACTTAATGGATCACAAAGGGCCTTGAAGATGATTAAGCAACTGGAGCATATCTCATATGAGGAGAGGCCGAGAGAGTTGAGGTTGTCTGGCCTGGAGAAGAGGAGGCTCTGGGGGATCTTTTCGATGTGTATAAATTCCTGTATGAAAAAGGTGAAGCCAGGTTCTTCTCAGTGGCACACAATGACAAGAGAAGAGGCAATGGGCAGAGACTGAAATACAGGAAATTCCACTGAAACTTGAAAAACAAAAATAAATGTAAGGGTGGTCTAACACTGGCACGGGTAGCTCAGAGAGGCTGAGCAGTTTCCACCCTTAGAGATATTCAAGACCCAACTGAACATAGCCCTCAGAAACCTTCTCTTGCTGACCCTGCTCTTAGCAAGGTGGTCAGATAGGACAATCTCCAGAGATGCCTCCAACCTCAGCCATTCTGGGACTTAATGGTTGGGTGTAGGAGACCATGAATAAGAAGGGGTCACTTCAGATAAAGAACAATTTTTTTCATGATAAAATATTTGGGTAAACTGGCCGTGGCTATTTTGACCTGGTCACAGAGAGAAGACTTCTACTGCCAGAAAATACGGAATGAATTCCAAGTACATACACAGGCAACTTGACTATTGCACGAGGAAGGGTCTGGGTCACACATTGTAGCCTGGGATAGAGGCAGCAAATTGGAGCTCTCCTTCCAGTGCATCGTCCATGCAGTCTGGGGAAACACGACGTTGCCTTGGCCTGTCCTTGCTGGGAACTGTGGGGAAAGGGCTGTAGTTACCTCATCTCAAGCAGTACAAATGTATCTGAGAATAGAGATCCGCGGTAAACAACTCTGATCTTCCCCTTATGTCCAGTTCTGATATCTACGAACACGGACATCTAAGTGTATCTGGGAATATGTTATAAATGATGCTCTTTACACACACACTTGTGTTCACCTTAAGGTGAACACAAAATATAGAAAATAGAAAAAGCTGTTTGGAGAGCTTGGGCTGGCCACAGAAGATATTAACATCGTTAGCTGTGATTGACTGACAGAGTTGTTAAGGTTCAGGCTTCAAGAAAATCCTGCCCGACCTCAGGCACCTCCTGGGTCACAGATGCTCACCCCATAACCCACATCGCATCTGTAATTCCTGGTTAAGCCAGAGAAGGGATTTGGTAAAGAAATCCAGTTAGGATTTACAGATGGATTCAAGGTCTCCTTGTAAATGAACTAAATAGATCCTGAGCCTCTGAAAAAATGGAGTGCTGTCAAAAAAGAGTAAGTGCTGTGGAGGTGAAAGCAATGTTTCTGGAGAGTAGTGACACTCACGGGCTGGGTTAGACTCACTCTTTGTTTTGAGACTATTGTTAAAACCATGCTTTGCAGAAAGCACTCTACAGAAATGAAACATTGGAGCAAAATGCTAGGACTGTTGAGAGAGTGTTTTTGCAGCAAATTCCAGAGCTGAAAAGTGGAGGAACACATTGACTGTATGCCCAGGAGAGAAAGCAAAAATGGATATGAACAAATGATGGCAAAAGACCTGTTTCTGCAGCCTAGCAAGTGATTGTGCAGGTGTGTGGATTGAATGGGCTCTGCCCTGCCGCTGAGGCGGCAGAGAAGTACACGCAGTGGGTAATTACTTCAGTCTGGCTGACAGCGATACATTTATTAAGCTGTGATAAGTCGCTGCTTTCACTTGTTCGTCCAGGCCTGAAGTACTTCTATAGTGATAAAGTCCAAAAAGAGATTGTAAAGATTCCTACCTGCAGGAGCAAATTAAATTTCTGCCCCCATGCTACCAAGACTCTTAGCACAGCGGATAATTTATGTCAAGAAGGTGACTTGCCTTTTGGCAGAGGTAAGGGAAGCAGAGGAGTCGAGTCTAGGGAAAAATTCAGAGAGGCAGAAGTTTGATCCCTCTATAGAAGAGAAATTGCAGAGAGCCTCTGAGGATGAAGCAATGCATTCTCATAGAGAAACCTTGAAAAATCTTTCAGTGTGTTGGCAGGAAGCAGAGGAACAGGTTGGCAGCCACAGTGATGCCATTTAAAAATTCAGGTTCTAGACAGCAACCTGCTTTTCTTGTACAATTTTAGATTTCCTGTGCCAAGCCTGGCATTTTCTCCAAACTAATTTTTATTCTCAGCACTGAATTAATATTTCTGTTTTGTTTTCTAGTAAGCAGCAGTAGCACATTATAAACACAAAGTCATGTAAATATGCTAACCATTGCTGATTACAAACACTGTTCCTGTAGGCTGGTTTTCAGCTAGCAGTTTTTAAGATAGAGTGTGTTAGTGCCTGGATTTTGCCAGTTCACAAGCTACAGTAAATGAATGCCTCCTTAGAAAAAAGTATACACATACATTTATTTTATTCTCTTTGAACTCACCACTTATGGCTAAATCTATTTATGGAGCTAAATGAGAATGACAGGAAACAAAATAATGTGGGGATGGCTTGTAGGCATACAGTGAAAGCTGGCCTAATATTCTTTCTAGCCCAGCATCTGTTATGGTTCTCAGGCCAGGGTCTCCATAGGAAAACAGACTTACTGTCTACATGGTTAAAGATAATTTAGTTGACAGAAAAAAAAAGGGCAATCCGCTATACAAAATACAGTTGGTAAGTGAGAGGAAAAGAAATAGCATGTGCATTAATAACGCTTTGCCAAAACGTTCTACGAAAAATGATCCTCAGAGAACTTTGCTGTGGGAAGCAATGATCTGAAAAGTAGGTGGCAAATAATCAGATGGACAAGACCTCTCCTTGTGATGCTGTGGTCCAAATGGGTAATGAAATATTTGGACACTAACACAGGGAACTACTGAGGTGGAGCAAAGGGCTTCTGCTGCATTGGTACTTAGTGTTGATGTGAGCGTAGCAGCATTACTGAGTTATGTCCTTTGTCCAGTTTCAGGTGAAGGTTTATAGATTGAATAAGACTCATGCTGAAACCAAACAAATGTTGAAAATGCTGAAAAATATGCCCTAGTACCAGCAGGCTACAGGAGCACAATGTGGGTAATTTGGAAAGCAATAAAAAGATGACTTGATCAGAATGTGTAAGTACCTACACAGGGAATAGGAATTAGATAATGGGCTCCTGAGTCTTTCAGGCTCACATGTAACAAGATCCAGTGCCTGGAAGCTGAAACCAGGCAAATTAAGAATAAATATAAAATACATGCCCGATGATGAGAGTAAATTAACCAATTGCACAACTGACTGAGTGTTGTGAAACTTATAAATACATATATCACTGGAAATGCGTAAACCAAGGAAGTATTTTTCAAGAAAACATGCAAACTATTTTAGGAATGTCTTCTGACTAGCATCAAACAGATAGATAGCTTGCAGGATAGTGAGGATAAGCTCAGGTTGAATAGTCTATGAGCTCCTGAGTGCCTCTGGTGATTATGGTGTGGAGATACAAGAACAGTTATGGTTGCCTCTGGCCTGGCCTGGCTGGAGTTAGCCTTGTTCATAAATCACGAGAAGGCTTCAGAGATTTCCCCAAAATACTTGCCCCAGGCCCATTCCTCATGGCCCCACATATGGGGAAGGCAGACACAAGATGGAGAGCTTTGCAGTGACTGCTCTCTCCTAGGCACCATTCACCCGGGGGTGAGTTGAGGAAAAGGAGTGAGTGGAGTAAGATAGGAAAGTAATTGTGCAGTTGTCACTGCTACACAAGGCATTCTAGTCCCAGAGATTGGCAGAGGTTAATTAAAAGTGTGAATTTCAAATGATTCCATTAAACTGGTACAAATCCTATTTTGAACACTCATTTTTCATTCTAAACCCATGGGCTCTAATTCAGTTTAAGGAATGGTGCTCATGTGACCTAAGATGGGAATTGTTTAAACCTAAAATGCTTATGTGCATGTAAAGGTGTGCATCATTTCAATGGTGTGAGCAGCCTAGAGCAAAACTTGCAACTTATACCTTGTGAAAAGGAAAGATGTGTGCAATTAACTTTTATTAACTAGTAGATCTATTTGGCCCTCCTCCTTTGTCTATCTTTGCCATGCAGATTACATGTGCTTCGAGTATGTGTCAATTCAAGCAGATTTCCTTGTTCTCCATCAGTGAAGTGATAGCTCTTTCTCTGCTTCAGGTCATTTGCAGAAAAGGTAACTATCCAGACAAAATTATTTTTCAACAGCTTTTGAGATTTCAACATTCCTTTTAGTTTACACTTGGAGCGTAAGTATTTTCACAAGCTAGAATTGTCCAAAAAGCTATTACAAATCCTGAAACCTTGAAGCTTTTGAGTTGCTTGTTTCTGCAGCTGAAGAGACCTTACAACCCTGTAGAGACCTCAAAAACATTAACTAAAGGCTGAAAGTGGTATCCCTTCAGAAAACACTTGGCATTCCATGGACTTGCATATTTTACATTCAGTTGAAGATTGGAGCTTAAAATGGGATTGCAATGTCTTCAGTTACTCATAGCTTTTACATGCCCAGTCTCTGTGCTTCAGTAATTATTTTTTGGATGGAAGATGGAGCCTTTTCCATTATTGAAAGAAATGAAAGTCCTTGCTCTCTTTTATTTTGGATAAATTAAAGCTTGACTTTAAGGACTTTCTGCTGAGTCAAATTTACACTATGTTCTTGTTGCTCATAATAAATGTTTCAAGGGTCATTTTCAGTACAGCCGGAGTGGCTTGCTAGGCACAATTCATGCTTAAGATGTCTTGGCTGAAATTGTTTCTAACACTATATTTCCATGCAGAAGCTCTTTGGCTACTTCATTTAAAGAAAATATTTCATGTGGGTGCAAGTGCAATGCAAACAGTCTGTTACATCCTGCTTCTTTTCCAACCCAGCATCAGGAATGGGGCAAGGACTACATTATGGCAGCTCCTGTGGTTCATCAAAGGCTACCTTTTTTGCGAAGTAGAAATTGGAAGATGTCTCTGTACTTTGAGATGCAAAAGCTAATTTTTTTCACTGGTTTGACAATAGGGAAACCTATTTCATCTCATTAGAGAAGATTGAAAAGGGTGATTTTCATTGTGTTACATAGTGGCAGACATTTCATCCAAGAGAGTTGTGCCAGGCCCATATGCAGTCATTGAACATTGTTTATTACTTTTGGGCTGTGGCTTATGAAGTATTCTTATGTGTGTATTATGTGTGTTCTTCTGTTGTCTATCTCAGGAATATTGTTTAAAAATGAGTGCCACAGAAGTTTGATTCAAGTATCATAGCTGGAGGTAACTATGGAAAATATCTGGAGACTTCAAGTGTCAGTTTTGAGAAATACGGAAATTTTTTGGCTGGAAAGCTGCCTGGTGGAAAGGGACCTGGGTGTACTGGTCAATATCCAGCTGAATATGAGCCAGCGGTGTGCCCAGGTGGCCAAGAAGGCCAGCAACATCCTGGCCTGCATCAGCAATAGTGTGGCCAGCAGGACTAGGGGAGTGATTGTCACCCTGTGCTCGGCTCTGGTGAGGCCGCACCTTGAATCCTGTGTTCAGTGTTGGGCCCCTCACTACAAGAAGGGCATCGAGGTGCTGGATCGTGTCCAAAGAAGGGCAATGAAGCTCATGAGGGGTCTGGAGAACAAGTCTTATGAGGAGCGGCTGAGGGAGCTGGGGTTGTTTAGCTTGGAGAAAAGGAGGCTCAGGGGAGACCTCATCATGCTCTACAATTACCTTAAAGGAAGCTGTAGTGAGATGAGGATTGGTCTCTTCACCCAAGTGCCAGCTGAGAAGACAAGAGGAAATGGCCTCAGCTTATGCCAGGGGAGGCTGCATATTAGGAAAAATTTCTTCACTGAAAGGGTTGTGAAGCATTGGAACAGGCTGCCCAGGGAAGCGGTTGAGTCACCGTCCCTGGAGGTCTTCAAAAAACGTTTGGATTCAGAGCTTAGTGACAGGGTTTAATGGTGGACTTGGCAGTGCTGGGTTAAAGGTTGGACTGGATGATCTCGGAGGTCTTTTCGAGCCTAAATGATTCTATAAATATGTTCTATGTTGTTGAACTGAAAACATATAAAATAGACTTTTTTTTTTTTTTTTTT
>VXAL01015260.1:343864-371107 GCA_013399475.1 Chauna torquata
TTTTTTTGACTGCTAGCCAGGAAGATAATAATTCTGCACTATTTTCAAGGTTTTCTTAAAACCCAGGCTCTGTAACAGATCTCAGGCTAAGACAGCAGCATGATTAAGTGTCCTTTCCCATATCACTGGATGCAAGACCTGCCCCAGTGAAGGCATATGGAGGACAGAGATGACTGCTACGTGTACATCTCCATGTGGATACCTGTGGGAGGAGAGTAAGAAGTTTTATTTATTTATTTATTTATTCAAGAACAAGAAGGGAGTTTTTGTGTTAATTAATTTGGAAAAGTTTGTAATGTGAATAGGTTAAGATTTTCTAAAAAAAAAAAAAAGAGTTGATTAAATAACATCTGGTAAGCAAGAGGAAATTCAGTGCCAGTAAGCTACTAAATTAACAGGATTCCTTTACCTCTGTACCACCTTCATTAACCACCTGAAAAGAAAATGGACTAAACGCCTTTCATTTATTCAGAGGGATGAGGACATCAGCAAGTGGCTGTTACTGTTTGTAATAAATACCTGTTTCATTTAGCCAACTGAGCCGTGTGACAACTTAAGGGGTGTTTGTGGCGATAGGTGTTAGCATTCCTGGTTTTGCCAATAGGCACTTTCCTTGTACATAGTAGTTAGCTACATGATGTCTCATTAATTGTTTGTTTACTCTGATCCTTCCTAAAGGCTTATTTCAGTAAATGCAGCAGGTTTTTACCTGCAAGGCTCCTTATACAGGTTGTTAGTGGAGGTCCTATGGTATGGCTGGGGAGAAGGGACGCAGCAGACGTGTTGGGATGATGGGTCTAGGAGCATTGCTTGTTTGCTGTGGCTGCTGGTGCCAGGCACAGCAGGCACGATTAGACTGAAGAAGAACCCGTGGGTGGTTTGTCAAAGAGGCACTCGTCTTGCCACCGAGATTTGAATCCTCTTTGCCAGTCGAAACTCATGACTAGTTTAGAGCAGGTCAGAGGGGGCTGTAGTAAAGGTGCAGTATGGAGACATCAACTTTTCAGCCTTCTCCATCACAGGCAGCAGAAGTAGCATGCAAGCCATTGCAATGTCTCTCAAGAGCCCATGTATGCTGTGGCCTGGATTGATGCAAGAGCCCCAGGCCAAAGTCCTGACACTCTGTAAACTTCCCCAAAAGGACAGCTGGAACAATTCCAGCTTAGTTTATGGTTTTAGCGGGGAAACGGGGAGGGCATCGGAGTTTCCATAATGATGCTGCTTCCTGTCATACAAATTGCAGCCCAGTTTCTCTCACTTGTTGGCCTGAGTCTAGCTTGGCATGTCAGCCCTTCCACAGCTGAACAAATAAATGCAGCCTTCAGCACTGGATTTTCCTGGAATAGCCATAAGTCACACTTGCATAGCTGTAGGGTGGGATAAAGTCAAGTCTCTCCTGGTTCAGCCCAGATTAGACAGGAGGAGGGTCCATCCCTTATCTTGACACTCTGACCCTCATACTGTTTTGCTTTCATGTGGGAAAAGAAAACTTTGAGATGATGAATGTCTTGATGTTTTTCCATGAGCCTCATCTGGTCGTGATTTTCAAGACGCTACTTTCTCATGAGGGGGACATCTGTTCGGGGAGCTGATCTGGTTAGGAGGCACAGCTGGCCTCATCTCCACAGCCACCCAACGATGTAGTTAAAGTGCCATAGTGAGTGTATTTACAAACCACATCTGTTTAAAAAGGATAATGTGGTGAGACTCTGTAGGCCGGGAAATTCAGAACACAGCTGTATTTTAGAAGTATTTCTCAAAGAATTGTATATGAGGTATTTTCTTTGGTTTAAAAACAGAAGCTTCATTTAAAAAAAAGGAAAGTACAGTTCCATTATTCCCCAGCTGTTCTCAGGATTTTTTCTCTCCAGCACCAGGGGCTTTGTTTGCAAGAAAAAGTGTTGTCCCACTTTGCTTCCCTTGCCAAGTTAACTTTGCTCTAGTCCTACTTAGGTTAATGCTTTTGCTGCTCTTTTTATAGCTTCTATTTATTCACGTGTTCTCAAACATCCTTTTCTTAAGGCCTCCAGACCAATGAGCTCTGTGCTCTGATTGTTCATGTTGCTCATGCTGTTGCAGATAAGTGCGCTAGAAAATTGCCAATAAATTTTGAATTATAGATTGTTTTTATTTTCTTTTTGAATTTCTGCACTATAGAGAGCAGCTGGATATGAATTTTTGCTTTGGAGGTTTTCCTAGCATAAAACACTACTCAGAATCCATCCACGCTAGAGAATAAAATTGTTTGCTTTGCCTCGGGTAGAAATCAAAAGCTATATTTGTTAAATCTCAGAGATATTTATATGGACTAATTTCAAAGCTCTGGATATGCAGAGCAATTAGATAGAAAACTATATGTGTGTTATATGATCGCTGCTCTAATATAATGTTAAATAAAAAACCCTCATTTACGTTTGCTAAACAAAAACAAAAAGACTTCGAATAAGCATCTCTTTCATCTTCACCACAGAAAGCTTCCAGGTAGCAAAGTGGAATGAGTTTCACTGCAGTGCCTCATTAGTACTGAGTTTACAAATACAAAAGGGTTGATGAGAAGGAGTAGATAAAACCCATTGCCTTTTCAATGTTTTTTGAAGTTGCTGTGTGCCTCCCAGTTTGTGAATGAGTGCCAGGAGTCTGCTGAACATCCAGCCTGATAAAGGGATTGGATTTTGCCAGCAGTTTTAATAATCCTAACTCAATAATTTTAACAATGCAAA
Source organism: Chauna torquata (assembly GCA_013399475.1). Taxonomy (NCBI): domain Eukaryota; kingdom Metazoa; phylum Chordata; class Aves; order Anseriformes; family Anhimidae; genus Chauna; species Chauna torquata. Next base: position 346,585 of record VXAL01015260.1, read on the forward strand.
AGGAGTTTCTGATGCTCTCTTTAACTACCTAATGATCTTATTTGTTCGGTCTTGCTTAAGACCATATTAGTTTCATTTTAATTCAGTAAACAAACTGAACTGATGTATGATATATAATGAGAAATTACTCATAGCCCATGGAACTGAATTCTGATAGATTATCCTGTGTGTAGCTCCAGTGTTTTCCCGGCCTTTGACAAAGCTGTGTGGGTGGAAAGGCAATGGTGTGTTTAAGGCACAGCAGGGCTCACTGCACGAGCAGTGGTAGCAGAAACCAGCTGCAAGCTTACCAGTGCGCTCTTGCTATGGCACGACTGAAAAGCAAAGGGAAGCCCCCTTCCTTTTCTTAACGGCTAAAAAAACTAGCTTGCAGACCTTGTGTCCAATGTGCTGTATTTGACTCTGTTCTTTTATCACCAACCAAACCCTGTTACGCTGTGGTTAGCAGAGAAGTCTGGGGAGGACAGTCCTGATAATTGAAAAATGGGGTGTATTTACAAGGATTTTTTTTTTCTTGACACTCTTTACAGGGGAAAAAGGACACAATATGTTCTTGTGAAAACTGGAAAGTGGTCACTTTCCAAAGCCTCTTGTTTTCTCAAACTAACTTAACCACACTTTTTTTTTTTTTTTTTCTGTTTTGGCTGATTGATCTTTAAATATTTTTTTCATCCAATAAAAAAGAATGCCATTTCTTACCTTAATGCAAATGGCTAGCAGCCTTCCTGGGAGGGGGGGCTGCTGGGAAGGGGGGAACAGAGAAATCAGACATTTGAGATCACGGTTTCTTTTGCTGCTTCTCAGCTCTTGCAAGGAGAATTTTAACATGCAGTTTGGGAAGTCCAAAATCCCATTTTGATGGAAAAGACAAGAAGAATTCACAGTTGTATGTACAGATGAAGCGAAAGCAGAATTTTGTCCTTCTATGACCATTTATGTGTGTGCAGATAACAGTTGCACTTTTCACACTGTATTGCCAGGAATCCCAATTATACTATGTCATACAAAAACCCCTCCGAACAAGAAACAGTAATTACAGACAAATGTGTTTTAGTGATTTATTCCCTATAACATGTTGAAACATATGGTGCATGAATCACAGTCAGGTACCTTGCTGTTGGAAGTAGTTGCAATTTATGTACAGAGTATGCAGTTGCCACTACAAATATTTATCTGAAAACATGAAATCAAAATAGTACATGAAAACTGTTTAACTAAAACACGACATGCTGTTATTCAGTGGTAGAATTGTGAAAACCATGGATTTTCCCATTTGTTTGGTTGTTTCACTGTTCAGTATTTCAAGTGTTGAGATTGATTGAAAACTTTAAATTATTGAATTAAAATCCACCTTTAAAATCATTCCAAACTACATATTGAACTATCTGGTTTGTCTGGATCCAGTATAATGTTTTCTTTTGATCTAGAGCAAATTTTAATGTTTTCATCAGAAAAATGGAAAGGCAATTTCAAAACAAAAGCGCTAGACAAAACAGAGAAATCAAAACATTTCACTCAGTTTGTCAAAACAAAAATCTCTCTTTCATGGTGCAGACCTATTTTCAGATTTCATCTGGCATGAGAAATTTGACAAAATGCTATAAATTGGCAAAATAGCGTTACTATCTACATATACGACTGAAAAATATTTCATTTAAAAATGATCCCAGCATTAATTTTCATTTCCTGGTGAAATCATTTTTCATGAGCAGTTTCTCTGACAAATACATCCCTTTCTCAGCAGTACTGGATCCAAGACTTGCAAGCTTGCCAGAATGGTATTTATCCTGCAAATTCTTGATGCGAGCTACTTGCACAATACTTGCCTGCACATGATCGCTGGATGTTTCATTCCATTCTGTACAGCTGCTTACTGAAGCCTTCTGGCTGCACATCTCACGTCCTAAGTGATTTCACATTGGCTTCAGATTTCCCAGCTATAGCAATGTCTGTGACCAAAAAAGAGAGAAAAGCACTTCTGAGAGGACATTCATCCCATATTGAGGGTCGTGCCCATCCCTCTCCATGGACAGAGGGTCAGAGGGGACAACCAAAGTGAATATCTTGGAGAAGGAGTAACTTTGAGATTGCTAAATTAGGTGAGATGAACTGCGTTGTAAGTGAGCGATTTCAAGAGTGAATTTGCATGGTTCTATGGGTGGAAATGTGTGTGCTTGTTTCTATTGAAACACTTATGAATTTATCTGATTTTTTTGTGTATAATTGGATGGGGTTTGTCCCTCTGACACCAGTCAACCTAAAACACACTTGTCCTCGCAAGCTGTAAACTCAGTTTAAAGATTTGGCTGGAACTGTAGCCTAATGTGTGCAGGGGAGTTTTGTATCTGAATCCATAGGACAAGGGACATTACACTGAAGTTGTACATCAATATTAGCCCATGGGATTTGCATTTTCTACTCCTTGAATACAAATCCACATTAAAAAAAAAAGATTTTGCCTTTTTTTTATCTTTCAGTCTGATTCAGATGTGGCTGAAACCTTGCATGCTCATAAGCAGAAACAGCAGGAGACAAGTAGTAACAACCAACAGATTATGATGTCTGATAAAGCTCAACTTTAGCCTAAAGACAGCAGAATTGGGGAGCTGTAATCAGCTATCTGCCAGCTCTCAGGTTCTACAAAGGAGAACCATTTCCTAAAGAAACTCTTCCTTAGAGTTCTTGCTTTCATGATGGAAGAGGAGTCCTAGAAACCCTTTGCCTTTATGCTCACAGGCAGATTTTTCATAGGGTGCTGGCTAAAGACATATATTTCATAACAAACAAAGAAGTCACAGAGAGCACTGCCTACATTCCTTTTTTTCTTAAAACTTTCTGTTATTGAGAAAGGAAATAGAAAGCATAAAGGCTATTTCCCTCGAGTGGACTGCAATCATTGCTACAAGCTGTGGCTTTGTGCGAGCCCTGGTAAATAGGCAGAGGTAGCCATCACTTGCAGGTCCATGGTTTTAATCATTCACTGTGCAACAGATGTAGATACATTTGCCTGGAAAGAGAATTTTCACAGAAAATCAGCAAGCTGTTTTGTGCCTCTGGGATGTCTAAATATAAACATAGCGGCATAGGCTTCACTTAATTTTCTCCACACATGCATGTGCTTAAAGTGCGCTCCTTATAGAAACTGATTACAGAAATAAAGGTCAATGTGGCCCACTGGCTTGGAAGAGCAAAGTCACCAGAAGAAGCAAAACACATTTCCTTGGTCAGGGCAAGGGAAATGACATGTGGCAGGGGCGAATTGCTAAGTATTTCTTAAGTGAGCTGCAGGTGCTCCGGACTGGAGACTGGAGGGCAAGTGTTGTCCTGAATAGACTGCAAATTTGTGCAAGCTCTGCTGCTAGCACACCTGAGGCAGCAAACCCTTTGCAACATCATAAGCTGTCATGGCCTCAACATCCTTGAAACTGCTGTGGTCACTGCCTGTCCCGGGCAGGCTCTCAGAAGGTCACTCACTGGTGGCACTTCTCTCTGCTTGCCCATAGCCTTCTTATTTTGCTCCTTCAGGATAAGTCAGGTGCAAGCGATGCGAGGAGGGCGCAGCTCATCCAGGATCCTGCTCTGCTCCACCACTACCACTGGCTGCACCTGCGCAAAGGATGAGCAAGGCTTCAGGTAATCAGGAGGGCTTTTACATGCCTAATTACAGCCTTTGCCACCAGGCAAAGGTGAGAGCCTGTGGAGGTGAGGCACCTAGAGAACAAGTAGTTACCCTCAACTCCACCTCTATCAGAACAACCCAGCTTCATTTCACCCTTAAAATCTGTGGTTTTTTTTCTTTTTTTTTTTTTTTTTGTTTTTTTTTTTTTTTTTTTTTTTTTTTTTTATTTTTCTTTTTTTTTTTTTTTTTTTTTTTGGTTGTTGTTTTTTGTTTGTTTGTTTTTTATAATCTTCTTTCTTAGTTAGGACGAATTTTGGACTCTTTCTATTTTCCTTTCCTACAGCACTGCAGAAATGCTGGAGGCCACAGGGACCTGCCAAAGGGCTTTAGATCAGAAACCCTGTTTCCAAGCATTATCTCATTTGGTAGCCAGGCCATCTAGATGAAATCACCAAAGATACAGCCTAGCTGCTTTAACATTTGACCAGCTCTGGACTCCTTCACATGACGTAGAGTAGGTCAGAATTTGCATTAAAATTCCCTTTTAAGGTCAGCAAATACACAGAACAATTTAAATGACCTAAATTCATACGACAGGGCCACAATCCATGAAAGATTTATCAGATGTGTCTTTTTATAGGGGCTAGCCCTCCTGCATTATCCCAAAATCAGAGTGTAACCTTTTAGAGTGTTTAACTTGGGCTGCAATGATATAACTCTCAGATAGTCTTGTTGATGGCCAGTGCAGGGTTTGCTGGAGTTGTTTTAATTAAAAAGTGTTTAATAAAAGAGAATGGAAAATTCCTCCAATTGCTGGGTTACACTAGATAAGGATACATATCATATAATTTTCTTTGCTGGTCTGTACTTTTTCTTCTTCCCATTTTCTTCCTCTTCTATTACCTCTATGAAGTGTTATTAGAATTGGCTTCCCTGTGCAATTCTGCTCTCAGAATTGTGGAGACAAAAATGACCTTACATTTTCTCTGAAAAGATGAGGATCATGAGATTAATGCTGCTTTCCTGTGCTCAGTTTGTGGAAACAGCATCAGAGTCTCACTATATTAAAGTCTGTGAAAAACTACACATAATACTGAAAAGCATTATAAAATACCTTGTATAGCATAATGAAAGTCACAAGATCTCTTATATTTCAGATGCTGGATTTCCTTTTGTTTTGAGAAGTGTTCTATTTGCTCTTCTCAGATAATTTAATGGGTGTTGAGCCAGCTTTTGAAAATGAAGATTTATCACAGGGTGAGACTAGCAGAAGTAAGAGTAAGATGCAGGCTTGAACATCCATTTAGTACAGCAATACAAGTCTGCTTTGCTCTGGATTCACACCTGATTTATGCTGGTGTAGGAATCAAGCTACCGCTTATTTTAGAGAGCAGACAGATGAATCTAGCTGCTGTGGACTAACGCAGCTACATGATGCAGACTGAGTGAAGCTGATTTAGTTGGATGATCTTCTAAAGTGCATCTTGAGCATGTTAAACGATGAAGGTCGTAATTCTTTATTTCTTTCTGTATTCATATCAGGAGTCAGAGCAACTGTCTCATTCCCAACAATTTGTCTCCATTACACACCTTAGAAATTATACAGATGGAAATGAGGTGCTCACATGTAGGTAGACAATGCATTTCCATTTGTATAGGTACACACATTTTAAAGACGATGGACAAGATAGTATGTAAGGACGGAATGATCTCTTCAGCTATAAACCGGTAAACCCCAGCACTGAATAGTCTTTCTGAAATACTGATCTGTTATTGCACAGTGGGTGATGAATGGCACAACCATGTGGTGTGGAAAGTTGCATATCACTTGTATGTTTTACAGTCTAACTCAAGAAGATATAGCCATCATGGTTAAGCCTCATTGAGTGGCATATATGATGATATAAAATGTAACAGTGTTGCTCACAGCGTATCCAGTCACCTCTGGATTCCCAGCCAAAATAGGCAGGCAACATGCAGACCATAGTGACTGGAGAAGCCTTCAGCGTACACTGGCTTGAGTTGCAGTATTTCTTATTCCACTCCCGGCAAGCCTTCTATAGGAAGAGTTTTGAACATCTAGATGTATTGGCATTTGTTTTGACATCCACACCACAATTATTTTGGCATTTGATGCAGATGGGAGATGCTGAAACTTGTTTCAGAGTCAGGAAGGGATCTATGGGGGTACAAAAGACTTTTGCTACTGTCTTCATGTTATAGCAGAAGGCTAGAAGCAGGAAAAGCATTTTGTTCCCTTTCCTTTATCTTAAGCAGTCTGGGCACTCTTGTCTGCTCCCAGATCAATCCAGAGGAGCTGCTTCACCTCATACCTTTGCAGTTGCCCCACAAAGGGTTTGGGATAGGATGGGTGGGAGAAAAACAAAGCAAAACAAAAACAAAAACAAAAACCACCAACAAAACAACAACAAAAACAAACAAAAAACCAACAACAAAAGAACAAAAGATAGAAATCACACCAATTTGAATTGTACGTGCAAAGGTAATTCTTCAAAGAGATCTTCTAGGCTCTCTGTAGTACCTGGAGATAGCTCTGAGCCCTCCTAAGGTGCAGGTCTTGGGTGCAAGACGGGCCATGCCCTGGAGGTACCTCTTGCTGCCCACCGACCGTTCAGATGATACAGCTCAATTTAACAGAGTGTCAGTCAGCTGAATTGACCCACATAGCAGGTCCTTTCTCCTCAATGCTGAGTAAAAATCCATATGCAGCTGTCATTCCTGTTTGTAGTATTTGTGGACAATTGTCAGCTGCCCTGTGAGGATGGTTTCCCACCTGCCTTGTTGATCTCAGGCAGAACAACCTGAGTATAATCAGGGCCCAGAATTCAGTAAAAACATAGACTGACACTCTGCAAGATCCACTGATTCAGCATTCTGCAGATATGACCTTTGGAAAGTTAATGCAAGACTGCTTTAGATTGGAAGGTCAGCCTGAAGATTAAACAAAAACAACTTGCGCATGAAAGACTTGGCAATATAAAGAGATACTCTTCCTGTACTCAGCTGCAGATTTTGAAGTTGGACACATACACAAATGCTGTTGACAATGTGACAGAGAAGCCTGAAAAACATGGTTTCGCCTCTGTGATCCTGAAAAATGCTGAGCTCAGAATGCTGCAGAGCAGATGCCTCTGCCATGATCTGCCTGGTACGGTCAAGTACCCACACTTCTGAAGTTTTAATAATATAACTTTTCCCTCTCTCATGTACAGAAGCCGAAACTATGCCTAGATTTAGCGGCATAAATAGCACAGTGCACCAAACTATCCTCAAAATGTGATGGCATTCTTTCAGTAAGGGATTTGGTTACACAAAACGCACAGAGCTGCCTTATTTTCCCATCAGGAGATACTATGCACAACCTAATCTGCAGTAATTGGTCTGCTGTGAGCTCATGAAGGAGGGCTAAGCTAGCTCATTTATCTTGTGTTTGCTGCAGGCTAATGGGATGTGTGCGGAAAATAATCGTAGCTCAGCTGATGCATGGGGAGATTCTACCAACAGGTCACTTTGCAAAAGTAAAGAAGCATGGTTGGTCTAGGGGAAAAGAAAAGAAGTAAAAACAGCCACAAGATTTAGTGCTAGTTCGTCAAATAGGGCTGAAGGCTGCATAATTACAGTGCAACCTCAGCATGGTTGTCAGTCATTCACTGAGGTTTGCCGAACGGTGGTGGCTAATTACACCCAAGGTCTTTGCTGGCCTCAGAGGCATGAAGGACACTGTCCATGATCTACCATCTTCAAGGCACAAGGAAGACATCTGGTGTCCTGTGCCTGGTGTTGAAGAGCATAGGGGTAACTAACTACAGGCACTCCACTGGTGGAAGTCAATGAGCTAAGGAGCCACAACCCAAGACAATTCACACTTTCTCCCCTATCATCCTTCCACCCAGTTGTGGTGGACTTCTGGATGTCCTACTTTTGTGGAAAGTTTGTAGCCCTGTGACCACACTGGCTTTTGCACTTCAGTTGCACTTCACTATATGAGGGCTCCTTGCCAGCACGCTGGACATCTTCAGGCATTTCCAACACACTACAGCACAGAGCTGAAGTTGCTACTTGTACAGAGTATGAGGAAAGGAGGAAGATAAGAAAGAAAATGCCTTAGTGACCTATGCAATCTACAGGAGAAATACAGAAGATCTGTTGATTCTTACTTGTGAAGGATCAAACCTTTGTGGTTGAAAGTTATACATGGAGGTAGTTCTTTATGTCAAAAGCTCTTCTGATGACATTTAGAATAGATTTAGTTACAAACAGGATGAATAATTTTCATTTATAATGACTTCTTTTGATACTTTTTGAATGGGACTAGGATATGTCCAATGCTCAGATATTTTGGTGGCTATTGATCACTGGTCAGTAAATTCAGTGCTGACCCAGCCCCTTCTGAGGGTGGTGTCAGCAGTTCCCAGGCCTGCAGAGGTCCTGGAGTGCTCACTGCACGGTGCCTGTGAGCCTTGCTTCCACGTGGGCAGGGAAATCACAGGATCACACTACAAAGTCAAACCTGCTCTAGAAGACTCTGTGGCTGGGCCTAGATACCCTCTGCCTCACCGTCCTCTAGGACCTTTCCGCCTCTTATTGAAACTAACTGAAATTCAGATATCATCAATGAAGGTGCCTAAAAAAGCTGAATATGTCTACAAAAGCTGAATGCAGTACCACAGTATCAATTTTTTTTTTTTTTTTTCAAGCAAGGGACAAGAATTATGATAAACTTGTCTGGCATCATGTGTGACTTGGGCAAGTTCTCCCAGTGATTCTTTTAACTTAATAAACTCAAGCAAGAACAAATAATTTAGAAGGACAATCATTCTTATTTTAGAGTTAGGTAGTTAGTTAGGTAGTTGCACTCCTTTCACCATGTTAATCTTGCAAGTCAGACAACCGACATTAAAGAGATCTTCAGGACTAGTGGAGTAAGATGGGCCCCTCTCTCAGTAGGATGAGTTGAACCCTGGTAGATGTTCACCTCCATCTGTTAACTGTAAAGGGAGACTAAATAATTAATGTAGATTTGATATTAGTGTTTCAGAGGATTTAAATTACATTCTTATATGGAGATTTCTTTTACGTGTCCCTGATTATCTTTGCTAGGGTGCTAGTATATTCTTGTTAGGTTGTTTTCTTGCTTCAGACATTTTCAGCTCCCAGACAGGACAGCTTCGATCCAGCAAGTCCGTTAATTTTTGCCTGTCATGTAGCTATGATTTCTTGCACAGCCACAGTCTTGCACTGATCTCTGCATGGGAGGATCCCACGTTCTGTACCAAAGTGAAAGAGAACACTTTGGAAAATCCATTCATTTCTTCCTCTTTATGTAAAGCTGGTCATTCATTATTAATATTATTATTTCAACCTTTTTGCTCAGATTTATATTTCATGCTTCTGCATTAATTAATGAAATAGGAGATGGAGAGAGACCCTTTATCAGTGAGTGCAGTGACAGGACAAGGGGTAATGGTTTTAAGTTAAAAAAGGGTAGGTTTACATTAGATATTAAGAAGAAATCGTTCACTTGGAGGGAGGTGAGGCACTGACCAGGCTGCCCAGAGAGCTGCGGGTGCCCCGTCCCTTGCAGTGCTCAGGGCCAGGCTGGATGGGGCTTTGGGCAGCCTGGGCTGGTGGGAGGTGTCCCTGCCCATGGCAGGGGCTGGCACCAGGTGGGCTTTGAGGTCCCTTCCAACTCAAACCAATCCATGATTCTATGGAACTAATTTTCTCTAGATTAAAAAAGAGTCTGTACCAGACAAGTAAAAGCATTGTACCAAAGGGAGGTCCTTGCTTACTGGCACTAGTCGGGACTTAAACCACTGATCAGTGGGTGAAAAGACATTTTTTTCCTATTAATGAAAGATGGAAAGAGAGAGAGATTTTTTATTGCAAAATAGCCTGACTCATAACAAGAATTGTAGTCTAAAGAAATTTAGCTCTACAGTAAGTTAAATTACGGAAGTGAGAAATGCGTAGTTTGGAAACCAGTAACAGAGCAATAATGAAGGTGAATATATTCCAAGTTAATAGGAAAAACACAAAACTCATTTCCTTAACATAAATTATGTATATTTACAAATATATATACAGGGGTGTATGTGTGTTTATGTTTCCTAAATGATGGAAACTAAACTACACAGATGGGATTTCTGATAAAGCTAGCAATTTTTCACTTCATACATCAACGCTGATGTTTTTATGAGTGGCTGTGAATCTCTCTAGCACTGTATTTTACACTTTTCACTAGCAAAGAGAACTTTCCATGCCAGAAAACCTTCCATTTTCACCATTTTTTGGTAAGAATGCTTCCCTTTTCACTGCTAGAGAATGTAACCCTGTTTTGAAGCTCCCCTTTGCATTTTCACCAAGAATTGAAAACCACTTTCATCAATGGCTTGGATTTTTCTCCCAGGCTTTCACTGCTAGTGTGCAAGCTTGATAAAAAGGGTTTGCAGCTTGCTAAGGAAAACAAACTGCCAGTTTCTTTAACAGAAATGAAAGTGTCTGAGCAATCCGAACCTGCTGCTTCCACTCTTTAGTTTTGCTTGAAAGGAAAATGTAAAAGCTCTTTGTACTGTATGTTGTTAAAAAAACAGGCTGTTTCATGTTTTCAGAAATACCAAATTGTTTAGACTAAAGAGAGAAAAAAATACATGTTTAAAGCCTGGAATAGTTATATTAGCATGTGGTCTTGTAGAAGTGTTACAGCCTCTGGCATGCCTTTTACTTTGGTGTTCTGCTCTAAGGAAATTCTGATTTGATTCAGGTAAAGGGAAATTAATGGGAAGTATCTAATAAGAACACTGGAGTATTTTTGGAAATTAATTCCCAGAAACCAAGGAGCAACAGCCATTGTTACAGATTTAGTAAAGTATGATTTGCAGACCATAAAGAAACATAGTGCATATGTTTGAAAAGAATTTGGTTTTAGGAAACTACTGATTCCTGAATTGTTCTCAGATCAAAGCATGGGGGGGTAATGCTGGAATTAGCATCTCCTCTAGAGCAATACCATCTACTGTGAATGTGTTCACCTGTATGTTGTAGCAAAGAACAAGCCTCCTTCCCATCCTTGAAGGCTGGAGTGCAGTGAAGTGAAGAACTGGTATGTGATGGAGTTGCTGATTTAGGCTGGGAAATCCTACAACACACCAAATGGATTTACCACTCAGTCACTTATGAGATGGACTTTTCACAGGCAGTGGTTGTTAATGCAAAACATTGCTGGGGCTGACAAATCAGCCCCAAAATCTAGCTTCCATTTTGGCCTCTGCCTCTAGAAGGTGGGAGAAGAGAGGAAGAGCTCAGCCCTAATGGTGGTGAGAAAGGAGAGAAAGGTTCAAGGACAGGGTCAAGGACTTCACCCTGAGGTATCTCACTACTTGCAAAGGGAACCACCACTAATCTGAGAAACTTCCCACCGTTTGCCAAAATACATGGAAATCTGCCTTCCACAAAGAGGCTCAGCTCTGTGATACCCAAGAGTTGTCTAATCCATGACCATAGGCAACAGGGGAAAGTTTGTTTGTATCTCCTGTGGCAAGCAGGAAACATCTGCCAAAAAATATTCACCCATCTCTAAAATTTGCTTATTTTTGCAGTCCAGCTCGTCTCTTCAGCCCAGACAAAAGTTAAAAGGACTAAAAAGAAAGAGGAAAAGAAAGAAACAGGGCTAATATGACTTTTAATGTGTTACTTCTTTAGCCAGTCAAAGAATTTCGAAGGAGTGGGATTGAAAAAAAGAGACAATTTGAGCATTTGAAGCTAGTAATTTAAATGAACGATTCTTGATAATTTGAGATGAAGATTCAGATGAAGACATTTGAAATGTTACAGGCATTGGTCACATAACATTTAATTGAGAGGAATTTTTGTGAAGGATTTAAGTTTCTAGGCAATTTTCAGAAAAGTCTTAGTTTTTAAGGTTCACTGCGAGGTTATACATCAAAGCTACTTTTCATTCCAGTTGCAATGCAATCTGCTGCAGTGTGACATGATTTGGATCAGGGTAACAGCAACAGTGCATGAAGAGATGGAGTGGACTTAGCATGAGTGCTGTTTTAACCATCCACTTTTTCCTCAGCCTGGTTTTTATAACAGTTGGTTCCACTGGAATGATCCTTACTATGAATCCTGTGCAGAGCTTGAAGGTACAAGCTAGGGTAGTAGTAAATCTCTCGTCTGTCTTGCAGTGATCCATGACTGTAACTTAGACACTGAAGCAGAGTGTGAGCTTACCGGTGTCCTGCAGCAAAAGCCAGCATACCTGGAGCATTAGAGGAAAAACAACAGAAGGGAACAGATCAAGGTCTAGCTAAATGGAAACAAACCTTCAAAACTCAAGCAGACACCTAAACTAGGGCTGGTCAAGAACAGGAAAAGTATCTAAACAGGGCTGATGAAGAAAAACAAGACCTGGTATTCCTGGTGCTGCTGTTGCTGAGAGCAATGACAAAAACCTCCTGGATTTCAGGAAACGCTTTCCCTCCTACAGAAATCTCCAACCTGAGGAGGAGGAGGAAGAGGAAAAAAAGGAAGAGGAAGAGGGGGAGGAGGAGGAGGAGCATACTCGGTGAAAGGGCTTCCAATGCAGCATTAGTTTTGTGCCTTGTAGGAAGCAAGAACACAATTGCAGCAGTATTAAAACTGTTAGAGAAGTGTCTCAAGCTGTCCTACAAATTATCTCCTGCTGTCTCAGCTCTCTGAGATTTTTGAAAGTAGAATAATTTAAGTACAAATACACTGTATGCACTCTTTAAAACCACTTCAGATGAACAGAGAAGGACTTGAAGAAAATATTATTTATCATCCTGTAGTGATATAATGAAGTAAATTGCTGATGTCATCAATTCTTTTCTCTTTTAGCTATGAACAATGGGGTTCTCAGATGCATAACTTCAGTCAAATGAAATTTAATATAGGCACCATGACACTATTTTAGGTTTATTTGATTCATTTCTTGCCAGATTCCATTTGCTGACGCTTGTTTTTTTTTTCTGCGGGAGAATCATATTAAAGAGGTAGCTTTGGAAGCAGAATTTGAAGATAGTGATCTTTAAAATAATTGATGTAGATAAGCCAACCCTGAATTTAGTAAGTCAACCGCCGGCTCAATTGAACAATTACTTGTTAAAGCTGGATCAGTTCAGAACTGCTCCTAGGTCAGGGAAGCTTGTATGGAAAGTTCATTGTTCCTGAATGGAAAGGATGATAACAATATAAGGTTAGAAGGGTTCCTTGGGTAATCAAATTTCCTCAAACTTTAACATACAGCCTCCTGGATTTTGAAGATATTGAGCTGTATCATGGACTGAAAGTCTAGCACAGAGGGCCTGATTCATATCCCACACCATCAAGAGGATGCATGCCATTGAAAGTCGTCAGTGCTGGCTCAGGCCTTAAGTAATTTTTGTGTGCAAATTTATTTCTAAGGCTTATCTGGGAACTGAGATTTTTCATCAAGGATCATCAGTGCACAGAAATTGTCAAGACTTCCTGTTGTGGCAGAGGATGCTGTGCCTGTATTCAACTTATTTTCCTCATGTAATTTTCAACACTTCTTCAGGACAAATCACCTCTTCCACTCAAATCAACAGCTCCCTAGACTTCTCTGTATAAATCCAAAAGCTGGGTGAGGGACTAATCCTGCAGCTTCACTGTAAGAGTCCAACACCTGGTAAAAGCCGGGATGAAGGCCCAGCCTGCATATACAAGAATAACACAAGAGTGCTCTTTCACGCTGCAGGCTGGAGCATGATTTAACCCATCTAATTAGGACTCTTTTGCACTCTTAAAGATAAAAGTCAGCTTTCATTTCTCTATTATTTCTTCAGTTTACTTAGTAATTAAAGTCAATGCACAGCTCAGATCACCCGAGCTCCCTGTCACCTTGAAATCTCTGTGCTTATGCAGCACTGAAAGAGCAGCAGAGAACCAAGAAGCACAGGCTTGAGTGATTTGCTGTAAATGCCAACCCCTCCAGCTGACTTGTTGATGTATATGTTGGATAGAGCTGCATGGTGGGTGTGCTGCACTGACTGTTTCAGAATACATTAGAATTGTTAATCATTATATTTATCAGATCCTACCCCAGATGCATTTGGAGTTCATCAGTACAATGTGAAACATTCTGCTATTGAAGACATCTAGCTACAGAACATTTTAGCAATACATAAAAACAAACAAAACAACAAAAAAACAATAAAAAAAATTTTTTTCTTAAGAATGATTGGAAACTAACCCTGACAGTCTCTTTATGAACGGAAGGGGAAAGAAAATCCCTACAACTGCAGAAAGGGTTATCCCAAACATCCCTGGGATTAATTTGATTAAGACAGTTATGAGATACCATCATCAGGTGAGAAAGAAATAAGCAGAAAAGTAAAAGCAACAAAGATCAGATGATGTAGGGCCAAGCGTAGGGCAGAAGCAGCAAAAAAGAAGTCAGCAACCAGGGAAGGATTTAACTTCTACAAAGTCATGGGAAGAATCATCACACCATGTGGGTCTGTCTCTCAGAAAGAGGCCTCTAAACACAGAGCAATAATTAAGACCAGCATAACAAGAAGACTTCAAACCACAGGGAAAACACCCTGCACACACCAAGCTTTGCCAGAATTTTTACACTCAATTGCTGTTACTTGGCTGGTCCACCTCAGGCGACCCTTTTGGGATAAATATGCTTGGAGTCTGGGTCAATGTGTCTTGTGATGGAGAAGGAATTAGAAGAAAGGTGGATTGCCTCTGGTTGAGTTGCTGCTCACCTGGAATGCAGGGACACCTGCAACAGAGTTGAGCAGGGAGGTGAGGTGTGAAGGGTTAAGTGGGAGATAAAATACCTGCCAGGGCAGAAGCCTTCTAGCTTGAAGTTGTCAAACTCCATGTACATTCTCATAGTTCCTCAATTATCATCTTCTGGAACGTCCTCCTCCTCCTCACACTTTCTTTTTTAATCTTCTTTACTGTCATTACTTTGACTGATGTAGTCTGGATAGCTGCCTGCCCAGGCTAAATTCAAAGCAAATTGGAGCGTCCTGTTAGCTGGACGTAATTACTGCATGTGTATAGTCACTTAGTGGGATTAAAGGCAAGTAAGAAAAACAGGTGCACCTGTTTCAGGGAATGAACCTGTGAAAACCTCATACCTCCTAAATATTTAAACCTCAGAACCTCACCAGTCATTCTGCTTGTCAAGAGCCCAGTGCCGATCTGGAACCAAATTCAGCATTATGCTTAGACTGGTGTAGAGAAAATAAAGTAAGGAGCATCCTTGGTTAATGTTTACCAACTGGAGATTGAAAGAAGATGATGGAATTGAAGATGATGAAAACCACTGAGGGACTCTCCTGGACTTGATGGAAGTGAAGCACTTGCTGGCTGATTGCACGTCGCACTGCAGTGGGTGTAACACTGCCAAGGCCCCATCTCTCTTGCCACATCTGTCCTGGGAATATCATTACCAGAAAACTCTTCATGAGGGGAAAATCCACCACTCCTTTTGTACAATCGTTCCTCTAGTACAAAAAAAGAGAAGGTCTGTGCAGGCCTGCTCCCACATCCCTCAATTTATCTGGGATTTAGCATTAGTTGAGAGCTATTTGGTAGACACATAGCACAGTGCAGGCCAGTGCTCACCTTGCTGACTGCCCGGGGCAAGGTGCCTGACCTTCAGTTCTGTCATAAAATCACTGGATTTGAAGGGAAATCCCAAACTGCTGAACGTGGCCCATCTTCACTGTATCAAGGCCCTCTTCCCTTCTCTCGAGTAGGAGAAACTCTCCCAGAAACGCCTCCTTACCTGTCAGAACTTCCTTCTTCTTTCAGCCTGTGTGGAGTCAAGGTCAATTCGAACCCACCTATTTTTGTGCTTTCATTGCTCGCTGGAGCAATTCCTGGTTCTGTGGGAGGGAGAGACAAAAATCAAGCTGTTCCAGTCAGAATGTGATTAGAGCACCTTCCCTCCTTGTTTCTGTCATGTTGTTGGTAATGATTAACAAGATGCCTCACTTGGCACCAATAATTATGAGGCATCTTTAATTACACAGTAGGTAAGGTGACAATCAGTGGAGGAAAAAGCTGGGGAGGAAGAGTGAGGGCTCTTCTGTGTGTTATGCTGTAATAACAGAACGGAATGACACAAGTAGCTTTAAGCGAGATGTCCCGAGGATGATGCATATCTGCTCAAGCTCTGAATGGCCAGATCAATGCGTTGCTTCCTCTCTGAATCTTAACTGAGCCATGATGATGTTTCATGGTAGGTACTCATCTCTCCTTCAGTTCTCAATTTTCTGTTTTATCCTTTCCCTTTACTTTTGTTCTGATCCAATAATGCTTAAGTCCTATTCCTAGGAGCAGCCTATTTAGAATGAGCTTTAAAAAGTATGGTTAAAAATCAACTTTTGCGTAAGTGCTTGGGTTTTATTAAAGCGTTAGCCTATGACAGCACAGGAAAACTATGCAGTCAAGCCTCTTTTACTTTTCTCTGTATGGAACCTACCGGCTTGCCTCTGTGTGCATTGCCTTTCTTGTTCTCTTTTGTGCAGCTCTGCAAATGTCAGTCTTGACCTGTGGCATAGCAGCAGCTCTACTTTGATTCTTTCTGCATTCCATGTCTTGAGATAATTTTAAAAAGTCTTGAAACCATTTTGTACACATATGGATCATCTTTGTGGATCTGATTCAATGCCCACTGATGCTACATCATTGATGTTTTTAAATGATAGTAAAGAAATGGTATCATATCACAGGACATATGGGTAAAGTGAAAGACAATGATATGACTATCACAGCTTGGTTTGGGCAGACTGATGGTGCCAATGGTTGAATGCAAAAAATCTCCAAAATCTTTGCTTCCAGGTCAATATAAGTAAAAGCAGAAACTGCTTTAGAAATCAAATTGTTTTGCTTAAAGTATTTCTGCATTTCAATGTGCTTAGAAATTGTGTGCAAGATACTCAGCTGGTGATATTCTCATAACTTGCATTGAAATTATTGCATTGACTCCTGCCTCTTGGGAATCAGATCTAAAATGCACATACAATAGAAAATTTCTACAAAATAAAATATGGCCGCAATAACAGCCTTTCAGAAAATAAGTAGGCAACAAAGCTATTGCTTTCTCCCCAACTCTGGCAAAACTAATTAAGCATATTTATCTGACTAAATAGTTTGGTGTATTGTAATAAAATGATTCTGCATCGCACTGGCCCTCAGTGCTGGTTTATTTTTAGTCTCTTTGCTTGGTTCTCTTATTTCTGTGCAAGAAGCAGAATATTTACAAGTAAGTGCATTTGAATTTTTTTAGTTTGGGGACAGCCCGGCTTATATGGGTCTTTTTGCCGTATTACACATTAATTCACTGGATTTTTCTGATTGCATAGAATAACAGATATTTTTAAGCTTAACAGAGGAGCTTTGATCAGCTTGACATCTTTGTCTTTTGACAGTCCAACAAATAGCTTGCCAGTTTGTAGGTAGTTTGCCTGAATAGCAGCCCAGCATTGCAGGAGCTGTTTGCTCATTATACTCAGAGGCTGTGTATAATAAGCAGTATATTGAAGTGTTCTCCATGTGTTGATATTTGCCATTGCAAACCCAAAGAAACAGAAATACCCCAGGGAGCTGCTGACAGATTTAATTTTAAAATAGAGCTGGGCAAACCATTTGCAAGGGAAAAAAACAAATCAAATCAAACCAACCAACCAAACAAAAAAATCACAATACCCCGAAGTGCTGAATTTTGACTATTTGTCTATTAGTGATTTACTGGTGAGCTCTCTCAGTTAAAAATTTTTATTCGATGAATGGTCTGTGTTTGGTCTCTGCTCATGGATTGCTTGTATAAAGGATTTTCTTTAATGGCACTGTGAGCTCTGTCTTTGGTCTGTAAAGAACGTATCCTTCAAATACAAAGGACCAAAAACCCAACTTCCGCTCTCCTCATAAATGCCAAAAAAGCTGCTGAGAAATTGAGAGAAAGCACTAAAGATGTCTTTTTCCTTTCTTCCCCCCCAACCTTTTTCTTAATTAAAGCTGGTAAATGCTAATCTAAACAGAAAGATTTTCTGAGAATCATGGCTCAAATGGAGACCAACCAGTAGGAGCAGGACAGAAAAGTGGAGTAACCTCTTCTCTTTTTCTAGTGAGGTTTTGGGTGAAAGAGACATTAAGCCATTTTCTTTCTCTGTCTCATGCAATGGGTGTTCAAGCCCTATCCTGAGGGAGCAGAAATATTATGCTTGTTGGAACAGAGAGTTGAAAAAAGTTGAAAAGCTGCCTGAAGGGAGGGTGCAAGGAAGATGAAGCCATGATCTTTACAGCAGTGCCCAGTGCCAGGACAGGAGGCACTGGGCACAAACTGGAGCCCAGGAGGCTCCCTCTGACCACCAGGCAGCACTTCTGGGCCGTGCGGGTGCCGGAGCCCTGGCACAGGCTGCCCAGAGAGGTGCTGGGGTCTCCTCCTTGGGGATCTCCAAAAGCCGCCTGGACGTGGTCCTGGGCACCCTGCTGTGGGTGGCCCTGCTGGAGCAGGGGGTTGGACTGGATGGACCCAGAGGTCCCTGCCAGCCTCAGCCATACTGTGATTCTATGATTTCAACCCTTCCCCTGCCTGTTCCTTGATGCATACTTCTATATTTGTATTTACAAAAGAGGGGCTGTTTTTTTTTACTTACTTGAAGGAGTAGATGTCTGCACAGAATTGTGTGTGTTAAATGGAGGGTTTATGGAAAAGCCTTTTCTAACCGTATCTCCTCTGGGCAGCACAGCTCTGAACTTACAAGCCATGCAACTAGAATGCATTACCTTGGAAGCCCTACATCTTTCTCAGCTGAAAAGTGAGCCAATTAACTATGTGTTCATGCAATAAATGTTCCCTGAGTAAGAAGTCTGAACATGCTGTTTTTAATGTGCTGGGATGTTTATCAGCCTTTGCATCCTATGGCTTTGAATAACATCCCATAGCTGGAGAGAATGATGCTTCTTGAAGATGCAAACGTGACACTGTCTTGTAACGGCATTCACCTTGACTACAACTGAGTTGTCTTTCCTCTCAGTAAATTGTATCATCTTAAGAATTTGGTATGACTTTAGTTGCCATTTCAGCTCTGTCATATTTCATTATCAGGTGAGGTTTAGTTAATAGGTAATGTTGCAGATGCTCAAGATTTCTACTAAGTTTACTGCCGGTTTCCATCCACATGATGTGAATTGCCAAGCTGTCCTGGGTACCGATCAAACTACCACCAGCTACTTGGAACTATACTATTAGATTAGAGTATCTTCTGAATTGTTATAACAGTATTGCTTCTTTCCCCTTCATCCATGCACCAAATTTCGGTTTGGTTTGTTGTGATTCACAGCCCTGGGCATTTAACTAGATTCGTGCTGAACCAGAACTGATGGGAACCCTTTGACCCTGACCTTTTTTGGAAGCGACTCATGAGTCTCTGGGGTTGCATAAAGAGCCTTGGACATATTCTTTGATATCTCCTTGTCTTTATGAAAGTTTTTTTTCATGGTGTAGACATTTCTCATCCTTTGAGTGAATCACCACCTTTGCAAGTGCTTAAAATTCCCCAGAATAGTGGTGTAGTCAAATGAATTGAAACAAGCTCATTGAAAATGTTTGTATGTTAAACATCACATTTCACTTGGAAGGCAGATCTCTGTCTGATACACTGCTTAGCTGAATCATTTGGAGACAGCAAGTCTAATAACCAGCTCTCAGCAGACTGTGGTTTCCCTTGTGTTCAAAGAGGTGGGCTGGCTGTTGCTGCCAGGCTGTTGGGTTGCAGTACAAGCTGTCTCTCCTGAGCTGTTTTCAGAATCCCCAGAAGCATTTCCTTCAAAATTTCCCCTTTTTTTTCCTGTTTCAGCACTTGTCCATCCTCCATCATCATCATTTTAGTTTTCCACTCCAGCCTCTTCTAATAGCCAAGGGAACTTGCTGCAGTCCAGGCCATCTGGATGTGATTTTTTGTATTGAAAAATTTGTTGCAAGATCACTTTTCAATTCTCACACTGTTTTCATAGTTTATTTACAGATGTTAATAGATATATTAGTATCACATGCAGTTTTCTTCTTTTGTAATAACTTCTACTTTAACATGAAATAAGGAGCTACTGTGAGAATTTGTTTCCTTTGATTTCATATTAATGTGTTGTAAGTTGTGCATGGGTGATCGTGCACTAAGGACTTAAAGATTTGGCAGGATTATATGGCAGAGAGAGCCCTGTACTCTGTGCTGACATATAGGCAGCTGATGGCACTTCTGACATCCAGCGATGGCAGTTTCTAGAAGTCCAGAGAGCTCTAATTCAGCATGACTAGCTCATTTTCTACAGTACTAAAGATCCCTCTCCAATGGTATTCAAATTTTCAATGGATGCTTAACTTTCCCTTCTTATAGTGCTTCTAACAGCTTCACTTTTCCGACTGTACTTTGACCAAATATTTCATTTGGTGTCTACTCTGTACACAAACAGGTCCTGGTTTTGCTACTCACTTTCAACACAGCAGCAAAACCTGAAAGCAAACAGGAACTTAAAGAGATACAATGAAAGGTGTTTCATAAAAGGCAGATATTGTTTTAAATTAGGAGCAATACTGAGAGAGGTCTGGGAGAGGAGTACTGCACAGCAGACTTCAGACCAGGCAGCAGTGCCATGGTGATTGACCACTTCCAAGTTTTGCTCTCAGAAGCAAGCTGCTGATCTTGGGCCTTTGGGGTGACTGCACCAGCGGTTTGTCTGTGTCTCTTATTACTGATTTTTGGAAAGTGGCTTTGATTCTTGGACACTGTGTTCCAGGTGTGTTTCACATTTGAACTTGATCTGTGTGTATTTTGGCTAACCTTTAATGAAGAGGAAGGAAAGGCCAGCATTAAGCCCAGCTAAGCAGAGGTCATTTGAACAGTAACAGCAAACAGTTAACATCAGAAATGATCACAGAGGAAATGTGGAGACTTCACACTGTATGGTTTTTGTTTGTTTGTTTGTTTTCAGGAACTCCAGATGTCTCCTTCTTATGAAGGAGATTAAATTCCAAAGTCTTGAGGAACAAATGACTACCTTGTGAAATGTCACAAAACATTCCCAGATCATTTACTATGGCTTCTGATCTCACAGGGGAAGCAGTAAAGGTCAGTGACATTAAGAAATAAGGGCAGGAAAATGCAGACCACCAGAATCAGCAGAACACCAAGGATAAACTGGGAGAAGAGTGATCCAAAGCAGCATAATGATGGAGCAACTAGACCAAAGATCCTGCAGACAGCAGAAGAAGCAATTGAAGGCTGTTGCTCAGCTGAGCACAGATGAGCTCAGAAAAGCACCCAAAACTGCTTCAGGAAAAAGCTCCTATCTGAGGGTTCCTTGTGAAGAACAAGTGGGATGTTCCCCAGTGGGCTTAAGACAAAAGGACAATTTCTTCCTGAAACAAAGGACATCAATGAAAAACAGGAAACATCTTGAGCATAAGAAATGCATTTGTTGACAATTCATTCTGGACTATCTGTCCAGTACAAATCCACTGACCTGCAAGGCTTTCTAAATGACGAAAGGAAGCACAAAGGGTCACCAATGCCTTAGAAATCCATACTGACCCTTTAGCAAGAGGATGGAAAATACTGTAGAGAAGTGAATGTTGAAAGGGAGAGATTTTATAGCACACTAGGTTTCCTCCATATCAAGAGGAAGGCTTTCTGGGTTGGATATCCAGAAACATCATCACTGTTGCAGATCATTCATAATCACAGCATGTTGAAATTTAGAGAATAAGGCTCTAACAGATATATCTAATGGCTTGCCTAGCATTTTTGTTTATTGCAGTAGCAGAGGATGACTTTAAGCATTTCTCTACAACATATTGCAGAAAAAAAGACAGCTGGCATGTGGAGTCTCTGACATGGAACAACTTGTGTATTCCATGTAGAAAATAAAAAGTATTTTTTAAAATAATTGTAATTCTGTGCAGAGCTGGATAAATCTAGGCTGGAGATACATTTGGATTGGTGGGGTTGAAAAAGTCTATCACTGACTTGAAAGTAAGTTTGCAGCTGATAGTTGTGGTCTTGCTGCATTTTCTTTGTGCAAACAGAATATGGCACTGAACAGTAACGTGTATGCTCAGAGCTGTTACAGAGTGGTTTCCCCAGAGCTTATAGCAACAGTCAACCTAACTTGCTGAGAAAAGGAGCCTGAAGTGGGAAACATTAACAAAGCCTGGAAATTGTTCAGCAACTAGATTTCCCATGGTCAATAAAAAGAATAATAAAAGAAAGCTAGAAACCATCACAGCTAAGAAAAGATGAGGAAGTGGTGACAAAACATGCAAGACTCCGAGAGAGATTATCATAATGAATAAAAAAAGAGTTGTAAATCATTTTTAGTATAAATTGTGAGTAATTAATAAGGGAAAATGTAGGGATTAATGAAGTAGCAGTGATGTAGAGCATGAGATAAAAAATACATTATTTTGAAAATACAGTTAAAACAGGAAAAATACCAATCAATTACAGGTTCACTATGTTCACACCACAGTCAGGCTGGAAGTGATGAAGCAGGAAAGTCAGAAATGCAAAGCAGATAGTTCTGTTTTGTATTGGATGGTGTTTGGCTGGGGTCAGAAATGAACACTTCATCCATACATTGGGCTGATTTTGTCAATTTTCACCCACCTGGCTAGCAAAAAGGATAGCAGCACCAGAGAAAATGATTTTTCTTTCATGTTATATCTCTTTACAATGGATCCTTTGATAGAGTGCAATCTGTCATTACACTAACTATGTTCAAGCGAAATGGCATCTCTGATATGCTGTGTGGCAGAATGAACATCCTAATGGATACAGAGGTACAGTTCCACAAAGGCTATGGTTTCAAAAAATAAAAATAAAAAAATGCCTGAGGGATTGGGCATTCATGTTGTATTTCTTTTTAATAGGATATGAGATCCTAACTCCCTTAAACTCCTTTGGAAATCTAAGCCAGAAATCCTATGATTTTATGAAATAGTTTGCTAAGCTGAAGAGATCGAACAGGTGATGGCTATGCTGCAGTGGCACGCTAGACATGTGAGGTGCTGGCTTTGAAGGGTGCTGTCAGGAGATGGAATTAGTCTACCAAGGAGGGCATAATTGCATGCTATGCCATCTGACATGAGAGCGTTCAAGGGAGAGGGAAGATTTTTGCAGAGATAACAAATGGAATACAAATGCTGTAAATAGAGGCTCTGCACTTACGTGTTTTGTAGCTCATAGGCAAAAGGCACAGACAGATTGGAGAGAGCTCAGTGGCCAACACAGTGTCAAAACGCTGCAGTTGTGCTACAGCTTAAAAACTGTCATTTTGTATTCACTGATTAAATGTATAATAGTGTCAACTGTCAAACATGCAGTTGTGACATGTAATTTATTACCTGCAGGGAATCTATTTGAAAATATGTAACATTTTGTATTATGTACTAATCATGTGAAACTGTGTGTTGCATGGTGCAGATTAACCAGAGTTTGGTTTCCATACAGAGTCTTAGAGAGAAATCTTGCTCTGTGTGTGGGTTGTTTCAATTATACCGTGCTTTTCTTTATTTTTAGCACTATAGAAATGTAATAATTTGGCTGGAGTAAGTCCAACCACATTGTAAAGTTAATGAATTTCTTAGCAGATCTTTTTTTAAGACATTGTGCTCAGAAAGAGCCACTGAGCACAAAATTAATTGGGCACGGTTACAAAATATCCAACTCAGACATTATAGGAGTCAATGAGAGAGGTTGTGTGGAGAAAGGCTTATTGCTTTTATCTCCCTGCATGTCACAGTCATACAACCAGTGACGATGATGCTTTATATTGAAAATTAAAGGAGTGCTTCAAAGCCAATTTAGAATGAGAAAGGAAAGACTGTTGTTACGGGACTAAACTTGGTGGGAAATGTGACTTATCGCTGCAGCACTACCCCAGGGGCTTGCTGCTGGCAGGCGTTTGCTGACCTGACTCTGGAGCTTTTGCACATGTCAGGGTGTAAAGTGAGCACAGTGCACGTGTGGTCTTCCTGCTCCCCATGGGGACAACAGGTGCTTTGCCCCGGGACTCACTCTGCAGCATCTTTGATGCTTCTGCCTGCATTTTACATTGGGAATGACTTTTTTCTCCATCTTCTCCTGATGTAGAGACGGTTCATTCACTACCTTTGCATGTTGGAACAAAACTACCAGTGTTCCCACTAGAAGCTAGGATATTTCTGACTACAAAACTCCTTCATATGTGAAGATCTTAGTTAATGTGACTTAAAAATAAGCATTAAGTTAGTCTTAGTCCCCTGAGATGTATCCATCACCATAGGGAATTGAGGGACAGAAGACAGAAGTCTATTCAGCCTGTCAGTCCAACCATCCTTGCTTCTCTCCCTGGACCACAGAGAAAGCCAGAAAGATAAATTGCCTGCTTTGGCATCTCGTTGACGAGCCTGGTGAGACTGAATGAACCCAGATCCCAGCACGCACATACAGCCCTTCAGTGCGTATGTAACTTCACAAGCAAACCAAACCCAGAGAGCTTCTGGGTGAGTTTGGCAATGTTCTTTAATTCTGGTCTTTCCTTTTCTTAGCTCTGGCCAAAAGCACGCCCTAAAGGTTAGGTTGGGAAGAGTTATTTCTTTATCACCTTTTCATCTGACCTCTTGACGTTTTACGGCAGTCCAAAGGCTCTGCTGAATGCTGAATTGTGTTACTGAATAGTGGCCTAGGGGTCCATGTACATCACACTGCAAACAGAAACACCTTCTGGCACAGCCGCATTGACCACAGGAGGATGTGTTATGTGGGACATGGGACGGCTAGTCTCCGCAAGTAAAATCTCTTCTTTCCAGGAGGCTTCCACCTTTTTTTTTTTTTT
>VXAL01015260.1:371690-393566 GCA_013399475.1 Chauna torquata
TTTTTTTTGTTCAGTATGTTTTGTTTCTCCTGATAACATGGAAACAGCCCTAAATTTAAGTAGAACTTGGGCCAAAATGTTTACCAGACTCCGCTTGCTTAAAAAAAAAAAAAAAAAAAAAAGGTAGAATGTTTAGTATTTAATATTGCAGTTTTCCATAAAATTTGCATAAGTGCTGTGTGTGTGCCTTAAGGCTCCCTACCAAGGGTTCTATGCATTATCAGCATACATATATTAACAGTGTGTTTGAACTCTGTAGCAAATTTTAATTTTTCTTTGTCAATACCAGTGTTTCCATTGCCTACACAGGGTGGAATGAGCTCTGTGTTTTCATTATATTTTTCAATTAACTTTTCTTCCCCTCATCAATGCTGTTGTGGATTAATTCATTCTCTTCACTGTTCTTCAAGAAAAAAAAATCATTATCTGATATGAAATATTTCAGTTCCGTGGAGGAAAACTGTCTGTGAAGGGGAAAGCTAAAACCAGGTAGAAATGTGCTACCAGGCTAAAGGCTTGGCCGTTTTAATGACCTGTCATGATAGCAGTGGATCAGTCATCTCTTAGGAAGCCAGATGGTTCAATGGCTCAGGTAAACTCTAGAAATAACCTAGACCTGGCCTTCATGGGGCTAGTTAGGAGGGCTGTCCAAAGAAACAATCCGTGGGCTGGGAGCTTCCTTATCCCTCTAGGGCAGCAAAAGCATTCGTACAGTTACCATAGCATTTCAGTGGTAGATCTATGTCTCCTGGACATTGCTACAGGTCCACCAGCACAAGGAGAGAAGAACCACTTTGTTAATTATTGGATGAGAATAAAGGAAGCTATTTTGCTGCTGTCAGTGTTGGATGATTTTCCATTTTCCTGCCCAAAGAAGGAAACTCCCTTGAACTCCCTTTCTAAGTCATGGACAGCTTTGGTGATCCCTGTGAAAGAGCCTTAGGCTCAGACGTGCCTCCACTTTGGTGCTGTTTCTGGGGCTCAATGAACCAGTTACTGACCTTTGGGGCAGGAGGAAGAGATGCCCCAGGTCACACTAAAAGAGCCTCCCAGACAAATCATTTTCCTTTGCTCATTGTAGAATAACCTTTGTAGAGCTCACCCAGCAGCAAGCTGGTTTCGCTGGCTTTTGCTCTCCCTAGATTCAGGTGGGTTGAAGTCATTTGTCCCACAGGAGGACACCCAATTCTTGCCCATGGGAGTGATTACTCCTTGGAAAAGCCCCAGTAGTCTGGTCATAGCCTGTTGTCTCAGCTGGAATTGGAATAGCGGACCTGGGCACTGCACAAACACACAACAGAAAGCCCCGAGCTGGTTAAAGCTCATCAATAGCAATGCCAGAATGAAAGGGCAGGGGAGCAAGGGATGGATGTTCAGGGAGTTTCTGGGATGGGCAGGTAGGGAGTGGGGACCTCAACGTCCTCTATCCTTCTTTTCTCCTTGGAAGTCCCACCTGGCAAATCCTCAGCCTGCCCTTACGGTTACTAGTCCAGGACGTTGTGTACAGTGGCCCTGCCATGCTTTCCCTCCACACGTTTGGTGCTGTATTTAAGCATTGGCAAAACAGGCCATGGAGTCAAGACCTGCTCATTTGGAGGGTATTTTGTTGTCTTCGTAGGCAATTATTTATTTAAGGTCACCTTTGCCACGCTTGCCCTGTAGGATAACAGTACTTAGGATGCCTAGCATGGGTGCACAAGGAAACAGAGAGTCTAGGGACTTCAGGGCAAAGCACAACATACATTTAACACAAGATTTGGAGCACAACATCTCTGCTCCTCATGGGTAATGAACAACTTCTTGAATATTTGTATTTCTCCCTCCTTCTGCAGTCCTCTGAGACTTGGCTTGAAAACAAATTGCAGCAAATTAGTGTCCACCCTGCTATGCAAAACAGCCATGTTGATTTTTATGTGCTGTTATAGTGCAAAGAGGAACAACATTTCTGTCTTTTTTTTTTTTTTCTTCCAGGTTGGAGGTTGGATGAAGGTTTGTGTTTTTCATTTATGGAACTGTCTTTTTCACAGAGGTCTACATTTTTAAAGGAATTATTTGTTGTACACCAGCAACAGACTGTTTGTGTAGAGTTTTCAGGGAAAAATCTGTAGATGAAATAAGCAGCCATTTAATTTATCCTTCACAGTTGTTTCATGTAAATGAAGAAATGGAAGCCTTTGTGAGCCATCAAAGCTGTGAAATAAATGCACGATTAGCTGCATGAAAGTGCTGAAACCCATTAACACTCATTTTAGAATAATAATGTACTTCAAGTCTATTTGTTGAAATATAAATACAATTATGTGGAAAGAAATTAATGCACAGTATGAAGTTTCTTTAAGATCTCATAAAATGTTCTGCAGTACAAGATTAAATTAATGAAACCATGTTTTTAGAATGCAAACAATTAGAATGTTGTATAGATAAAATTTTAAAAAAAATTATAACAACAGTAACTCCGAGCATCAAAGCAGATAAACATTTGTAAAAACTGGCCTGGGTGATGAAAGCAGACAGTCTGCCTTGTCCCACTTTCAGTGGTGCTGGCAGTGGGCAGAAGAGCATGTGCTGTTGCGGGCACAGTTGGAAGTGAGTGTATCTCTGGCAAAGGGCAAGTTCAAATTATTGGAAGTTTGTTGAAGGTGCAGATCAGACAATGGAATCCTGCTTTTCTCAGGCTGCACTTAATATAAATTTGGCCCACAAACAGAGTGGGCAACTGATGTCTGACTTTCAGCTAGATGGCAGAGCAGTTTGGAGTAGCTCAGGGGCTGCTCTAAGATGTGCCTTTCAAGCAGTGACTTGCCCAGCTGGCCTGAGCCAGGCCAAAATGCACTCTGGCCACCTCTCTTCCTCCCTTACCTGTTCAAAGGCATTGGAGAAGCCAGCTTGCTATCTCTGGGACCCACCTGACCTTTCTGGATAGAGGCAATAGGAAGTGAACCTTGCAGCAGACTTTGCCTCATGTTTGACACCACCATAGATGCCTTCATTGAGAAGGTATGCAAAGCACTTTACAGGCTGATAACACCACGATCCCTTTATGAAATGCTGCACTCTCAACTTTGCACACTCCCTCCTCCACTGTTTTTCTTTTGAAAAGGGGGATCAGACCAAGAAGGAGTCTACGAGGTCTGAGCAAGAGGCCAGATCCGGATGCTGGTCAAATCCAATAGACATAAAAACAAGCAGACTTCACTGCTTTTACACAAAAATGCGCACTAAAGAGGAGGCCAGCAGAAGAGGTCTACAAGTCGATGCTGCAGGAAATTCACTGGATAACATTATAAGCCAGGGTGCAGCCCTGACGCGGCAGAAAGCACTGAACCCTCTCCAACCTGCCTGCACAACCTGCTTCTTGCTTTTGCCTCATCCAAACTTCTGAGACGAATTCTTATTCTTGCCCACATTTTTGTTTCATTGGGTATTTCACTGAAAAACATTTTGGCTTGCATGGAAGTATGCTTGATTTCCTTATTTAGACAGAATTTTTCTAATTTGAGGAAAGCCAACTGGCCCAAAGAGGTGCAGATCTATGTTCCATGCCATCAGCAGGTGCTCAGAAGGAAATTCTCAGCATGAACATACTGTGTTAGAACAACAGTTGATCACAAATGTTTCTCATCCTTTCAAAAACGTCTCTTTGACCTCTCCTATTCCCCTCCACCCCCGTCTCCACCATCATAGTTTCTCAACCCAGTTTTATTAGCACTATGGCAAAGTCACTAGACTAGTGGTGGCCCTTGGGGGACAGTGCAAGAGTTGACGGGTCATGCCCTTCATGGTGTTATTGAATTTTCAGTTCACAGCCAGCCTAGGCAGGAACAAGATCTTTGTGCTGCTGGGCACGACTCAGCCTCTGCAGAGGGCATTATACTCTAGAAGGATCCTGTGGACTTTGCTCAAAGTGTCAGCCCTCCTTTTCAGAGCTATCAGGAGGCCACATTAGGGAACTTGTTTTACACCATGGCAATGTCTGCTTGACTGGCATTAAAATACCTCCGAGATTATTTTAGAGTTGGTAGCCAGAGGCAAGGCGGTTAACAGCACTATGGAAAGATGTGCTCCGTATTTCCATAGCATTCATTCAGGTCTACTATAAAACGAAAACCAGCCCTTAAAAAATAGAGAAGTATTTGCCCTACTCCTGAGAGTACTGAAAGTAATGAGAGGACTGAGAGGACTCCTTAAGAGTAAACATATCAGGCTTTGGTGACCGGATGTGGTTTAGCCCCGGCAGGGAGCTCAGCACCACACAGCCGCTCGCTCACTCTCCCCAGGTGGGATGGGGAGAGAATCAGAAAGGTAAAAGTGTGAGAACTCATGGGTTGAGACAAAGACAGGTTACTGGGTAAAGCAAAAGCCACGCACAAGCAAAGCAAAACAAGGGATTCACTCGCTGCTTCCCACGGGCAGGCAGGTGTTCAGCCACTGCCAGGACAGCAGGGCTCGTCACGCATAATGGTTTCTTGGGAAGACAAACGCCATCACTCCCAACGTCCCCCCCTTCCTCCTTCTTTACCCCAGCTTTTATTGCTGACCATGACGCCATGTGGTACGGAATATCTCTGGTCAGTCTGGGTCAGCTGTCCTGGCTGTGTCCCCTCCCAGCTCCTTGTGCACCCCCAGCATCCTCGCTGACAGGGCAGCACAAGAAGCAGAAAACTCCTTGGCTCTGTCATGGTTTTGGCTGGGATAGAGTTAATTTTCTTTATAGAGGCTCTCATTATGCTGTGCTCTGGATTTTTGATGAAAATAGTGGTGATAACACACCGATGTTTCAGTTGCTGCAGAGCAGTGCTCCCACAGAGCCAAGGACTTCTCAGCTCCTCNTATTCTTTTAGTATTATTGCTATTATTATTATTATTTTCCCTTCCTTTTCTGTCCTACTAAACTGTCTCTATCTCAGCCCATGAGCTTTTTCTTTTTTTTTTCTTCTGATTCTCTCCCCCATGCCACTTGGTGGGGGGGTGAGCGAACGGCTGCGTGGTCCTGAGCTGCCTGGTGGGTTAAACCTCAACAGCTCTGTGTAAGCACTGCTCTGCAACAACTAAATCCTTGGTATGTTATCACCGCCATTTTCATCAAAAATCCAAAACATAGCATCATACAAGCCTCTAGGAAGAAAGTTAACTCTATCCCAGCCAAAACCGTCACCTGAGTGAATATTCAAGTCACAGGAAGAGTGGAAACAAACTGTAATCTGTTCAGTGACACAGCTAATTCTGCTTCACCTCTATGAGTTGATAAATTTTCAGGAAGGAGGGTCACAGTCTGGGAAAGTGCCAGAGTGTTCCTCATCTGTAAGCATGCAGTTAATGTTTGAATCAGTAGGGTTTCTTACATACTTAAATATATATGTGTGCTTGGTGAGTTGGCGTAGCACTGTCTAATTCTGACAGTTTGCCAGCTTAGTTAGATATCCCAAGGAAAAGGAAATGAAGGAAAATTTAAATAGCAAAATCACTGTGTCTCTTTCCTTTTTTTCCTAATGGCAGTAGAAATCACACAACATTTACAAACCATGGCTTTCTCAAATGCTCCCTCATTTAGTATTGACTTTCAGACATGAAGAAAAGATCAGATAGCAGGACTGGTCTGCTAATGTTGTAATAATTTGTACCTGAATTGCTGACTTGAAATGTGGATATTAGAAACTGCAAGTGATAATGACATAAGTATGGCATTTCTCGTCATTTTTTTTTTATAATGAAATACCCTAGTAATTTTAATAGGAAAATAAAATGTTTTTATGCAGTGTAGGAAGTTAATGTACTGGTCTTTTGCCTGCTTGCACTAGGTTTTAATCTGTCCTAGGACACAGGTTACATTACATCAGGGATCTGTAAAACGGGTGTTCATGCCACCTAACTTTAGCCATCTGAAGGACGTCTGGCTGAAACTTTGACTCTTAGCCTTGCAAAAGTCAGACATCGTAATTCCCTCCACAGTAACAGAGGTGAACACTTCCAGGAAGTGAAAAATCCTACACCCAAACCTAAAGTGGTTGGGCCACCTTCTGGAGGCATCATGGACAGATGGCCAGCCCAGATCGCCAGCTCAGAGCAGATGCCAAGGTTCAAACTGCTTGAGTTGGAAGAGACCAGTCCAATTCCCAGTGCACGTTTTGATCAGGGTAAAACTTTGGTGTGTGGCCACCATTAACATGATCCTGCCTAAAACCAACACTTGATCCCTGGCCTTCAGGAAACTTATTTTACCCAATTTTTCAGATGTTATGGGCATGAATAGATTCACCTTTGCTATCCACACCTTAATCTCAAACTTTGGAAAAGTTCAGCTTTGAACTTCAGGCATGTCTTCAGTAACAATGTGATGGCAATTCCATCTTCCAGTATCTCTGCTCTCCTGATTCAGCCGAGACATTTTCTAGGACCCAAAATGCATCATGAAAGCACGCTAAAAATTAAAGCAAACCAATGCCTGAATGTCTGAATCATGATCCAGAGAAAATCCATCTTTTATGTTCAGAAAGCTCTTTTTCAATAGATCAAGTGCTGTAAATGCGCAGGAATGCATGAGTACAACTTAGTGAGGAGCTTTTAAAGGTTGCTGAAGGTCAGACAGTTTGGGAAACATGCTAGGCAATGCTATACATCTCTGCTGGAAATGGAGATGTTCAGGGACTGGCTGAAATGTGTGTGACAGACGGCTGTCCCTGCACACATGCCTTCTGTTCCCAGGCCCTCAGCCACTGATTTCAGATCAAACATGGAACCTGAAAGGCTGGTTAGCATCTCCAGGGAACAAAGTCAGGCATTTAATTAAAGGATGCCAAGCCCAGTTCAAAAGGATGCCGTGTGTTCAGATGCAGCACCCAGCAGACCTTCTGGAGGCTGCCCAGGAAGGCACAGCTGTGCACACTGAGAGCTCAGTGCCTACGGCAGCTGGGCCATGCAAGCGGTAATACCGAGCAAGGCATCTGTAACTGTGTATAAGAGCTCTGCAAATAGCTAATATACTCTGGGGATTTTTCATGATGGCTTGTTTTTGGTGCACAAGTCCCTGCACACGGCTCACGTGTTGTACAGGAGGAGCTTTGCGTTTTCTTTTTTGGGTGGCATCAAGGGGCTGTTTAGAGAGTGGTTTTATGACACTTGGGCTGAGCTAGCCTGCATATACGTCATGTAGAAAAGGGTCTCATGCTACAAACATGCGTCTGCCCTGGCTGTCATTTGTGTGCAGCAGCAGTACAATTTGCTCAGGGTTGTTCCCAGCAGAGGGTCTTAAAAGCACAACAGTTTAGCAACTACTGTGCAATGATGTTATGGCAGTTGCAAGATCATCAGTATTGTTGAAAATACAATTGTAACACTTCCAGAATCCCCATGAAAGAGCTATACTATTAGGCTTTACGCACGTGTACACACTCCACATTCACACAGAGTAAGAGGCATTGCAGTAAATAGTATATTATTATCCTCACTGTACAGAAGTGGTGCAGGCATATGAAGTGACATGCCTGAGGTTACATGTGACGTCTATGACAAAGATGGCAACTATAAAAGATTTATTGCAGAGGGAAGAACTTAATTGGCACCCTTATTAGTGGAAGCAAGGTTAAAAAAGACAGGGCCCTGGGACGAAGTCAAATTTAGGGGGCACACTGAGTGCCTCCTTGCTCCTGTATTAAGGATATTTTCGGCTGTCAAATATATTGCTCCTCCTGCTAACTTTTTCAACAGACGTGCTTTGATTTTTTTGTTAAATTTAAGACTTTCTCCCCAGGCTGTACATGCCCAAGGAACGAGAAAAACTGCTCCCACATGGCCATCTCTGGACAGATTTTCAGCTGATGAAAATACTTCTGGGAGCGGTGAGCTAGTCCTCCCCTGGGAAAGCCAGTCTGCTGTAGAAGCAGCTGCAGCTGGTGCAGAGAGTCTGCAAGAAGGTGCAACTCATCTCTATTCTTCTGACATTTCCAGGACACTGCCTAGACTTTTCCCCCAGGGCAAAGTGGCTACTGACACGAATATTTGCTTAATCAGACTGCCATGCTAGGAACCAATTTTATTTGAAATCCTTTTAATTTGTTTTGTACATGCAGCCTTAAGTCCTCATGCTGGTTAATGGATAGTGTTTGGATGCCCCTTGGCAGCTTGTTAACACTCTGTTAATGCCTATTACAGCAGACCGTAAGTGCAGAGAATCAGGCTGGTTGCTCTAGCATGGAAAGGGGCATGGTTGGAGATGCATTTCTGACTATAGTCAGAAAATGCAACAAACTTCTCTTTGCTGAAGGGCAACATATAACGAATACAGAGAAAACAGGTTGGCTTTTAATTGCTCGGTCTGCAAGTACTGCCATGTGTGATGGGAAAGGTTCAGAATCACGTGCAGGCATGCTGTACGTGGGATGGGATGGGGTGACATAACTGCTTAATCTCTTTGCATCAAATGACCTGGCAACCCTTGCTGTAATGAGTGATACTAATGAAGATGTAAGGATTGTGTCATGCCTTCCCTTAACATTATCATGGCTAGAGAAAACTCCTGTAACAGCAAAATTGTCTGAGCTGTAAGCACAAGGAAATTTTCTTTGATTTCATCAGAACAGCTTACTCTAATCAAATCCATCCAGTGGCACAAGTTTCCAAAGGACCAAAGCAGTCCCAGGATTTGGACCCATCAAGCTGTCAGGCTGACGAAATTTCATTTCTTCCCTAAAATAGTGGGCAGTCCACCCTGTCACCTCATTGAGCTGTTCAAGTCCAACAAGTTCTCTAATATGAGATGAAAATGTGACATTAGCTGACAGATAAGTGGTGAATTGCAATCCCAGGATTAAGAGGAAACATTGCATGAGCTGCAGAGTTACACGGGGAGCTCTGCACAAAGGGTGCTGCACTCACACCTCACTGCGCTTTCTCCAGACATTGCCTCTTTTGCGCGTTTTCGGTCACTAACCATTAACTGTAAAAAAGACTGCAAAGTTATATAAAATAGATACAACTTCAAATAAACAAGCAGAATCACAGACTTCATTTCTGGCTCTGTTTACTATCCAGAACTGGCAGACTGATGGGATTTGTACTAATGAGCTAATTGGGAAAATTTCCCTTGACTGTTCCATCACAAGCTTGTTGTGCTCTAATCAGCTACTCCTTGACAGCAGATCAGGAAAACCTGCAAGCTTTAACCTGCTGTAGTCTTCTTGGCTTTCAGCTGAGCTGTGGGTGCCTATGAGAGCCAGAGATTTGGATTCAGAGCAGTGGTAAGAGCTCTCATGGCTGAAGGCTTGGTATTTCTTCCTGCATGTTACTGCCTTGCCATATTTTTTTTTTCTGTGATCCTTTTTTTAATCCTGGATGATTCATCTTTTCCATATGGGTTGTGAAGGGAAACAAGTCCTACTCAAATTTGTCTCTTTCTTCTCAAAACTGCATCTAGCTTTAATTACCATGGTTACCTGCATCTCTGCACTCTGTCACGGAGTACCAGTGAATGCAAACCAGCTGAGAATGGGGAAATGATTCTTGTTTCTACTGGCTTATAAAAATATCTCTGCTGATTTCTTCTTCCCAAGCCTGATTGTCCCATTGACTCTTATATTTTTGTTTATCCTGATAAACTCTTGAGTCCCCTACTGACCAGTACTAACGCCAAATACTTCAGAGAGGGCCTGCCCAATAAACCTGAGATCCTGACCTACTTGCTTTCTTTGAACAACAGAGTTGATTCAAAACACATTAATCATCCAGGTTCCTTTGTTCAGAGAACAGTGCAGGTAGCAGGAGGTTACTATGTACCTCTGATCAAGCAGTACAGCTTGAATCCAAAGAATATAACTAATTCACTTCTTGCTTTAAACTTACATAATTCAATCCTTAGTAATGATAAAAACTCAAAAGCTAATTTGGGCATTTGTAGTCTGCACATCAAAAAACACAATAGCACAGGTGTCTCCTTAAATTTTTGTAATTCCTTTAATGGACTATGGATACCTTGCTCAGCTGTCTGTTATGCTGTTGCTTATCAGTTATGCTCCCAAGTGCCTGAAATTTAGGACTACTGGTTTTCAGGTGTGTCTTTGTCTTGCTCTAACGTTAGGCGATGGAAGATCCATAAACTGCATGTGCTAACCACGTGTGAATGTCAGGACTTCTTTGTTTAAGAACAGCTGCATTTAGAAATGGTAGGAAAGATTAGCTGATGAGAAATAGCCTCCCTGTTGATAAATACTACTTGATATAAGGATGCAGACTGCGCACTTTCGGTCAGATTTTTCCTTATCAGAGAGAAGGTAAAGGAAACATTTTCTGTGACTTGTTCTCTTATTTGTTGCTCTAAAGGAAAAAATCAGCACTTCATGGCTACGGGAGATGACAGCACCATTCAATGGGGTATGGATCTGATAATCCAAAGCCTTCATGAGGCTGAGCCAGGATTAAATCTAAGCAAACCAGATTTACTGGTCAGATGACTAGTAAATCTACAGCTCAGATCACGAAGCAGAACTTATTAGCAACACCATGCAAAGATAAGTGGAACGCTTCCAGACCCAAGGAGGTCACATGCAGCTGAACTGATGTGTCAGCACTGTCACACAGCTACTTACAACCTTTTGTTAGAACCAGGTCTTGTGTGGATGTACCCTCGGCGTTCTAATCCTGCCCTAGTCTGAGCAGTCATTCCCCACACACTAACTCTGCACAGGTCAGTGCTTCTGGCTGGGGGACAGTGCTGACGGAGCCAGATCAGACGTCTATGCCCCTGTGAGGCCCCTATGCCTTATTCTGCTCCTAATGCAAGTAATACAGATTTATATTGCAACAAAAATACCTTCATCACCCTCTGCATCACAGTACTATAGAACTGTGGTCCCAAACTTTTGACAACAGTATGTCCAGAAAAAGCTGAAAGATCTGAAGGACAACATGTGTCAGGCACCACTGCCTTACACAGGCAGAGAGTCACTGGGTACCAGGTAGATCCTGTGCTTCTTTAGCACTGGAACCCTAAAAGCTCTATAAACACAATTTTTCAGTGCAAATATATGCAGACATTTTTAGGAGGCCTTCCACAGAAAATGAAATCAAAGCAAAAACCCTCCAAAACAGAGGGGGTCATCCTTCCCCAGGAACCACTTCTATATAGCTCAATAAAAAAGCTAGACCATAACCAAGAAAAATGGTTCCTGAGTGCATTTCTGATTGCCGAGAATTTTTTACTGCAGATGCAGATGTCTCTGGCCATTCCTAAGAAAATAGATTGGACAAATGCTAAGTGCTCCAAGGGGACCAGGAGGGATTTTGCTGAATGCCATCCAGAAGAACAAATACCATCAACCAAGTAAAATGTCCTGCCATCAAAATCCAGGACACATTCATATTTTGTCCAAAGAAGTGGATTGGGGTGCTCTTTGTGACAGTGTGACTTATGACAAGTGACCCATTCTGGGCCCCATTCAGCCCCCATGTTAAAGGGGGTAGTGTGGGGTAATGGTTAGGTGTGGGCCTGAAATCATCTCCACTATCTTTGATACACCTGGTGCTTCCTTGCGGGCATCATGGTGGGTGGGATACCGGCTGCTGGGGTGGAGCTGGGACATTAGGGCTCCCTGGGTACCAGCTACAACTGCTGTAACAGAGGGCTCCTCAGCATTGCCAGGTAGTAGGAGATGGACAAGAGACATCACAAAGATTCCTACCAAGGGATGCAGGAGCCAGGGTTTCTCTTGCTTTGGATGATCTTTGCCTCACTGTCTATTTAGTGGGAAAAAAAAAGAAAGAGAGAGCAAAAGGCATCTGTGTTTGCTGAAGCAGTGCAAAGAAACTCTAAAGCAGCCAGAGCTCAAAGCTTCAATGTATAAATCAAACATGTTTCAGCTCACACACCATTTACTGCAAATACAATGCTGGGAATTCAATATTTGCCTTCTGGAACAGGAGGTGTTTCACAGGGCCCTTCTGTGTCATGATATTATTCTTGTCCACTGACCGAATGAGTCTCAGGCTGAAGTTTCCCCTGCAAATGCTGGTGATTACTGGAGCAATTTGAAACGATATTCATTTCATGCTCATTGTTAGAAAAGACATCTCTGCCTGTAAATGTGTTTGCTCAGTCAAGAACTGAAAGCAAACAGACAAAAGAGGGACAAGCAGTCAAGGCAATCTCTGGGAAAAAATGAATAGCTCTTCTCAGCAAAACATTCACTTACAGCAGACTCGAGGCTTGACAATGGCAAAGGCGCTGTAAGGGGTAACATTCAGGCAAGAGAAGGGATGAATAATTTGCAATGCACCTGGTACTCAGAGCTCGGTAGCAGCTGGAGCGTCCACAGCTCAGAAATTGCACCAGCGACCAAGGTTCACGATAGAGTGGGGAAAGTGAGCTCAAGTAGAGCATTCTGCAATTTGCTATCATTTTTGCTGCCAAGGAAAATAAAATATTGGCCTATCCTTCCTCCCTACCCCCTCCTTTTTTTTGTTTGTTTTACAGAACAGGTTATTTTTAAAAGATTTCTGAAAGCATCACATCTAGAAGTACCCAGGTAAATGAATTGTGCAGCAGTGTATTCTTAAATTGGAGATGAAAATAAATTGTGTTTCGTGGATAAGTGTAAAGATGGTTGATGTGAATTATACTTTGTTGCTTTATTTTTAGAGCTCGGAGGGAAATGAATTACACTACTAGAGTTCATTTTACAGTTTATTGAAAGTAGAGAGACCCAAAATTTTTTTTAAAAAGTTTTGAAGGTTCCCTTTTCTTTTTGTGGAATATACAGGGATTAGGGTGTGTGATTCTTTGTGAGGAAGAATCCAAAAAGAAACAGAGTCAGCTGGTTCATATTTCCACAAATTGCAGCCATGTTGCACCCCAAGGAGATCCCTATGTTACTTGGGGTCTCCAGATCCCCACCCAGCACCACCTCCAGGCGAAATTGCTCCTGCAAGGCATGCATTGCTGACCAACTTTTCTACATGTTTATGGGTCTGGTCCTGAAGAAGGAGGGGAAAGCAGCCAGCACACCTTATCTTGGTGGTCTTGGAGCTT
The DNA here is from genome assembly GCA_013399475.1 of Chauna torquata. Taxonomy (NCBI): domain Eukaryota; kingdom Metazoa; phylum Chordata; class Aves; order Anseriformes; family Anhimidae; genus Chauna; species Chauna torquata. The sequence continues at coordinate 384,706 of VXAL01015260.1, forward strand.
GAGGACCACTGCTTAACCTCATGCACAAGCACAAAGCAGCAGGGATTTTCAAGGGAGACACAAAGAGTTAAATTCAGCTTCTGGACTTGTATGCCAGGCGTAGCTTGGTTCTAACTCTCTCGTGGTTGAAAGGGTCGCTGTTTCTTGATAAAGCAAATATTTTGTGTTGGATCAGGCGTTCTGTCAGTGATAACAACGGTGATTTGAATGTGGCTTTGTTAGTACTGGGATGTAACAGGAGGGGAACACTGAGTGTCGCAGAGAGAAAACTTCACTTTCACAGGAAAATGTATCTACTGCAAGGTCATCTGGAGAAAGCAACTCTATCAGGTAGATGGCAACTTCAGGAGGAGGGACTCAATCTCATGCTAACACCCACAGCCAGGATATGTCTGTATCAGCCCTACCTCTCTTGCACAGAGAGTCCTGATGCCTGGGGAAGGGCTGGGCGCTGCAGTAAAAGAGCCGTCTTACAGCACAGGGGCTCCTGCTGAAAAGACAGAGATAAGACATGGAGGAAGGACTGCCAAATCCACTTTGAATGAATTTCCTATACAAATAAATTATACAGCAGAAATATCCAGAATTAGAATGACAGCAAGGTTTTTCCAGAGCTATTAATCATCCTGCTTTAAGGTCTTCAGCCACTCTTGTATTATTGGAAATTAGGTGAAATTTTTGACAATTTCTTTTTAAAGTCGCCTACTTAAGTATGCTTAGTCCTACAGCAAACATGAGAAGATGTGAACAGCTGTCAGGTGTTTGAAGGCCAGGGCCTTTGTAGACACCATAACATTAGGGGTCTATTGGTGCTTCTGTCATCTGCTTGTTGAATTCCCAGTAACAGCAACTCCCAGGCACATCTGAGAGATGTCACTGTCCCAGAAACATCCAGTGATGGCAAGCACAAACCTTAGCTCTCTTCTTCATTCGGAATACACATAGGCCTTGCAGAGGGATCAGGATAGGTTGGAGCACTGGGCTGTGGGGTGCATGAAACACAGCACGGCCAGCCAGTCAAAAGAGGTGGTTCTCCCACTGTATTTAGGGTTGGTGCGGCCTCATCTTGAACATTGTGGACAGTTCTGGGCTCCACAACATGAAGAGGCTGTTAAGGCCCTTGAAAACGTCCAGTAGAGGGCCGCAAAGCTGGTAACAGGGCTGGAAGGCATGTCCTGTGAGGAGAGGCTGAGGAAGGACACTCGGGTTGTCCGGTCTGGAGAAAAGGAGGCCAGGAGGCGACCTCATTGCTCTCTGCAGCTCCCTGAGGAGGGGAAGCGCAGAGGGACACGCTGGTCTTTGCTCCCTGGTCACCGATGGCAGGACACGAGGGAATGGCACAACGCTGCACCAGGGGAGGTTCAGGCTGGACATCAGGAAAAATTTCTTTACTGGGAGGGTGGTCAACCACTGGAACAGGCTTCCTGGAGAGGTGGTTGATGCCCCGTGCCTGTCAGTGTTCAAGAGGCTTTTGGATAACACCCTCAGTAACGTGCTTTAACTTTTGGTTAGCCCTGAAGTGGTCAGGCAGCTGGACCAGGTGATCTTAGAATGTCCCTTCCAACTGAACTATTCTGTTCTATTCTATTTTATTCTATTTTCAGAATTGACATCATATCTCACCCAAATCATTAAAATGATTGATTCTGTGAATACTCAGAGACCACAAATACTTCCAGGATTAAAAATTGTCTATATTTCTCAGTGGACATGTCTTTTGTAATGCTCATGGACCATAATAGACATGCAAAATAGGATAAGATTGTCTAAAAGAAATGCCAGTTTCATTCGTAAATCATCTAATTGTGGTGCAATGATGTGTGCTATCATATACTACTACCTGAAAACCAAGAACTGAACATAAAAAACATATTGCTGCATGTATTTCAAATCAAACAATGCTTAACACTTTTTCTTACAAGTTGGCTAATTTGCCATCATAGATCCACAATGTTCAACAGAACAGTGAGAAAAGAAATTACTGCACTTCCCATTTTTTCCTGTTTTTTTCCTTTTTTTCCTTTTTTTTTTCCTTTTTAATACTAAATTGACTTTTTTTTTTTTAGGGACAGTACGAGCGTGCAAAAAGAATAAGTGCTCCAGATATAATTTGGTAAGTTCAAATTTTTGCAATAATAAAACAGACTATTTAACACTTAGAAAAGTTATTTAAATTGCCTGTGCCTACTTTAGTGGCATTGTTTATATTGTTAGCAAGAGTCTTCCACAGACTAAAACATGGTGTCCCTCAAGGAAGACCTGATCTTCCTTGAAAGACATCAGTAACCTTAAAGCCCTGATGAATTAAAGGCACCATAATTAGGCACAGAAGATTTAAGGATTTTCTCTTGATAATGTGCAAGTTGAATGAAGATGAGGATGTTGGAGTACATGTTTTTTTTATGACTTCTCTGAACCATGGTAGAAAAAAAAGGGAGAAACAAGGAGTCTCTATTGTCAGAATTCATTGGAGTAGGCTTTCTGAAATTTGCCATGTGAAAGATAAATATGTGATGCTATTTTGAATGGCCTGTTTTCTTGAGCACAAGAGAACGTCCTGCCTGCAAAAGGTTACACGTTAAAATGAAGAGAGGACTTATGATTTATCTCATTTTATCATTCTTTGTGAAGCTGTAGTTCATTTAATTGCTTATTTGTACTTGTATCTACATCCAACTTATATTTGCAGTGGCTGCTTCCTCCAAACGAAATCCAGAAGCTTCATTTAAAAAAGGAACATACCAGTTTCAAAAGCGTCTCCTGCTTTTCAAATACAATTTCTTTGTTCTTTAGTCTCTGATTTGACATATCAAGAGACAATATTCAGGCTCAGGCCAGACAGATGGTTATACTGCATATTATGATCATCAAATTCAAGATGCAGATGTTTTACACCTTTAGACCAGGAACTAAAATGGTTGGCTTGGCTCCCTTCTTTCTGCAGTCTTGAATAGTTGATGAATAGTCATGTTTTAGACACAGGAGACCATGAAAAGAAAACACTTATATATGTCTAATTTGTTTTCTATAACATATACACTATATTGAGCATGTCCAAATTTCTACTGGATTCCCCTTGAGAATAACTACTGAGCATTAACTATCTTGAGCTGAGACCAAAAAATGTGCCTCACCACTCATGACTTAGCACTGAGCTTCTTTGCCCGCATTCTTTTTCTTTTCCTAAGCATTTCATGTCCTTCTCTATATAATGCCTGTTACTAGCAAAATATTTGTTTATGCTGACTCATGAATTATTTGAAACCATACTTATTCAAGCTATTAGAAATCCAGCATTCTGTAGATGTTACCCCTTCCTCAATTACTGCAGATAAGTTGGGGAGTCTCCAAGTTTGTCCAGTTTTTCTAATGAAGAAGGAATATGATAATATTTTCTAGAGGGATAATCCTGAAAACAAAGCAAGGCAAATTGAAGCTGAATCTCTCCCTCTCACTATTAGTCACCAGATATTTTATTTTAAGCTGGGAAAGTTCTGACAAACTGTTACAATAGGAGGGAAATTACATACAAATGTTTAATTAGAAGCTTTTTTCCATACTAAATGATACTCCTTGAAGAATTTGTGGGCCTAATTGGTGTTGCTCTACTCCTTCTGCAGCTCTAAAAAAAGACCAGGGATGAGCAGACATGAGAGGGAAATTACCCATTCAGCACATCAGGTGGGTAGGCGGTGGGATGGCAAAGTAAAAAGTGGGCAGGGAATTGAGAAGAGGAGAAGGATCTGTGGAGGTGGAGGAGAAGGCAATCGTGAGAGTTAGTCTGAAAGTCTGACAGGCAGAAGTTGGGGCTGACATTGAAACAAATTTTTTTCGGGTCAATCCCAGACAAATGACTCTAGAAACTCTTGGTCTTTCCAGAAGCTGCAATATTCCCAGAAAGAAAAATCTTTTAGAAACCTTTTCACTTATGCACTTTTATTGATAATGTCAGACAACTGGAGTCCAGTGGGCACTTGTTAGTGTGAATTCAGTAAATAGCTTGTAGAGGGAAAGGAAATCACCACTGATGATGTCTTGCCTGAGGATTTGCAGAGGTTTGCCTGCATGGTAACAACAGTGAGAATGGATTATGAAGTATCAAAACAGTGAGGCGGCAGTATAAAGCTTTTCCTCAACCTTTCCTGCACACAGTTAACAGAATGAAGAAGTAGAGGTTAAGTACCCACAACATCAAGTAACCTTAAAACCAGAGGCTAACTTTAACCTCAGTACTAAATATTTAATATCCAACTGAATGTTCTCTGTAAACACACTTTTTATTCCAGCCCTCACTTGCAAAATGTACTCAATACATTGAAAATATTCTATCACAGAGAGGAGAATTACTTGACACGTAGTTCAAATCAGGCTGTAACTCCCTGTGCCAGTGCAGAAGGATACTTTTTCTGGTAATGTTCTCCAGAGTAACAAATATGCTGGAGCACTAAAGGCCACATTATTGCCATATTAGGTTTTTCTTTATGTTATCCTTTGCTTTATTACATTCTTCTGTTTGAACCTTATGGATCAGCTGATTTTTTCCTGCGAATTGGTTCTGATCCCTCAGTTTTCAGGAATGTGTTCTTGCAGAGGACTTTGTAGGATACAATCCACGTGGAGGTGAACAAATTGTATAACAGTGATTAGCTCCAGGTAAGACTGACATTGCTGTCGTCCAAAATGTTTTAAAGAAACATGAGCAAAACATTTGTTGCCCAATGTGTATATCTTAAATACCCTGCTTTGCTCATCACCTAAGCACATGCATGCTTATACCACAAGTCTTCTGTGAATATTGCCAAAAGCTATTTTGGGGCTAATTTAGGTATACCTAGGAAGATTTGTGAATGTTCATGGCTTTGGACAACCACTCTACAAACTCTCTGCTAGTCCTTTCTGAAGCAAGGTCAAACCATGCACTGCAGAGTGGACTTCTTCAGCTCCAGCTTGGAGAATTCCCCAGCATGCAGTGTTATCCATGAGGTAATCTCCCGATATGTTGTGGAGGAAGACAAAAATATCCTGGCTCAATATTGGTCAGAGTGAACTAGGAAATAGAGGAAGCTACTCTCAGAATACTAGCTGGTGATAATTCAGATACTATTTGAATTTATTCCATTTTATCTAGACTGTTCATATAAACTATGGGGTTTTTTTTAGGACTGAGGCTTATTTTCTTACTGATATCATCATGATTGATTAGTTCATGGTATCTTGACTGTGCATGGAAACAAATTCCATAAGCCAAGGTCACAGAAATTAATACAGATTACTACTTGATTCTGTCTGAACAATGAAAAGAGCATCAGGGGCTGGTGAACTACACTTCTTCTGATGGTCCTGCAGACCTCTCTCTGTCCTTTTTTGTGCAGAGAAAGCTCCTAGTGTCAACTATAGCAAGTAAACCAATATTTTTGCAGAATAGTTTTACATATGAATCACAGGTATAGACCAAACCAGACTCCAGAATCATTTGGCTTTGGCCTGACACTCACAGTGACATTAAATGTGCCCAGGGGCATTCCCAGACCCAGACACCAGCTGAAGAGGAAAGGCACATCTTAACCCTCTTAGCCCCCTTGAACCATCCTAACCCCCTAGATAGGGTGGCTGTGATGGGAGATGAGCCCTGATCCATTCTAATTTCTGAGCACAGATTCACTGGGAAATACTGACAAGGTCACACTAGCTGCTATGGGCCAGATCCGTGCCAGGGAGTGCATATCCATTACGAACACAGTCAGCCTTAGTGCTCATCTCTTGGGCAAATCCTTCTCTCCCAGGTTTTGGGAAAGGACTGTTTCTAGTCCTTGCAATGGTTTGACTTTGTCCCCTCACTGTTTTCCAAGAGTGCCAGTTAGCATGCTGTCTGCTTAAACATCTGAAGGAAATATGTGCTTCCTTCATGCCGTTGGCCAGCCCCTGTAGGACCTGAATTTATGTTTTTAAGGCTCCCTGTAACCCCCCTGGGCAGCCTCCCAAATAATTTTTCCATGGAGCAGCACAATTCTTAGAGTTCAAAATGGTTGCTGTTTTACAACAAACCTTTATTACCCTTCAAAAGCACTTAAAGTACTCTTTACTGGTTGATTTTCTTTCAGACACTCTTCTTTGACCCTTCATAAAGCATTTCTACTTCTTTTCTGTTTCCAGAAGCATCTGTGGTGAAAATCCTGGCTTTCAGTTATCACAGAAAAAGGCATTAAATAACAATTCCAGGAGTGCCTAGTGCTGGTGAGAATCTGCAGTGTGAACTCTCCCTTCAGCTTTTTATCACAGGTTTTCATTTTGTTTAAATCTATCAGTGATAGACTTACTTACCCTCCATAATCTGGGTTATTATAAGATATATCATATGAGGAAAACGGTGATGCTAACAAAGCAGACTAGTTCACAGGCAACAGAATCCTTATTGCAGCACGCATTCAGTGCTGACATACTCTGTGTGAGTCTATGGTGAATGTGATTTTTTTTTTTCTCCAGGAGGAAGTCATTAAAGGACTCTTGTGGAAATGCAAATCTCTTTATCATACTAATAATTCAAGACAAGGGGTGACCACTCATGTCTCCTCAAGACATCTGAAAGAATAGTTTAGTCTTTTAACGAATATCAGAAAATTATGCATACATTCAACTTCTTTGTTTTGCAAAGACCATTAACTAAAGAAATGTGCTATGTTTAAGAATTCACCAAAACTATACAATTTACCACAGATAAACTCTTTGGAAAGTACAGATATAAAAAGTAACCTGGGAAGTCTAAAATTTGACAGATGCTGTAGTTAAGACCGTAGGAACAGACGAATATTCTGAAGAGGATTTTTAAATATGCCTGAGGCTGGGTCTACACAGCAGTGTAGTGATTAAAGAGCTAATTTCAAAGCAGCTTGTCCAGGTACTATTTGGTATTTGGGACAAGTTGATTTACCTTAGAAAGGAAATGCTATTTCTACGACTATAGGGTGAGCATGTCCTGACTGACTTAGAAATCAAGGCCCTAGTGCAACAGAATGACGTTTTGTTTTCCAAGCACTGAAGGTGCTTTAAGAGTAATTTGTGCTTCCAAACATCCCTACTTTTCACGTTGGTCCTTATCGGACTTGAGACCATCTAATACAAATCTAATAAAGTCTAATAAAAAACATTATATTTCTCTACCAACAGGTCATCATTTAAAAATTCTCATCTTCCCAAAAATATGTATTTCAAAGCATTAGCCTTGCTATCTCTATAGCCAACCCGGCACTTCAGACATTGGTACTACTTTTGTTTCTACAGCCTGAATCTGTTCTGGGATTAGTTCAGCTTCTGCCATTTGAAAGCATTCAAGCTTTGATGTTGCAGCTTTCCAAGCTGAACAGGGAACTCCTCCTGCTACTAGGGCAAAAAAAGAAAATATATAATCTCTGGAAGTAAGGTCTGGCTTCACAGGGACAGTACAGAGCTGCAGTTTGCATCTGCAGGGAGAAAACAAGAAAAGCCAAAGCCCAACTTGAGTTGACACTGGCCAGTATGGGGTCAGACAATCAAAAAGGCTTTTTCAAATATGTCAACAGCAAGAGGAGGTCTAAGGAAAACATTGGACTGATAATCGATGCAGATGGTCACCTAACATGTAAGGACGAGGAAAAGGCGGAGGTATTTAATGCCTTCCTTGCCTCAGTTTTTAATAGTAATTACAGATCTTGGGCTGTGCGGTCTTCAGAGCTGGAGAACCATGACTGGGGAAGCAGTGACTTTCCATCTATGGTAACTGAAGCCAGGGACCAGTTGTATCAGTTGGATGTTCATAAGTCCACTGGGCCTGATGGGATTCACTCCAGAGTACTGAGGGAGTTACTGGATGTTATAGCTGGACCCCGCTCAATAACTTACCAAAAGTCTTGGGAATCTGGGGACATCTCTGCTGACTAGAAGCTAGGCAATAATACACCTGTCTACAAAAAGGGCATGAGAGAAGACCTGGGAAACTAAACACTTGTTAGTTTAACCTCAGACCCCGGGAAAGTTATAGAAAAGATTATCCTGGGGGTTACTGAAAGGCAGTTAAAGAACAAAGCAATTATCAGGCATAGTCAGCACAGGCACATGAAGGAAAAGTCCTGCCTTAGTAATTTGATCTCCTTCTGATAAGGTCATGTGCTTGGTGGATGAAGGGAAGGCGGTAGATGTAATCTTTCAGGATTATGATAAGGTCTTTGATACTGTCACTCACAACATCCATCTGGACAAATTGTCCAACTGTGAGATAAATGGGTTCATGCTACGCTGGGTGATGAACTGACTTGACAGTAGAGCTCAAAGGGTTATTATATCTGGCTGTATTTGGTTGGTGGCCAGTCACTAGCAGTGTCCCCCAGGGCTCAATTCCAGAGCCAGTTCTGTTTAAATGTTATCAGTGATCCAGATGCAGGACTGGAGTGCATCCCCAGCAAGCCTGCTGTTGACACTAAACTGGGAGGTGGTGTTGACTCCCTGGAGGGAAGAGAGGCCTTGCAGAGGGATCGGGATAGGTTGGAGCACTGGGCAATCAGCAACAGCGTGAGGTTCAACAGAGGCAACGCCGGGTGCCGCACCTGGGACAGAGCAGTGCCAGACACAGGCACAGGAGACGAGTGGCAGGAGAGCAGCTCAGCAGGAAGGGACCTGGGGGTGCTGGTGACAGCAGGCTCCACGTGAGCCAGCAGCGTGCCCTGGCAGCCAAGGGGCAAACCACGTCGTGGGGTGCATGAAGCACAGCACGGCCAGCCGGTCAAAAGAGGTGGTTCTCCCACTGTATTTAGGGTTGGTGCGGCCTCACCTTGAACATTGTGGGCAGTTCTGGGCTCCACAACATGAAGAGGCTGTTAAGGCCCTTGAAA
>VXAL01015260.1:393699-411887 GCA_013399475.1 Chauna torquata
TTCTATTCTATTCTATTCTATTCTATTCTATTCTATTCTATTCTATTCTATTCTATTCTGTTCTATTCTATTCTATTCTAATAAGAACACCTAAGTGACTTAGGGGCTTACATCCTCTTGGCTATAAGTGCTGCAGTGTTATGCCTTTTATTTTAATTAGAGCACTGAGTTGCAGTGATTGGATTTCACTCTAAATTTCCTCAGTAAAGCTTGCATTTCGCCTTATTCTACCAGTCAGGTATATGTCCACAGTGGTATATGCTATTGAACAAACAAACATATAGTTATACTGAAAATCGGGCAATGGTCAGAAAATTCATAGCTATAACTTGGCTTTGCCCCTGCAGCACAAATAATTTTGCCTGAAAATAATCTTGTCAGCTATTTTCCATAATTGGTACAAATCACCCACAAAGATGTAATTACAGAATCCTCTGCTCATCCTTACGTCTGACAAAAGGAAATTAAGTGCTCTTGGTATTAGCATCCAAGAAATTCCACCAAGCAGAATCAAGCTATGGTACATACAGAATTTCAGCTAGCCAGTCGCCGCACATGTATTATTTCTGACAAAAATTGAATATTTTTTTTAGGGCCTTTGATTTATTATTATTATTATTATTACAAAATAACACATGCAAAAAAGCTAAAAGAAAAAATACGCCAGATTAAAAAACGTCAGGAACTTTTTCCTTCAGGATAGGGAACCTTTTGAAATGCACTAAAAGGTACAGACTTGAATATTGTTGTACAAAATATCCACCTTTTTTTTTTTTCTCATATGACCCTTGTTCTATTCTTGCCACTAATTTGGATGAAAATGGACATTTTGCATAAATGTTTCTGCTTTCATTTTTGTTACATGTTTCAATTTTAAATGAAAACTCAGGGCATACATGGCTGATCTAAAAATGAGAGAGGATTTTAACCAAAAGGAAGTTGATTCCTTTCCTTTTTTTGAAACAAAAAAAAAGATCATCATTTTATATTTTCAGAATTTTGAAATATGTAAAATATTAATCTGCTTTTCTTAAAACTTCATGCCTATAAAGAATACTTCAGGTATCATACAGAAGGTCTAACAGCATTTTAAAAAAATTATACTTGTAATGATGCTTTCAGCAAATGAAATAACCAACATTAAAGAAAACTCCCAATGCTTGCTGCTGAATAAAATAATCCTCCACTCAGTTTTAAATGATCCTTTCACTGGCAAGATGAGGTGAGGTAAAAGCGTGACCTGAAAATGAAGGCATCAGTAGTGCAACTATTATAAGCCTTAGTGCAGCATTTAAAGTTTTTTATATAGGTATGATGACTTGGAAATTTGCAGTTTAAAGGACAATTCAAAAGTAAATACATTTATAATCAGAATGATTTTTCTTCACCTCAACCACACAGAACCTACATAAAAGCAGTCTTAAAAAATCAGGGGAAAGAGACCCTAGATGACACTGATAAAATTTAAAAGCTCTCAGCATTTGTGAAGTGTATACAACCGGCTAATTGTTGGGGAAAGTAACTCTTTTGCTGCAGTTTGGTAGAATATTTTAATTGTAATTAAAATATACTGCTGCCAGCCTCTCTAGCATGAATTTTCATTATAATACAAAACTGTACTTGAAATTAATTACTGTATGTCTCGACTCATCAGGAACTGACTTTTCTGACATTTGGAAAGTCAATTCTAATGACAACAATGCTGAAAGCAGGCAATATCCTTCCCCAGGTTTCCTTTCTTGCCACTCAGAAACTGCTGTAGTGAAGTGACCTGGACCACCGAAGAAATTGAGTGTCTTGTTTATTCTAAACTACCGAGAAAAACTCCTTGCCTCCCACGACAGTGAAGACCCATGATGGTAGATCTACCGGTTTTGCAAACACCAACTCCCAGAGACTCAGCCAATGCTCTCCCTAGTGCATTGCGTTTCCAAGTGTGGTGTAAGTTCCTCCAAAATCAGAGCCCACGAATGGCCATCTGAGCTCTTCCAAACCTGTAGTCATCAGGCAACTGCAGCACATAAACTTTCCTAAGGAAATTGTCAGCAGTCATGTCACCAGTAATAATACGACCATGCTCAGTTTTTGTGGCTTGACTGCCTACTGAAGAATGTAAATCCTTAAAAAAAAAAACCAGAACCCCAAGAAAACAAAAGAAAAAAGACATTCAAATTGCAAAGCTCCTTAAAAAATTGACCCTTAATATACATTTTTCAGCTCCCAGAGTGAAGAATGGACCTTCCTGGAAGTCTGGATTGTGGGTCCTACTATCCTGGTCATTTTGGTAGCCTTTCATTGGGTGCTTTCCTTTTTCTTAACATCTTTGAGCTGGAATGCCCTGAACTGCACCTCTGGCTCCATGAGGATGAACACATACATTTTCTAAGTAGTTCCTAACCTGTAGCTCCATAGGATTACTTCAAGATGTAGGGTTTCTTCAGCCTCTTGGATATCATTTGCTGGTAGGTTATCTCCTTTGTGCTAATGTCAGACTCAGCTCTGCATGCTAGAAAATTTCATGAATAGGAAGCCATCCAGACTCTTTTTTTTTTTTTTTTCATTTCAGTGACTGTCAATTGCATTGAGTTCCAGAAAAAGAAGTAGTCACAAGGTCCTAGCCATTTGGTGTAAAGTAACTGTTCAGTAGCTTCTGCTGTTTGTGTGGACACCATTTTCTAAAGGTGCTTCTGAACAGCACACCCATTTATCTGCTGCAGCCCTTGTTCACAATGCCATGGCTGAGCCAGATGCAAGTTATTTTTTAGCTAGAGTTTATTTAAGGGGAAGTAGGAGGAAAGAAATTAATTACTGGGTCACTGCTGAGCCATTCTTTGGTTTTGGCTTTGCACTGGAGTTTTCTCTCTCAAATGAATTTTTGACTTATTTTATTAATGGAAATGTGGGCAGATGGACTTGGAAAAGTAACTTTTCACTGGCTCAAATGAGAATCTGAACTAATTACATATTTTATGGCTTCTTTAAAGATTTATTCTGCTCTCTTTCAACAATCATAAAACAGTTTTTTATCTCAGTAGCTGACCTTCCTGTTTCATCCATCTAGATACTGCCCAGTGCTGCTTTTTTACTCTCTCACACATTCTTATATATGTCCCACAGCTTAAGTGCTGCCTTGCAAATGTGTGCTCTTGTTTGCCCCTGCCCACACTCAGTGGCAATTGCTTTCATGCAATTTCATGCAATTTCTTGGATTTCTTAGTGGATGCTGGCCAGTGTGTGCCCAGGACTGGCGCCAGGAGATGTGGGGTTGGTACCACGGATAAATGCTCTGGGCAATCACACTTTGCAAGGCAATGAGGGCAATACAAAACACAGAGGTGCCCCTGCTGTCTCAGAAGTCAGTGGAAGCTTGGCTATAGTCTTCGATGAACATGGGAAAAGACTGTGGTAGAAAATGGGTTGGTCACTTTAGCATTGTCTTTCTCCTCTCAACCCTGCTCTTTACTGCCTTCGCCTCTCTGCCCTCTGGCCTTGAAGCTGCTCCAGCAGAACCAGCCATTGCTTCCCAAGCATCCCCAAGGTTTTGGGGGAGCTCTCTGGGGCTGTCTTCTGGGTCTGATGGCACCCACACTACTCAGCTTACAGCTGCTGCAAGGGGTGACACTGTGCTCAAGAGCTGCTCAGACAAGGGTTGCCTGTGGTGGTTTAACACCAGTAGGCAGCTCAGCACCACCGCGCTGCTTTCTCACTCCCCCTACTCAGAAGGACAGACGGAGAAAATATGATGAAAAAAGGATCATGGGGTGAGATCAGGACGGGGAGATCACTTGCTAATTACCCTCATGGGCAAAACAGACACAGTTTAGGGAAATTAATGTAGTTTATTGCCTATTGATAACAGACTGGAGCAGTGAGAAACTAAAAGCAAACTAAAAGAAAAAACTTCCCCCCATCCACCCTATTCTACCTCCTCCCTCTGAGTGGTGCAAGGGAACGGGGAATGGGGGCTGTGGTCAGTCTCCAGTTGGAGGGACTCCAGCGTGGGGTCCCTCCCACGGGATGCCGTCCTTCCCGAACGGGTCCTGCGTGGGCTTCCCACCGGCTGCAGCTCTTCAAGAGCTGCTCCAACATGGGTCCGTACCACAGGGCCCATCCTTCAGGAGCAAACTGCTCCAGCACGGGTCCCCCACGGGTGGCAGCTCCCACCGGATCACCTGCTCCTGCGTGGGCTCCTCTCCACGGGCTGCAGCTCTGGTCCGGAGTCTGCTCCTGGGGGGCTCTCCCTGGGCTGCAGCCTCCTTCAGGCCAGATCCACCTGCTCCACCGTGGTCTCCTCCAGGGGCTGCACGTGGAGATCTGCTCCATGTGGTACCCCATGGGCTGCAGGGGGACAGCCTGCTCCACCATGGGCCTCACCACGGGCCGCAGGGGAACTTCTGCTCCGGTGCCTGGAGCACCTCCAGCCCTCCTTCTGCGCTGACCTTGGTGTCTGCAGGGCTGTTTCTCTCTCGGTTTCTCACTCCTCCCTCCCAGATGCTGTTGTGCAGCAGTTTTTTCCTTTCTTCAGCGTGCTCTCCCAGAAGCACAACCAGTGTCTTTCACAGCTCAGTTCTAGCCAGTGGTGGGTCCCTTGCGGAGCTGGCTGGAGCTGACTCTTCTATAACATGAGGTATCTCACAGATGCCACTCCTACAGCCCCCCCATTACCAAAATCTTGCCATGTAAACCTAGCACACCACCCCAGCTCTGGCTGCTGCCAGCTGGGGTGTAGGAGCAATAGCAACATCCAGCTATTAAGAAAAAGAAATATTTGCGGCAATCTGATGTCCTAATTCACATAGACTAATGCGGGAGCTTGCAGGACTTTTTTAATCAGACCATCTTGTTTTGTTGAGGACAGACTATATCATGTAGACTTTCTGATTTCTGTGAAGTTTTTGATGGGAATGCTTCTAAGTCCGGACAGGCTTAATATCCATCTAACTACTGTGACTCTGTGTTACCAAGTCAGCTGAAGGACTAAGCCAGATGCAGCTTGAGCTGGAGCCCTAACTTGAGGAGAGTGGGAGCAGAAAGATGTGAGAGCAATTACTGTTGGCTGACTTTGGAGACTCCCTCCCTAGCTGCAAGTGTATTGGTGCCTGTGTATGGATGAGGCAAAGGGAAGAGAAGAAGAATCTGACTGTCTGTGCACATTTTCATCCAATGCAGAACACATGCAAATTTTGAAATTTCAGAATGTGATGAAATAAAAATTTTTCCAGCTTTAACTGATGCATTAGAACCATGCCTGAGGGTCTGGAGGAGGAAACTGTAAGACACAAGATAAGCTGCAGCTGTCAGATGGCTGAGTAACATCCACATTGGATTATGGTTGCATACAAAAGAAGTAGATGAAGTACCAGCAGATGGCACTGGGGAATATGCAGTGGTGTCTATTATGTGGGGCCAACGACACTTCCAGCAGCATGTTTTGAACACGTGCCTCAGCTCCATGCTCTGCACTGCACAGAGCAGGATCCCTGCTGCTGGGCTTCTGGGGTGGCAAGTCCTCTGCCGCTGGAGTAAGGGAGAAACCTGGCTCTCTGGGCTGCTTCAGGAAATACCCTGCTTCCTTGCTCTCTTATCTGAAATGTCATCCTAACTGCATGTTGCCTTCTCTCCCTTTGGCTTGGACAAAAGGTTCAGGTTCCCACACTCCTTTCCTAAACCCTTCATAGTGGGTTTGCAGTCGAGGATATGGTTTCTGATCCAAGTATGGACCAGTTTACTCCAGGAAATAAAGACCTCTGTAGTCTTCTTGCAGCACCCAGCAACCATAAAAGGAGGAGCATACAGCTCTCAGGCAGTCTTCGGTGCCAGCCATGCTGCTGCTGAGGTATTGTCAGGCTGTGCATTACTGCAAATGATCAAAGCTCCTGATGTGATTCAACAAAATCAGAATTTTATCAGCTCCTTACAAAGATTTCCCATTAATTTGAGTTGAGAGATCCTAGCACTAATTAGCCCATTCTGAACAACTGCTGTTTAGGATTTGAAATTCTATGGAAGGAGAAGATAGGTATTATTCCAGCAATCCCACCAGCCAGGATTGCATTATCAGATACATGGTTAATAAGAAGGTGGCAGTAAAAAGTAAACAGCTGTGTAATGCACAAAAGCAATATGTTAAATGGGGAAGATTAACCACATCCATGCACCACACAGCACAAACAGATGCCAATATCCTATAGATTTGTGTCTTATAGTTGACTGCAGTCCCTGATAAAACCTTTCTCAATTGCGGGAGAAGTTCTTGCTGGTTTCTGTAGCACATGAACAGGCAGTGCAGGCATTCTTTTCAGAAGCACATAAATACTGGAAGAGAGAGGACAAAGGAAAAACCCAAGTCCATCCCCTGTTCTACCTGCCAGCCAGCACAGTGGAAAAGGCAAATGCACCCAGTGCATGGCCTTGCCAAATCTTCCTGCAAACTGTGTGACCTGCACGGAAAAGAGCCAGCCTTTTGCCTCTTCACTGCTGGGCTGATGGGGCATGAAGCAGAGTGCTCCAGGTGTCCCCCCAGTGGGAAAGAACTGTCAGCATGGCTTTTTTCCAGAGTTGCCTATAAATAGGTATTTTGGGCAGGTGGGTGAAAAACTGATGGCTGTAGTAGAAACTAGGGCACTCTCTGAAGCGCTGCACTGAAGAACAGTGCGATGCCAGTGGGATGCCTCCACAGAGGTGTGCTACTCACCTTCTGTGCCTTCTGGGTTGATTCTAAATCCAGTTTTTTGAACTTTTATTTTGCCAGCTGCTCAGGGTCATTGACGTTGGCTTGCAACTTCCTTTACAATGATTTATTTCACTCTCCAGTCCTTCTTCCGTTACTTTTACTGTTCTAGGGATTTTTCTAAAGTTCTTAAACACAAGACATACACATAAGTACACGATTCCTTTTGTGTCCATCTCTGACATCTGAAGAAAGCTCATTTAATTCAGTCAAAATGATACATATTCTTAGCAAATGATGATCTGTCAAGCAATAGTGTCTGACAGTGAGCAATAAGGTGCAGCAGAGGGGTTCTCTCAGAGTGGTTCTCTCTGGGACTAAACATTGTAAAGCTGAACAAATAGAAAACAGCCCTTCTTCCTATACATGATCCTTACGTTGATGCAGTTTGCCAGAGTAGTTCTCAAACAGTCCAAAATGGTGATTGCATTTGTGGATGAAACTATTCCAAGTCAAACATAGCTGAGGTGAAAAGTGTTGTGGGGAAATTACGAAGTTTCTCATTTTCGTAAGACTGCACATGCAAAGGGTCAACCCTCAGCTGACAGAACCGGGGTGGCTTAAGCAGAACTGTGCTGCTTTCAGACTGATGAAGTTGCTTTGGTATATGGTATATATATATATATACATGTATATATTCACTGTTTTGTCTGATCATGTTTTCAAGGCACAGTAAATTGTGCATGTGAAAATAAATTAGTGTTAATGATAACAGCAATAGGAATAATAATAATAAAATTAATAACAACAATAACAATAATAATGGGATACCCTGGCTGGATGCATTCTTGACTAAACTGGACCTTCCCATTTTACCACCTGTCCCCCTAAAGAGAGAGTCTTTAAAAAAAACATAAGTTGGCTGGCAGATCTCTTAGAACAGGGCATGTCGGTTTCTAAGTCCTGCTGCAAGCAGATTGATAACTTTGAGCAGGTGGTATGATAGTTCTGGTCCATGGTAGGCTGGTGCCTGTGAAAGCCACTTGGTTCAGGCAGGTGAGTCATGGAAGACCTGGTTGCAATATATTACATTATTGGTTGTAAAGACTTTTCTACAAAGATCCAGGACTCTTTCTTTGATGTTTTAGAGCTATTGCTTTCTTTTCCATAACCTCAGCCCCATGCTTTGCTCCTCTTTACTTGGCATGCAAAACAGCTGTACTCGGCTTTCATTTCTCTTCCTGCCTGTCTTTCCTGCTGAGTTCAACCCCATTATTTTTGTCCCCTCTGCTATGCCTTTTTTCTGTCATCTCTGCCCCCTCTTCTCTCTCTCTCAGGTCTTTCATCATGATCTCTGCAGGTAATGCCTCTCCTATTGACTTCAATGGGCAGTAGACGTGCCCTTCCTCCTGCAAAGGCTCTGGCTCACATTAGGGACACAATTACAGCTCTTGGCAACAGTGCCACTTATCCAAAGGACAAACTGGTATTTCAGATGACCCATTTTTATGAATAAACATTAAATCCAGAAAATAAAGATTGATTCAAAACCATCTTGTTGCATCAGTCATAGGAAAAAACTGATATGCTGAGGTGTCTCTTAATACTGCATAATTGCAATCCTTTTCCATTAGAAGTCATTGATTAAATGTCTAATTAAGAGCTGCCCAAATATATATGGTGTTTATATATAGTGGAGGGTTGAGATTTTGATGAACTCATTAATACAGATCTTATTTGTGAAAAATTACAATGGCTTTGCTGATGAAAGCCAAGTCTACTCTTTCGCTTTGCTCTGTAGTCTCCTGTGGGGAAAAAAAAAAGATCAAAATTATCCTACCTTTTCTATATTTTTCCATATTTTAAGTGGTTTGGATGGATACCTAATTTTCTTTCAGTATCACATATTCTCTTTTGACATCAGAGGATATATTTTCTGAGCTTTGCAGAAGTTTTAGCTGCTCAACTGCCATTAAAGTCAATTGGATCATGTGGCTAAAGCAAGGTATAACAATTGGAAAATGCACTCCAGGGTTAAACTGCTGTACTTGAGCTATTAGTCTGAAAGAATTATCCATCTTCCAAAACACAACCTGCACTGCCACAGCATGGTGTCCCCTATTCATCACCTCCAGACATTTACAGCTGCTTTCAGCCCTGGTGTAAATGAAGTTGCCATACCATTTGAATCATGCAGCTTAAGCCAGAGCTGGATTTGTCCCACACAGAGCTGCTGAGCTTTCAATGAAAAAGAGGCCCAGAGCTGGGGGGTGATTGGCACTGGTCTGAGAGCATCACAGGAGAGAGAAGGAAAAGGAGTTATTGAAAAAAAAAATTAATAGACTCCCATTTGAAAACTGGAATGAACTGCAAACATTTGCAGCCAGCTTGGCAGAAGGAAGAACTGAGTTTGTGGTCCTTCCCCAAACCTGGCTCTTCAGGCAATCCTCTTCATCTTAGTGCCTGCTGGCATCAAGGGCTTCAGTGCTGAAGCTTTTTGCAGAGCCACTGCTCCACTGCAGGTGACACAGCCAGTCACCGCTGCTCTCTGGGCTGTGCCTCAGCCAACTTTTAAAAACAGAAAAACTCTACTTCACCTTCAGAGCAGGCAAGAACTCACTGTTAAATATGTTTTGAAAAAGCTAGTATTCAAGACAGTAGGACAGTTCTTTCCTTGGATTTTTGTGATTGAACAAATTATCGTTCTGCTCATGACAATACCATATATTTTTATAGAGCGCGCTTAATTGTACAGCCACAGCAGAATGGTATTGGCTTATTATTTTCTGAAACCCTTACCCTCCTGAATGATATCCACAAAGAACTCCCACAGAAGAAGCCACAGGCCTCAGACAGATAGTGTCTCGCTCTTCTGAAACGAGAGAGGCAGAACTAATCAAGGAATATTCTGCAGTAGGACACAGTAACCAATTAACAAACTCCTAGCAGTCCCCAACAGTAAAACAACCCTTGCGAGAGAAAGAAGGTAATGAGGCTATCGTGTCAACTTTACCGTGTGATCCCATGGTATCTGAAAATATAAAACATTTTTATTCTCATTTTCTGTACATTTTCCAGCCCATTTCCTACCATAAAACCAAATAATGTGCCAATAAATACAGTATTTAAAAATTTGTGCCTTACTATGCTAACATTCAGGCTGGAGATGCCATGGGTAAGCTGAAGAGTAATGCACTGCCATACCTGGAAGATACCAAATTATTTTGCTATTCACAGTGATAACTGCTCAGGTGGTGAACGAGCATTGTCCCTGCCTTGACATGTCCTCTTCCACTCTGTTGTGTTCACATGTAATGTTTTATCTTTAGTCTAGCTTTGGTGTCTCTAGGGGCAAGGGCATCCCTTATTAATTTCTGTAATACTGATCCTCTTTGGAGCTGATGCAATGGTGATCCCACAGTACACGTATTGGTAATAAGCCAGGAATTTTTGCCTTGGGAAAGTCCTTGGTTATAAAGGAAGCAGAGGTGGCCAGTAAATATCTCCATATCAAAAACTCTGGAATATCTGATATGAAATTCAATGTGTTTTCAGGCATTTTTAACTGTGTCCTGTGGAACTGCTCAGTTGAAGTCTCATTGCCAGTTTCAATGCTAAGGGCAGGATCTCTTGCAGATCTAAGATGCCCTCTAAACGACCTGTGCAATATTGGGTTTTGGAAATGACTATAGACAGCATGCGATTTCAAAACAAACAATGCTATGATGATTTCCATGAAGTCACAGAGCAAGGCTTTAAGTGTGGATGCTCACCCTGCCCCAACAGACTTGCAGTTTGCATACCTGTGGCAGAAAGTGTGTGAAAAGGGTTACTGAAAATGGTATGGGTTTATTAAAAAATGGGTGACAGAACGGAGACAAGAACCCAGACTTCCTGATTCACAGCCCACAGCTGTGCTTGCGATGCCCTATTTCTGCAAGAAAGCCCCTGGATAGGTAAAGGTGCAGTGTTCCCACCAGATCGTACACAGAAGAGCTGACCCGTGGGACCAACAGCTGAATTTACTTCAATTCAGTCACCTACAAAAAAGATTTTTTCTGCTTAAATAACACAGGCATGGTAGCAGCCTTCTGTGAATCAGCTGGATTGCTCTGCTGTTATTTGCTGGAATGTAAATGCATAGCAGGATGGCTGAAAAGCCTCAAAACCTTCTCCTCCAGCTAACCACGTGCCTGGCATAGCACTGAAATTAATGATGGGTCCCTCCACACACTCCCATACACATTTAAATAGGGCTTGGGGTCTGGTCAGCAGTTTCTGGGTGCCGACAGTGAAAAAGAGTGAAAGAAAAAGATTGGTTTGATCTAGTTCAGGTTGCAAACCCCCAAAATAACAAGTTAATTACTTTAGAGGCTTTGGTCATGTGGCCTAATCCTGTCACCTTTAGTTCTACAACTGTTTTTTATTATTACACAAGAAAATTACAAAATAGCTTTTTGTTCCCTCTGTAAATGTCTTTAAAAAAAAAAAAATCACTTTCAAAATGATTTCAGATTTCTCAACTGCAATCTACAGATGGTCATGGTGTAAGATGTAGCTTCACATCATTACAACAAGAGATCAATAATGATTAAAATGCTGGTTTAATTTCAAAGTTATTGTCTCCATTTCCTTTTTGTCAGAAAGCTTCTCACATGTGAAGGTAAGCCTTAGCTGGAGGCTGTGTGCAGACTCTGATGTGCGGAATGACATGTTGATTATAAAGAGGGTAATTAAAGGAGCATTTAATGAATCTCAAGAGCCATAGTTCAAATGCCTTGGATCACTGCTTTTATAACCCATGGTCTTGTGATGAAGACTTTTTACCACATTTGCCTGTTTTGTTGGTGGTTAAATCCAATTATACTTTAAAAGCATGCAAGAAGTGTGTCAAAACTCTTTGCCTGATTGCACTGGAATCGGCTCTGCATTCAGACAGATTTTTTTTCTTGCATGTCTGTTCTGGGAAGGGTGTGGATAACTCTATCAAAACATCACTACCCTGAGGACATGTCAAGATCAAACCTCTTTAGGGCTTGAAAGCTTTATTTTATAATTTCTTACAAATCCGAACAATAACTATACAATAGTAAGGAAAGATAATAAAATGGGTTAATTTGTCTGTGTCATCTTCTCAACAGCAAATTGATTCAAATGATAGATGCTGTATGACACAAGTTATGGAATTTGGCATAGGATAAGAGTATCTTATTTCTAGAGAAAAAATAATAAAACCAAGGTCAGGTCTAATTTGATCTGCAGCTATTATTTTCTATGATGGGGTGGATTAATATGATCACTTACATTCAGTCTAGAATCAACAGATTTCAATTTATTTAGTGCATTTGTCCATTACAGTGAAGACATCTGCTTCAACTGGATGGGAGACAAATGCTTGAGTTCTGCTCCAAATGAGAAACTGCATGGTGTAATGTAATTCTTCTGCTGGCAAACAGAGTAACTTGCTGTATTTCTGAGCCTTACTGCCCTAAGTTACTATCCATGGACCTCATCAGGTCACTAACAATAAAACAAAACAAAACAAAACAAAACAAAAACAAACAGTTTATGGGATGGATGTTGCCCCTCTGCAAAGAGAAAAGAAGAAAGAGTTGGAATGGAGAATTTGTTTGGGTGAAATAAAGGCTGAGACAGACTTTTCCCTCAAACTACCTGGGAAAGACTTTTCTCTTAATCAGAGTTAATGTCTGGTGGCTCAGCTGGGTGATCAAATGCTGTCGCATCACGATAATAGTTCTTGTCTTCCGGCAGAAAGTGCCAGAGGAGTTCATATTTGTGGAAAGTAAATGAAAGAAAATTTAAATCAACATCAGTATCTACCACATGCACAATTCTTTCATCTTGCTCTTGTCTCAAAGACTCATTGGAGGAGTACATTTCATGCATCGTCCGTTCAGTGCAGACGCATCACCAACACTCAAGGAAGGAGTCACTGCTTCTGTGGGATGTATAGCATTACTTAGCTGGATGTATAGGGAGTTTCATTATTAAACTCAATTCCACTAGATTTTTGGCCCGTACTGGAAAAGTCTTGAGGAATTATGATTCAGCCAGAGGAATAACCATATTCCTTTCAGCCTATGAATGAACATTGATATAAACATTCAAAACTTCTCTAACCTATTTAGAGACTGGTAACTTTGAAACTTTGAACAAGAAGTTCAATTTATGGCTGTTATCTTACAGACTTAGGAAGCCAGAGAGATATATTTATTGCTGCAACAGTGTCTGAGCAGTTAAAGAACAATTATGAAACAAGCAATATTCTGTATTCACTTGTAATAACATAGGAGTGTGTTTAATGACACCTGAAGTCCCTTTTAGTCTTCTGTTCCTAATTTAACAGCAAATCATTATTATTTTTTTTAAATTTAGAATTGTTTCTCTTGAACAACCTTGCAAGTGCATTGTGAAGACAATGAAGGCAGAGAAGGTTGATTTGCTACCCAGCTGGCAGTCGTGGGCATCCAGAGGCAGCTCTGAAAGCCTTCACTCCTGTGTGGAGCCTTCAGATGTGCTGCTGCAACTTCCTCCTTGCTGTGACTCAGCCATGAAATGGAGCCCACGTGCTTGATCATGTATCTAGTGGATCATCTTTTGGAGGCTATCTTTCTTTTTGGAGGCAAACAGCTCAGTGTCTCTGACTGCCAACCCTTCACAGAAACCAGGCTCACTGCACAGCAGAAGGATCATTTTGTGGCTGTTTGCTTGCCATTATACTCTTCAGCTGTTTAGAAATGTTGCCCAAAGCAATGGTGTCTGCACCCAGTAAGATGTTCTAATGTACTGCTGTCCCTGAAGGGAAGAATTTCACTCCCTGGCAGCATGGTCTGCAGACTGCACATTGGAGAAGGTGTTGGGAGACTCTGGTCTCAGTTTTTAACCCCATTTAATGGACAGCTGCTCTTTATCAAGTCTTCCATGCTCCCAGGTGCTGGTGTAAAAGAAGACTGTGCAAGATCAGACCATGACGAACCTTTACTATACAAGCGGAAGCTAAACAAGCGGTAGAGAAAACAGCTTTGTAGGGCAGGGGAAGGTCTGCATGCCTCCACCATGCTGCAGATAGCAGCTGGGGACTGCAAACAGCCATTCTTGTGTGCCTAGTGTGAGAGCAGAGATGCAAACCTGTGTCTTCCAGCAGCTCCTAGCAAACGTGCTACAGCTGTCTGTGTTGTTTGAAGCACAAAGATCTTACAGAACCTAAAAAAGTGCATCTGGGAGGGTCTGAAACTGCTGGGTGAGAGGATCTGTCACTGAAGCTGTATTTCATAGCAGAGGCATTTTTGGTCTCTCATGTACTGGAGATGTGCATATGCTTTTCTGTTTAGCAATGGTGGTAGAAAGTATTCACTCTTTTTAAAGGGAAAAATAAAAATTGATAAACTGCCCCATGATTTATAACTGAATTGAATCACTGGTATATAATTTTCATAGTTTGTGCATAAGTACTGTCAGGAAGGGAGAAATTGGCTGTACCACTACCATTAAAATCTGATATAGTGAATCAAACAAGGTATCAGGAAATGATGTAATGTACTTTATTTATTATCAGCTTAGATGGATAGACTTCCTGGTGTAACTACAGAAACATTGAGTAGGACTCAGTCACTGTGAAGTCTTATTCCTCTGGACATTGCCAGCTCCTTTGTGCACATTTAGGCTACAGAAATTTTTACTGTAATACAAGATAAGAAGAAAGGCTTACAGCTGCCCCCTTGCCTTGTACTAAAGACCTTCTGTATCTGTGTCATTTCAGGACAGATATCAAGGCTCCATTTCAAAATTTACCCTGACCTAAAGAGTGTCTGAAAGTCAGCCCACATTGTGGCTTTCCACCAACCAGAAGAAAAATCCCTTACAGGCATTTAGACTGTTCCCAAACAACGTGCAAAGAGCTGAGCAACATCCTGAAAGGCTAACAGCAGGTGTCAGTTACTCCTTATGGCAGGACCCATGTGCAAAACACTGAAAAACCGGAGTTGGAATGCATTGTAGAGTATGGCAACGTTTGCTTAGGAGAAGGAAGTGTCCAGGTAGCCTGGAGGGAATGTGGTCTTTTCTTGCCAGAATCCCCATTGAAAGGAGACCATTGTGATTTTTGAGGTTCTTTCTCCCTCTGGGCAGCTGTCAAGGCCCATTTGTCTTTGCTGTTGGCATCAAGAACATCCTTCAAGGTCTGAAGTATTTGGCAAAGCTGGAAATCATTTTGAAGTGGTTATATTGCTTATCTTTGACATCGGTAATGCATTCATTATTATAAAACACAAATCATCAACAAAATCATGTTTTATTCTGTCTAGAGGTCAATGTTTTCATCTTGCTGGTGTGAGTGTACTTTTATACTTGTTTGTTGCTGAGTTACTTTAAATATTCACCAAACATTGACACATATATTAAATTGAAAATGATTTATAAAACCACACAGCTTGTAGTTCATCTCCCATAACTTTGGCTGAAAAAAGTTAAATATTGTCTGATCTCCCTTGATAAAAAGCAGGAGAGTCATGGACCTCCGGAGAAGTCATCCCACTCTGCAGGTGAGTGCATCTCCTAGAAAGTGATCTTGGAACAGAACAAATTGCTGTGGGAAAAAAACCCTGTCTCTGGACTCCCTAGAGAACATAGATATGGATATAGCACAGCTCACATACAAGTAACCGTCCTTAAATTTCCAGAATGTGTTTTAAAGCTGCAAAACAGAGCCCTTCCTGTTAAGGTTTGGCAAATTCCTGGCTCAGGCTCCTTGGGGCAGCCTTCATCTGTTCATCTCACCATGCATCCTCACAAAATCATGCAACATTTCACTTGCAGGCTGAGCAGTTATTCCGTGTTTTGATTTTTCTTGTTTCTCTGTGTGTCAGCCAGGCTTGATTTGCTCCACTCATTTCAAACCTTGCTCTGAAGACAGAATTATTAATTTCCTGTAGGCACTTTCTCTGGTGTGTCTTGCTATAGTGGCTGAATGGTTCACAAATTCAGTCTGGCTATTTTCTTCCCACCTCAGTGAGATAACAGGCAATTATTAATCCTTGTTTTCAGGCAAGGAAGTGAGGCACAATGAGATTACATTTACAGTTATTCACTGATTTTGGATACCCAGGTTAGGACACTTTGGATCTGATACTTCAGAGTGCTTAGCTGGATTTAGCACTTTTTATTCAAAGTGCATTTCCCTCTGACTGCAGCTGTGAGTACTCAGCATGTTTGCAAACCAGTCACTGGGGTCTCACTCAGGTACCTGGAAAGCGAGGAACACACAGTGACCACCTGCAGGCAGTGTGGGAGCAGAGCTAATCTGATGAAAGAGCATGCATCCCAAGTGCATCGCAAAGCCTAATTTTAGGTACCTGGTGTGAGGAGAGAAAGCTAAACCAGAAAACTATGCACTTACATCTTCCCTTAAGTGCCGCGATTGAAATAGGGTCTCAGCAGCCCTTAGTCACAACACAGCCAAGAGCAGAAACCTGGGAGCAAGGCTGATCTGCTGAATCCCACCTTTCTTTGGGCTTATTCATGTGTTCAGCAAGTTGCAGCTACCTACACCCCTAATATGCTGTTTTCTGTCTAAATGCTCCCTCAGACCATGTACCAGCATGCTCGGGGAGGAAGAGGCAAAGGGCAGTTGAGGTTGCAGCTGCCTCATGTGGGAGGAGATCCTGCTAAGGAAACACCAGAGATGGGTTCGGGTCTTGTGGCAGCCTGACTGGATCTAAACACACGCTCCCTAACTCCACGTGGTTTTAACAACCAGGTGTATGAACAGCTAGGTCTTGATAAATTCAAAAACCAGTTAAATACAAATTCTTTAACTGGATTCATCCTTTCAAAGCCTCATAGAAATATTAAGATTACAGAAAATGTTGTATATTGGCAGAATATCCATTCAGAATCCTTTATTAGGCACCAAGGACTGATTTTCTAACAAAAGCCAAATCCTATGCTGTTCTTTTATTTATAGCTGATCTTTCTGGCTTTGAAACAAGATAAAGCACAAATGGCAAGGATATCTTATCCAGAAAGCATTACCTCTTCTCTGTTTAATCCATAAACTACATAATACTTACGTGCATTTCAAGCAACAGTAATTGATTGGTAACTTCATGATAATGCTTAGTATATGACTTGTTCTATTGATTAATGTTGTGGTAACATTATAATATCACCAGAATCACAATGTTTCTGAAGATAACGTTGAAAAGATCACAGTCCAGTGTTGCTAATGTCTTATAAATGGACATGAAGCTAGAAAATCTCCGTTACCTAATTTGCAAAAGTTTCAGACAAATATAAATGTGCTCTGCAAACCTGATTGGTCTTCTTTGTCTGTTAGAAGATATAATACTATCGTCATTTCTTTAATCTGGGCCAAACAACTTGCATGAGTCTGGAATTTGGATAAACTCTCAAGATGGATTTTGCTTATCATTACCTCTTTCCTTCCACTTCTTTTGCTATGACCCCTCATACCATGTGGTGGGGTGGCCTGGTAGTGAAAACTGTTTTCCTTATATGATTTAAAAAAAAAAAAGCATAAGCAATTCAGAATAAATGCTTTAATGTGAAGTGCCAGACCATCAATACTGCTATTTCCGTGCATTCTGATAATGACATGTGTTAACTGGGCTAAGCAGCTGAGTGGTGGGTCTGGGCAGGATCTCAGGGATTGCAGGTAGAGTTAAAAAAAATTAATTTAATTTAATTTAATTTAATTTATGGCAGGACTAAAATAAAGTTTCCTTTAAAAGCAATAAATAGGATGGGCTTATTGCAACCACAGGTTGGGCAGAAGCAGGCAAGCTGTCTCCCACAGAGTCCTGCTTGCCTAATGCATGGTTGCCTCCAGCCAGCAGAAGTGGGGCAGGCTGGGTGGCTGGGACCACGATGACAGCTAGCATGAAAATGACGTGTTTTGGGGAGCAGTGCAGAACTCTGAGAAACCCCAAGGGGTGCCCCGCAGTCCCCTTCCAGAGATACCAGATCCCACTAGTGTTAGTAATCAGAATAATCCCACTGGTGTCCATGAGCTATGCTGAAGTACAGCCACAGGAGCTCCTGCCTTTACTGTGCAAAATCAGCCTCTGTTTCCCTTCATCAACATTCCTTTGTTTTTTTTTTTTGTTGTTGTTTTTTGTTTGTTTTGTTTTTAGTTTTTTTCTCCTCAGAAATATTCTGGCAATGAGCCATCAAGCAATTCCTTTCACAGAGAAATATACCCCATTCCTGGGTATTCACCGTCTTCTCAGGTCATGCTGTGGGCAGGGTGAGGCAGCCAAACTAGTTGGGCACACTCCTGATGCAATGAGCATTATACAGGGATTATTACTTTTAACTGTCCCTTCAGGGGGCTTCTCCAAGGGGATTAATTAGAGTCTCCTGGTGTGAACTATAACTAGAAGCCAGATCACAGACTGTGTCAAAAATTCAGCACTTCTTGCCCTCGAATAACTACAGGAACAAAGGGGGAAAATGTGTGGTTTTGTTTTGTTTTGTTTTG
>VXAL01015260.1:412728-476681 GCA_013399475.1 Chauna torquata
TTTTTTTAAGTAAAACAAAAATGAGAGAAAGGAGTCAGTCTGAAGGTATCAGGGAAATCTGCATGAATCCAGATTTAAACTTTCACAATCTTTGAGAGGTGTCCGGGACAGCAAAAGCAACCACAACTTTGAACAGAAACACATCGATACCCACTGGAGCTGTGGGTTTCTCAGCCCAGTCCTTGGATTGAGCAGCGTGCCTGACAAAATGCCCCCCATCAAAGGCTTGCAGAGGAGCCCAGCATGAAATTGCTTTTTGTCCTGAAGGAACGACGTAGAATTTCAAAGCTTTGCATCTGTTGGCTACGGGATTACCTACTCCTAAAAGTAGCACTCTGAAGGGCTAAGTAGTCACTGGGGCAAAGTATGTGTCAAAGTAAATATTCTTCGGGCTTTTGTTGGGCTCTTTTCTAGAAACTTTTCCATTAGCAACCTGGTTTTAGAAGGCTTTAAGAAAATATGAAACTGAGAAAAGTTTTATCACTGTGTCACCAGGGTGCTTTGTCAATCTTAAATAAGCACAGGCAATGCATGACTCTCTACATTATTTTCCGGTGAAAAGCAAAATGGCTTTATAGATCTTTTTTTCAGGACAGGTGGGGGGATGTAAAAAGGAACAGTTGTAGCCTCTTATACGTGAAGGTGGGCTGTAAAGGGTAGAAGTAGAAATCTGCTATATACAGGTTTAAGCAACGAGACCCTACGGGGAACCGTCAGGATGGACAGAAAGTACTTTCTGACAAATAGACTCTGAAAAAGACACAGAAGAGAAATGGTGAGAAGATGCCCAAGATAAATGGGAAAAACAAATGATCAAACAAACAAAAAAACATATGATGGTTCTGTCCAGTCAATCTATCATGGAGAATACATAGGGAATAATTATGCATTGGCATGGAGATGAACTACAGGGCAATTTATTCTCAGGTTGTTTTTTCTTGGCACTTACAAACTCTAAATTCATAGTCTGAGTCCTCGGAATCAGCCAGGGTCTCATAGCCCAGTTCCATCAACCAGTGAGGCTGTAAGACAGAGATGAGGCTGTTATACCCCGCTATGAACTTTGTGGTCAGGTTACTGGATTAGATTTGAATGGAAAATTAGGAAATGGTAACATCTGCTACCTCAGTCCTATGTTAAATACAGGACACAACCACAAGCAACTACTTCTCACCAGCACCAGCCCTGTACCTACACATGGACTGATAACACAGTTTCCAACTCTTATCTAATAAATCATTAGAAACATCAGCTTCCTTCTAAAAGGCTGGAAGAAGCAGACTTTGGATTTAGGTTCCCCAGTTCTGCAGGTTACTATTTTGGGTCCATTTGTTCCTCAACACAGTCACTGGTAATTCCCGATTATTTCACATTAACTCATACTAGAATTTCACTGCTCATCACTGTAAGATTTTCCCTCACAGCAATCATGAGCAAATGAACACCAACAATCAAAAACTTGAGCCATTTTGCCTCTGGGTTAAATTTTTTAAGGCATTTGAAGACAGAAGCACACCAGGAATTTTTCAGATGCACTCAACCTGTCAAAAGTCCTACTAAATACTGCTATGCACATCTCAGTCCTGTTAAAAAATAACGTTCCGTAGAGCTGAGTCTAATATTGGCAACAATAACTATACACACACACACGTACACACTCAGTAATCAACAGTAGAGGTAACCTACACTGCATGGTCCATCTAGGACAATATAACAGGATTTTCATTTTCCCCATGCTGCTTCAGCTTTCTTCCAGAATCTTAATTCCCTTTATTAAAAGAAGCCACGAAGAACTGAAGCAGAGGCCCGTCACCATTTTTCTCCCCGGTGATGGTGTGTGTTCTTTCTAACAACTGGTTAGCAAGTGGTCATTTTGTTGAAAAGTAAGGGTATTTTTGGTTTCGTAGTTATATTTGAATTGGATGTAGCATGTTGCAACACACCTTTAAGGGATAAACAAGAGGACTTATTTCTACCCCAGACTGGGTACAAACTTTCCCTTAGCATGTTCTGCCATTCCCATAACATCCTGCTTCCCAGCACAGTAACAGGACTGTTATGCGTCATTTTTTTCCCTAATTGCACTGAACAGTGATGACAAAATTGGTAAGTGTACTTTGGTTCCTTGATGAAAATCATTTTTAAGGTCAAATACTGGTTTCAGTTCAGCTTCACTCTTATTTAAAGCCAAAAGTGCTTTCACAAGCATGAACTATGATGAGATTTATTACAGCACTGCTGCACGAAGGCTGATACTTCATGTCTAAGACTGGGCTTGCAGGACGGACTAAGGTTTTGATTCAGGAAACATATTCCCATCTCACACCAGTTTGGTTCAGCAATGCTTGGCTGTGCTTTGGAGAAAAAAAGTGAAGGCTTTCTTCTGTCAGCCTCCCTTCCTCACTCATCTACTTGGGACTGCTACTAGAAAGGAGGAAGTGGGACTTATACTCATCTGATTCACCATATGGATGGTCAGATCAGATGCAATCTTCCTCCAAATAACATCACAAATAACTGTTCTTTCAGCAAATGACGTGCTTAACTTTAGGCTCATGAATTATCCCACCCCTATTCAGCACAATTTCATAAGCAGGTGCTCAGATCCCAAAGAAGTTGAGTGTTTGCCTGAATCAAGCATGAATATGCATAATGGCTGAACAATTTGGCTTTCAGTATAGGATTATGCAAATTGCAGATTACATGCACAAATGAATTGCCACTCCTTGATTCACAATTAATCACTTCAGCCATTTCTCCATCTGCTTTTGTTCCACTTTTATTGTTCCTTTCATTTCTCTAATATATCATTCTGTACTTTTCTGCAGAGAAATAGTTGCATGAACTCAGTCTTGTAAATAAGAAAACATCTTGTTTCCACTGCAAAATCCAAACTTTTGAAATGTGAGATCCTATTTGTCCTGGAAAAGCATTTCATTAGCAGAGAAATTCTCCTGTCGCTAGGTCAGGGAACTCCCCAAAGGATGCTGATGCAGTAGCAGAGGTTATCAAGCAGAGGTACTTCAACCCAGGCAACAGAAGAGGCTTCATGCCAAGTGCAACATGCAATTAGCACACACAAAGCCAGAAAAGCTGTCTGCATCAGAGAAATGTCTTTTAAACCTCAGCACGCACCTGTCCAGCCAACAGTACTACTCCAAGATCTGTGATCTCTAAAATATCCAGAAAATTAGTTGATCTGTATTTCAAAATGCGGCACATTGAAACTTCAACCCTCTCTTGCTCTTTTATTTTTTTTTTCTCATTACTTCTCTTTGGCTGGCTGCACCAATGTGATATTTTGAAGCTGCCTTGAGTTCTTGCACTTAAGTTCACTTGCCTCTTGCAGCTGAGGCTCTCAACATCAGCCAGGAAGGATCAGTCTTTACTAGGATGAGTCACTAATAATAATGATGGTAGGAGGGGGAGAATAGTGGGATCTTGGCTGGAAAATGAGGGTTTGGGGATAATAACTGAGTGCAGTTAAGGCTCAAGTGGTTCAGCAGCTGGCTCAGCACACCCATTATGGCAAAGAGGCTGCTGCTGTGCTGTAACCAGCACAGTAATTTATCAGTAGGTGTCTGGTATTCAGTGCACATCTTTTCATCCATATCGAATAACTGCACATTTGTTCAGGAGTTGCTTTTTAAAGTATGGCTTGCTTTGACTTGTTAAAGTATGGGTTGCTTTCAGTTAGCAAAGTATAGGTTGCTTTCAGTTTTTAAAGTGTGGGTCCTCCTGGCTGCTGTGGAAGGCATGAACATTTTCTTTTGCAGTTGACAAAAGAAAGAGCGGTCCTGGTGACATCAAAACCTCACAGGCAGCATTCCAGGGCTTGCACTCACACAGGCACTGCCAAGGAGCACTGGCTGCGTCTGCTAGCATTGACACAAGGCACTCAAAGATTAGTCCACATAGACCACTGGTTCTACCAGCTTTTCACAGGCTCAACTGCAGTGCAAGTTTCTATCAGAAAATGAAGTGCATCTAATGAGGTGAGTCTAATGCTCGGAGAGTTCATTTCTGAGATGCAGTGGAGCTAATTTTTGCCTAAGGCCATACTCCCCAAGCTCCTGAATCATGTGGCACCTGAGATGGGCACCTGTCCTACTGCGGGAGCTGTTAGACTGCTGCCAGATGGGTGTCTGCACTACACTAAGCTTTGTGACACCCAAGGCAGTCACATTGCAAAGCAGTGTTGGAAAATGATAAGCAAAGATTATTATTATTTTTTTCTATTTAGGGGAAAGTTAAATGGCTTTTCTTCTTCCAGATGGTGAATAAGTTTTCAATAAAGCCTTCCATAAGAGCTTTCACCTTCTTTCGAAGAAAAAAAGAAATCAATAAATCTTTCTGGCTACTGTCTATATTAATGGTGGAAAAAGATGTACTTATTGGTGTATCAATTACCAGAATTAGCTGGGTAATGGCCTGACATACCCCTCTGTGCTCAGGAGATTTGGCTATTGTCTACTTTCATTAGATTTTCTGAAACATGT
The DNA here is from genome assembly GCA_013399475.1 of Chauna torquata. NCBI lineage: Eukaryota > Metazoa > Chordata > Aves > Anseriformes > Anhimidae > Chauna > Chauna torquata. The sequence continues at coordinate 417,228 of VXAL01015260.1, forward strand.
GAGATGGTCTTTACTATAAAGGGAGGAGTTTGGATTTTACATGGGCACCCCTGGTGATTCTTTATAAGATCCTGAGGAACACAGACTACCTAATGAAGGTCATTATTGCTATCTAGGCTAAACTTCTGTTATTAAGGGGATAAATATGTGTGAGGTTATCTCTTTCCTCTGAAGTAATTTAACTGGTCAAGATTGTTGAATAAAAGATAAGCTTTCTTCCATTTTTTAAAGTGCTTTTGCATTACTATAGCAAATGACTCAGAGAGCTATGGTTTTACTACCCTTCATGATAAAGAGGTATTTGTACATCAGGCATAGGGTTGTAAAAAGTCTTTGGAATATCTCTTGGTAAGAAGTCGCTGTAGCCCACGATCTCCTTAAGCAGCCAGGAGGCGGTCAACCTATTCCTGTCTCCATGACAACCAGGATTTTAGAAATCACCTCAGTGCCTGTTTCAGATGATGCTTCAGCCTACAGCAGATAGAGACAATGGCAGAAAATGTGCATATCCAAACTCAGGGGATACATTGACTAAAGAGATGTAAGCAGGATGTGTAGAAAACTATATTTCTTGAGAGCCTTCCAAGTAACTCAGACTGAGATACTCATGACTTGTGCTTGGATAGATAGCCTTGAAGGGAATTAGAAATTGCAGATATTGGATTACACTGCATTTTTAATAGAGTATAATTCCAGAGTTGAAAGTTTCACAGGATCTACAAAATCCAAATTTGCTACTTTTTCCTCATTTCCCCATTCTATAGGCACTCAGCTTTCAGAATTGAAGGCTCTGACTGCTGGTAGGTAAATAATACTTCTTATGTGCCTAAGGTAAAAAATATTACCTTTTCAAGATAATATTACCTGTTCTGTTCTGAGCCCTAATGAAGTGGTGATTGAGCTTCCATGTGGCTATAGTAATCTTGTAGGAAGTCATGAAAATCAATTGCTGATCTGAGAAGTAATGTCACGGACCTAGAAGTCAAAGCAGATGGATCAAAAATCCCCAGGTGACAATACTGATGGGAAGGCACCTCATGTCTTCGAGGTATTAGATGACTGCAGAATCAAGGAAGACCTGGAGTAGCTCATCCAAAATTGCAAGAGCCATAAGAGGTTGGTTATGACTCTCTGGATGAAATGAATTATATGCCACGAGAAGCAAAGAGAATGCCAAAAGGTAAATGAACTCAATGCATCCACGACCTTGAAATACGAAAATAAATTTATTTAAAAGGCAGGATGCAGAACTGGTATCTTTGAAATGAATTAAACATAAAAACCCGCCAATTCAGGGAACAATTAAGTAAATGCTTTGTATCCTGTCGCCATCTACTGGATGTGAGCTGCAGCAGGCGAACAGCGGAGGGAGCTGATCGCGGAGGCTCTGGAGGCACTGGGTGAACGCGAGGCTGCTTACAGCGTGTGACAACCTCTAGGCCACCAAGCCCGGGGTTACAGTCACACGTGCTGCACTTTGGCGACGAGCTGTGAGCTGCTGACCATCTCCACTGCCATTCCCAGACACGGGGAGGTGGCCACTGCACAAAAAGAAGGTGCGTGGTTGAATTTCTCTGACTGTGGACAGTTGTCACCAGCGGGTTCTCCACATACCAGAGTGACCCAAGGAGGTCTGGGGGAAGGATGAGTTTTCATGTCAGAAGCTGGCATCTCTGTGCCTGTGGTTTTCAGAGGACCATGGGCTTGCTGAATGGGACATCACTGCTCTCTTTACTGCACACATCTTTGGAGTTTCTACTTCTAGCAGTGAAACAGGAATCAAAACATCCATTTGGACCAAATAGATTTTTCTACTTTAATTTTGTCTAGGAGAATCTAAAAACTTTGTGTTTTCTTTGCCCCAATACATAAGAAGTACAGAGGTGTGCTCAGAAAGGAGCAGGACGTAAGGCATGGGTTCACCCACTCCACAGTAGTGGAGCTTATGCAGGTTCCTCTCCTATCTATGAGAAAATGAGCCCTTATTCCCCTAGGAAACATGTGAGCCATCAGTCTACATGGTATTTGTGAACATGAATACTCTCTTTCAGTCAACATTAAATCCTTCTAATACATTAAAACAAGCAAACAGGTGCTTGAAGTCCCTTCCTGGAGCAATGTTTTAACCTGCAGCTTGGAGAGCAGCTATGCTCACTTTGTCCTGATGACCACTTATTAAATATTTCATACACTCTGAAGCAATGTCAACAAAAGTGACTATTCATCTTGAAAAGCCCCTCTAACTAAGTAATTAGCTCTCTAACTAGAGCTAAACTCATTTTCAAATCTAGTCTCTACTTACTATAAGGGATATGAACCTAGATCTCCAAGGCTCTGGTATATCCTAAGGATTTTCTTTCCCCCACTCCCCCCAAAATATTTTTCGAGACAAATTCCTGTGTGAATTTTAGTCATATTTAACTCCAGTTAAAAAATAAAGAGAAGAAAAAAAAAATTTATCTCATGCAATGTTAGTTGCCTACAAGTTAGATGTCTAGCTTAAATTATCATTTACTCTTCCTTTATACAGAATGGAAAGAAACAGATACCTCCCAAAGATGATTAATTCCACCTGTTTTAGGCATTTACCCTAAACTGAAATAAACTGTCCAAGTGGATGCTGATCTCTATCCATTAACTTCAGAAGGAGCTGTTGGTTAAACCAGACCAGAACTTCTGGCAACCGACATCAGATTTTTTTTTTTCCAGTAATTTTAGTATTCACTGAAAATATTTCACAGAGTGTAATTGTATCCTGATGAAAGGTTGATTATATATGCATGTAGTTCTAGATGAATGAATAAATTGTTGATTGGTTAAGAATAACAGAGTGTCCTGGTGTGAGGAAGGATGATTGAGAGTAGAACAGAAATCAACCTTGTCTTCAAATTAGTAAACTAGTACTCCATAGATTCAATGAAATGAAATTACTTAAATTGCATTTTATCTTTATATCATCTTTAAAATGTAGCAAATTGGCATGTCTAGTCTTTAGACAAAGTTTCAGCTTTTTAAAATCTAAATAATGCCATGTCTGATCTGTAAAATTTCCCTTTCTCCATCCTTTCTTGTCTTCGGGGCCAGATGCCCTGTTTTATGCTCCTTTCTACCTGTTCCAGGCACTGGGCCACAGCAAAGCTACTCTTGTTCTAGGTATCTGCTGGATGTTCAGAATAGTGATTTGCTGGATCAGAAACATCCCGGGTGCTTGCTCTCCACACAGATAAACCTTGCACTCTGGGTAAGTCCAATGAGCTGCGTGCACTTACACAGATCTGAGTTCATCCTGAGAAAACATGATCCAAATATACATCTGCTCACCAACAATTCACTTCACTGGGAACATCTCTCTTTTTTCTACGGACATAGCTTTCTATCACTGATGTGTAAATGGTTATCCTCATAGTAATTGTCCATATGTGCATCATGTATCTTGTCAGTTCTCTTCTGATGAATTGGGTCAAATATTCAGTTTACGTGTGAATAGGAGAATGCGCACACAGACTTTTTATATTAGCTTGCCCTTCAGATGGGTCAGGGTTGGCTCTTCTGTTGCCAAGCCAGCCAGTGGGGTGCAGTGCTAAAGCTTTGCTGGAAGACAGTGCCATGATAATCCGGTCTCCTTCTCTCTCCTGTGCATAACTTCAGTCTGAGTCTGTTTGGAGATGCAGATTATTCCAAGCGACAGCACTAGGAAAGATAATATAAAAAACAACAGGTTCAGTCAACCTAAATATATAATTAAGTCCTAGAGGGATCTTCTGATTTTGATTGATTAAAGGCACTGTCACTTTTATGGGTCTCCATCTTAGGGTAGCTGTGGAAACATTTGAAAAAAGGGTGCTGGTGAATAGGTGGGCTCTGCAGTGTAATTTTCTGCCTAAAGCACAGATTGGCTCATTTTCAAGGATCTACCTTTTAGTGGGGGTGGGTTAATGTACCCAGGTAAAAGGAAGTAAACCCTACATGGATCAAGAGGTGAGCTGGAAGCCAATTTAGGGTATCCCAAATCCTTTCACTGCATCAACACCAACTTTGGGTGAAATGGCAGAAGTCTATCCTTCTGTGCCTGAGGGTGCTGCTCTGCCCTCCCTCAAGGGGACTATAAAAAGAAAAGCAATGTGAATATTGCCAGATACTTAGGTTTTGAGGCACAGAAAAGGTACTATATATCTGCTGCTTGGCAGAATCTGTCCATGTGGATTTAATGTGAGTGAGTGTGCAATAACTTATCCTTAAATGAAAGCGCTTACATCTTATATGAGAGCTGGAAAATGGGGGACTGCACATACAATATGAAGCCCTGGATTAAAGTCACCATCATAATTTTCCTTTTAACACTTCATCTGAAATGCTGACCTGCCTCTTTGCCATCATCTTACCTTGTTAAATATTTGCTAGCCTTTCTTTCCGGGGGCTCAGAGGTCAGGGCCCATGTCTGTGCCCCTGTAATAACTGTGCTAACATGACAGGTGGGTAATATGAGAAAGGTAGACACTAACATTTTCCTACTATTCAAAATATTTCCTGAAAAGGTCTTTGAAACACTAACCGTGAAATTCTAGCCATCCCACAATCTCAGAAGTAACCACTTAGGGAAGAAGAATAAAACCCAGTAGATGAAATTTCCATCATTTAATATCAGATGTGGTCTCTCTTCTGACCCCAGAATGGCCTAAGTATCAAACAAGTTTTGTGACCTGAAAGCAAAAAAGGTGATCGAAAAATCAATATTAGTAAAAGGCAAAAAGTCACACCCGTGTGTGTTCATACAAAATTAACATTGTTGAGGTGAGAAGCAGTTTTGCCTTTGGTTTATAATTTCATCAGAAGAAGGTCCCATAATAATTGTCTGTCCTGAGATTACTCAGACAAACTCAGATTTAGCGGTGATTGAATTTATTGCCACTTTGGCAGTAGATTACAGGATTGGATTTATGAGATATCTAACAGCTCCAAAGTTTTGATATGATACAGCAATTTAACAGTCTAATTAGAAGTAGAACAGTGACTTAACAAAGATTTGAGGACGACAAGGTTCACATGAGACTTACTGCAGGGTATCAGGGAGTTCTCAAGTTAGTTGCACACCTAAGGATTTCCTCCTTATTAGGGTGCAGTACTCACTCTTTCCAATTATGCTGTCAGCAGACAACCATTAAACATCAAGGAGTCTTCCCTTAGAGGTGCCCCTTTCAGTGGGAGTTTCTGGTTTACTGCCCGCTGTGGTCCTGAAGAGCTCAAATTGTTCTTGCTTGAGATCATTATATATATATGATCGCAAGATGATTGACTTTTAGTCAGTAATTTTCCGTGATTCCAATCTTTTTCCATTTTGGTTATGACTCAGGTTGTGCAACCCCCCTTAGCACATAACCGTGCCTTCATCAGTTAGCCATGTCACTGGAGCTCTGGATGCACTCAGAGGGAGGCCTGATCGTCCCATGCCTGTGGGGTACAGATGACAGGGGGGTGATGCAGTGTACCTCTGTAGGCAACAGGGGAATGATGCCACGACAGCTCTTCCCTGAATCATAGACCAGATGTACAGATAACAAAGCAATGATGCCATATCAGGGGAGAGCTGCTCTACCACACTAGCCCATAATCCTCTAAATTATACTGCATGATAGGGCACTGGGAGAATGAAGGCAAGCAGAGCGTCTACACTTACCCTGGGAAAGGTTGTCACTCTCACTGCTCTGCCTTTATGACTATTTTGATATTTGCAATTAGAAACTCAGCACTGATTATGTCCTATGTGCCAACTAGTAAATGTCAAGGTCTGATCTGGGACCTGAACATGTGCTTAAGTACCACAATTTAAAAAAAAAAAATTATTTTCTTTTTACACAGGGGCCTAAAATCTTCGGTTTTGTAAACAGCCCTGATGTAACTAAACACTTAAGCTTCTGCCTTCATTTAAGCACAGAGAGATTCCTGCTGAAGTTCTTTTAAGTTAAGCAAAGATTGAATCAGACATAGATCATTTAATTAATGGCACATCACACCAGATGTGAACGCTGTAGAACATAGAATTTGTTTCCGCTTTCAGCCTCTTTGTAAGGTTAACTCCATTAATATTTTCATATTGATGAGCTTGCTGGTCTACCCAACAAGGCTCCCTGCCTGAAGTCAAGGCTGCTGTCAACTTATCTAGTCCAATTCAGAACAATTGCTCTCAACCTGCATTTAGCTTTGAAAAGTATGCTTCTAGTTCAGACATGAAGAAGGGCCTGTATGCCTGAAAGCTTCTCTATTTTTCCCCTCCTTATCAAAAGGTTGATTAAAAACAAACAAAACAACAACAAAAAAACTTTATTCACAGAATCACAGAATCACAGAATCGTCTAGGTTGGAAGAGACCTCCATGATCATCTAGGCCAACCTCTATTCTTCCCACAAACCTTGATTTGTTACTAAATATTATCAAGATGAATTCTAGTGGAGGCCAAAACAAACTCTTCAATTGTTAAATGTGGAATATGAAAGGAGATTTAAAAAAACCTTCGTGAAATTCAGGTAGTCTCTTCAGTATGATACGGAAAAACACAACCAGGTCTTCAACAATGGGGGGAACATGATGGAAATCCACTAAAGCATCGCCTGGGATGCAATGAGAGAGATCAGAAAGTGGACCAAGGTGCAATTTATAACATAATAATCCCTATCACTGAGCCAGAGCAATCTGCCTGCAGTCTGCCAAGGACTCTACTAAAGTTACTGGAAGCTGCTGGCCTCTCTCTTTATCCATCCAGGGGTTTACCCTTCCACACTGAAGCTGTGCAAAACCATAGCTTTTCCATGGAGAAGAGGCATTGCACGAAACCCTCGTTCTTTGGTGTTTGCTTGACCAGCTCCATCAGCTTGATAGATTTTTCCCACTGATCCTTTCCTCTCCAAATTGCTGGTTCCGACATTAAAATGGATTTAGTTTGGTCTGAAGCACACATTGTCCAAGCTCTTTGTCTTCCATGAGGTGGAACTCCATTTCTTGTAACAAATCTTTCAAAAGTCCTTACTGATGTGGTCATGTAAGAGCATCTGTTTTAATTTACATACTGTATACCTACTGTATGAAAGCATTGTAGTTTTGTTAGAGATTCCTTTGCTCTCTTCCCTTCCCTCTTCCTCTCTGAATACCCTCCCATATCCCCCTGAACCTGTCTTATTTCACAATTTTTAAACACTGTTAAAGATTTGGGCTCTTGCCCACTGCTGTCCCCATGCACCACAGCAGCTTTGCTGTCTGGCTGTGTGCAGCAGGACTGACATTCTCATGCCTGGCACCCAGACAGGGTGGTGGGAGGCACTGGGTCGCCAATCCATGGGCCGCCAATCCTGGCCCCATGGCTGTGGTAGGACTGTGCAGACATTGCTTGCTCTGAGTTGCTCCTGCAGCCTCCTGAGGATGTGTCCCCTCTGCAACCTGTGCTCGAGGCGCTGTGTTAGGCACCTTTTTGGCACACTGTACCCCAAAGCCCAGCAGAAGTGAGGTGTCCTGGTGAGGAAAGGGCTGGTTGGCTGTTGGCAGAGGATGAAGCACTGCACACACTCCTTCTGCTTTCTGTTGGTGACCCAGCAGAGCCCAAGCCTTGTGCCGTGGAGGGTCCCTTGGCCTGCTCTGCAGCTGTTGGGACACTGAGGACAGGGATGGGTTGGGATGACATGGCATGGCATGGCATGGTGTGGCATGGCATGGATGTTTGGGATGCTGGTGGAGGCTGCCAGCAGGAGAAGCACAAGCATATGCAGAGGAGGAGGTGTAAGAGTGTACCGCCAACCCTATGTCTGTGGCACAAGGGGAGGAAGGAGCTGGTAGGTATTCACTCTCTTGATATTTAGAGCTCTGGTGGTGAGCGGTGTGAAACACTCTGGCAGGGCATCCTTGCTCTGATGGGGATGAAAGAGCCGCTCTTTGGCTCATTTTGTTTCTTTACTGCACCCACCCCACTTTGCCACCCTCCTAAACTGGACTGTTTTAGATTCAAACTTGATGCTCTGCACCATGCTGCGGCAAGCAGGTTATCAAATATTTAATAGTGTTTCAGGTTTTTCTCCTGCCTTATCAGACATGAAAAGAGGTTCTGCCACTTGAAAAATGCCAGCAGAGTGACATGTCCTCCCTGCTGGAGGTCTCTTCTGGTGAGGGAGATGCTCTTATAACAAAGGGCACAAGGCTGCCTGGGAGGATCATATCAGATATTACTTATTAGCTCTCTGAAGACATAAGTTTTAAATAATGTCGAAATGCACCTTGCAGGTCTGATAACATATGCATAGGCTCTCAAATAGGTATTTAAAAATATTTTGAACTCCGAACAGTACTTGGCAAACAATCTTTAAATCTTGGCTTGACTTTCTGGCATGGATCAATCAAGTGTAGATGTAAGTGACTTTTCCAATGAACTATAATTATAATAGACACCCTGTAGATTTGCATGTTCTCTCTGTCTTTGTCATCTCTGTGTAATGCATGGTTGGTCTGAAAGGCAAGCTATTCACAAGGAGTTTCCGTACACCAGGGGATTATGTTGGGTGTAAGGACTAGACTGACCGTAACCCCCAGCACTTATTCTTTCCCCACTTGTCTAAAATGGGTGAAAATATGATCTGTTGAAATCAGAGGAAAGTCACGCTTCCTCCATTCTGTCCAGTATCAGTATTTAATTTGGGGATGAAAAAAACTGAGTTACACAGAAGGAAAACCATGACCAAAAAAAAAAAAAAAAATCATGGTGTCAGCAGAGTATGTCTGGAAATACAAGTGTAGAAGTTTTTCTGGCTTGCTGCATCCTGCGCTACACTTTGCAAATTTACAACATTGATAAATGGGAAAGAGCCCTGCAGAAGGCTTGAATATGTATCTCCAGCTGAAAACTCACAGAGTTAAAGCTGCTTCATTGAAAAATAGTAAAAGAAACAGGTCCTCTACAAGTGGAACAAGAGGTACTAATGGGCAACTTAATCAAAAAACTGAAGGTGTGAGGCACTCCAGTGGATTCGGCTCAGAGCTAGAGACAATTTCAGGCCAGAAATTAGGTGAACATAGTTAATAATGAGCACAATTAACCACTGGAAGCAGCCCCTCAGAGGATATTGAGGTTCCTCTGTCACTGGCAATTTTAAATCAAGACTGGATAATGATTTTGTAAATGATGTGCTGTAATTCAAAATGGTATTATTTGAGGGAAGTTCTGCAGCCTGTGTCACACAAAAGCATTCCTGTACAGTCCCAATGGCTCCTTTGGTAATCTGTGGGACCTCAACACACAGGTAGGATAGCATTTCACATCTTTCTGTCTGCCCCAGCACTACACCTTGTGGCTTTATTCATCAGAGTCATGTCTTCCCCCAGCTCCTGCCAAAGAAAAGTACTTTTGTGCTAAAAATTGTTTGACCAACTGCATAATTTCTTTATATTTCATCACATTTGGGGCTTCTGTAAGACCACCACATTTGTTCCAAAGGAAAATAATTAGACATCTGAAGATAGATCTGAATAACAATGCATTATTTAATTTAATTTTAGATCTGGTTTTGCTCCCTATGCATGACAAGAAGAAATCAAATACTATTGTGTCAGTCATACTGTCATATCTGTAAGAGGATGAGAACAACATCCTTTCTTAAAAATGTTGAGGGAATAATGTAAAATTGGAAGGGACCTCAAGAAGTCATGTAGCCATTCCCTTTAAATCCCTTAATGCCTGAGCAGACCCTGGCAGGGGGAAGGATGGCATTCAGCATCTATGGTTCTGGCCTCAAAGTGGAAATAAAGCGCATATGGTGCCAATTGGGCCATACAGGAGGTGGCAGCCACTGCTCAGTCAGTTATGCTTTGGGTGCCTTCCGTGTACAAGCTGAGCAGCCATAAGAGCACTCTTCAGTTTGTCTAACTCCTTCAGTCCCAGAGAGTCATTCTGGCAGATAGAGAAATGCTGCAAGAAAAGCTTGGCTAGACACTTCCCTGCAGCCAACTGCAAAGGAAAATTTTAGGCCAAAAACTTTCACTTGAGAAATGAGGCATTGTTGCTCACTACTGAAGTGGTCTCATTTTGTAAAGTCCAAATCCACCAAGAACCTCTGCTGATCTAATTAATTAATTTTACTGGTTAAAAGACTAACCTGAAAGCTGCTGTCTTTAGACCAAAAACATATGTGGAAAGTAATGGGTGTGGAGAACAGCAAACACAAAGACTCTTGCCTGTGGAGTACAGTAAATTCATACACCAACATCTGTTTTTGGGATATGGACTTACAGCTTCTTTTGGCCCCTCACTTCCCCTCTTGCTATACACCAGGAGACAGAAGGCAACATCAAAATTTTGCTGTAACTGTTCCTGTAAAGTGATAGTGGCTGTGATGGAGCAGATATAGCTCTGTCCCTGTGCAGTGGTTGCATCCAGTAAGACCCTCGTGAATCATGACTGAGACCAGATCAGGGGTCACAGTTTCCTAAAACACAGTTTGGATTGTTTTCAGCATTTGAATTCAAGCATGCAGACCGAAAAAGAGTCCGGTGCGTCTTATATTCACCTGGGACTCCTGTGTACATTTGGAAAACTCCAGCTACAGCAAATCTGCCTCGTCACATTGCCCAAATGGCTCCAGCTTGAGCAGCTTGTCTCAAGGTCTTCAAGAAGCAGAAATGAAGCAGAAAGGCCCATATCTCATGTGCTGAAATAGTTCTATAGTGCAGAAAATTATGCAAAATTCATGGATGGGAAAGAAGAGGGAGAAGCCAAACAGCAGCAAGCACAACGCTGGAGATATAGGTCTAGGGACAGCAACACCAAGACACTAGCTCCTTCCTCCTTCAGCATTTCTGAATTGTATCCAGTGATCATGTAATGAAAAATGTGTAAGCAAAGGAGGGATAGGAAGAGGAACTCCATTTAAGTATCGGCAACCCCACGCTGTCTACACAGCCAGCAATCAGAGAAGGTCTTCCACTCAAGTTCCTCCGAAGCTCAGTGACTGACTGTCTCCTGAGTGTGGGGAAGGGAATGAAAAACTGACTTCTCATGGCTCACAAAGATGTTATATCAGTTCTCTTACTTCCTTAGTGAGAGCTTTAATCATTAGGTTGCTTCATGTAAGGTGGCAAGGACACCAGCCACTCTGTTTTCCAGTGAATGAATTAATGGGCCTGAGCTTTACCTCTGTCATATTGGCATGCTGGCTCTGGGCACTTATGGGTTGTTGTTTGTTTTTTGTTTTTTTTTTTTTTTTTCTTTTTGGTGGAGCGGGGAAAGAAGGGCTTAAGGTGTGAGAAGACAGGCTTGAGCTAACATTTTGAAGAGCCAGCCTCCCATAAACTTTCTCAAATGGAAGCTTTGGGGCTCAGAATCATACAAATAACCTGGACAAAGAGGAGTCCACTAGTACAACATACAACCTCTGCAGCACAAAGCACCACGTATTTCTGAGGTGCCATGCACAGCTACCAGAAGCAATTCCAGTGCTGACCCATATTTGCAGTGGATGAGCTCTAGTGACTTGAGGTTCCCACTCAGACTTTTTTTCTATCTTACATACCTAAGTACCGTTTTAGGATACTAACAGATATACTAACTGACATCTCCAATACATTTTCCCTTTGCCTACAGATAGGTCTTGCTAGCAATCCTTTTGCTTTACATTACCCTTCTAAACTTATTTGTGAGATATATAACCATTGACAATTTCAATCAATAAATATGTTCAAACATTGCTGGTTTGGAGATAAGTGTTTGCCTACAACCCACTTTTCCATTTCACCCATACGTTTTCTCTAGTTAGCTTAACTTTCTGTACCAGAATCCAACTCTAAATGGATTGCTTATCTTTTTCTTAATGGAATCCCTATGGGCCAGCAGTTTCAGTGGACTGGGATTGCACCAGATGTGGATATGATTTGTATTGAATCTGAATTCTGCACAAACAGTGTGATGAAATCAGACCACCCAAATAGATTTTCATTTAATTTACAGATGAAATTAGCCTCATTCAGTTTGTTGGGTTCTCCATCCTGCCATGACCTTTTTGGACAAGTTGGAAGAAGGATGGGAAAAAGGAAAGGTCAACATTATTTGAAAAGACCTTACAAAATACAGAGGGCCTGACAGAATTTTCAGCCTTTGCTGTATATCTTTATTCTTCTTTTGGGGTTGGTTTTATTCTCTGGACAGTGTATTACAAGAGGTAATTTACGTTTAGGGACAAAGTCCTAAACTTTGGAATGCCAGAGCATGTTCAGAGAATTTCATGGATGCAGTTCTTGGTGATTATATCTAACCATGTGAGGTATGGTGGAAAAGGACATAGCTCTTGCAATTGGAAATCAGGCCATGTGGGAACTGACTCTCTGTGGGGATGCCTTGTTAGAGGCACGTGGGCACCACAGCCAGTCCTTGCAGGCATCCAAACCACAAGAGTGGACTGGTGTCCATCTAATCTTCATAAATCAGCTAGCTGGTGAGAACAAAAATTGTCAAAAGACTTCATCATTCAGTTAGTTCCCAAGGAAACTAGATTGGCCTGGCTGGAAGGTCTGAATCCATGACTCTGCAGACTCCAGAGAACATTTAGGATCTGGAACTACAAAGCCATCAAAATAGGTTATCTCATTCCAGCACATTTTCCTCAGCTGGGGATATTTTTGCTAATCACATGCATTTTACACATACAATAAATTGTAACTCCGGGACTAAAAAGTTATATAATGACAAGACATCGCCAATACAGATGGAGAGGCAAAAATAATCAGTTTTATTCTGTAACTCCATGATTGGCAAAGTCAGGTTTTGGAAGGGAAATGAATCCCTGCAAGGGTCTCCAATGAATAAGTAAAGAGGTCTTTGACAAGAAAGGTAAAAATAGTTCGATAAATAGACATTGAAGAAGACGAAGTGTTTCAGTGGGAGGTGCTGATAGTGGTCACAAGCAGTGAATCATAAAGACTCTTACAGAGATACCTGTCCAACCTGAATTGTGATAAAGAAAATATAACTGATACCAGATTTGGGCAAAAATTGGGGCTCTTCAATCCACTCAAGCCATAAAAAACTTTTGATAGTACCTATGCATTCTAATCGTAGACCAGCATCCCATTGTCTTGGGCATGGTACAAAATAATAATAATAATGCAAATCTTTACACTAAATTGTTCATAACACAAGAATGACTGGTATCTACTAGTGTAAAACCCTCTCCATTTTTAAGGATCCTTTCCTCCCCGCAAACTAACCATATTTGTGATAGCAAATAGACCTCTACTTTCGCCTTTTTGCTTCTACATCTTAGGGAATGTATCTCGAGGGTTTTTAGCATATTGACAGAGTCAGAATAGTTCTTCTAGCAAAATACACGTGTGTCTGTTTCCCAAACAACATCTGAGAAAGATAAGATATCGTGGTGATTGTAGGTTATGTATTTAGGGATTAACTGCTAAGTGTGGAATCCCCAGTTCTCTCCCTATTATTCTAGTGTAAGATAAAGCCCAGATTTTGCACCTCTGCTAATTTCTTTTCTTTTACCTTGTCCGTGGAAGAAGAGATAACCTTTATTCTGTTATCAGATATCAGCTGCTATATCACAAAATTGCAATACTCTCAATTAACATGTACCACAGCAAAAAGAACCAGGGATCATAAACCTATCTAGAAAAGTAAAGAGAACATTTCTGAGTGCATGCAGCAAGTAGGAGAGGGTTTTAAATGACAGGAATACAATCCTTGTATTAAGGAATGGTCAGCCTGATTATGATCCTTCTACCTATCTATGGTTTGCACCTACTTTGTTTTATAGTGGAAAGAAAATAAATCCAGAAAATGTTATTTTGATCCTAGCTTAGCTATCCCTGTGATTGATTGTGCATAATGGAAGGGAGGGAATTGGGAAGGGCCAATAGAAATGTCCACATCCAAAGTTGAATGCGGACTTTTTCTAAAGGAAATCTGCGAAGTTTTGCAGAGGCCACTCCTGGAAATAGGAAGGTTAAGAAGGCTGGGACTCCTCAGGCTTATAAGGAGACCGCAATCATGTAATCATCCCTGCAAAGAGACCATCTCATCAAAGTTTCTTCAGCACGACTGTTAATGAGGCCTCCAGTGGGCAGGTGGAGTGAACCAAGGAAGCTGGGATGGGACAGTAGGATGACTCACTTAAAGGGATTTAAAAACATGTGCTGGCCACAGCAGGAGTGAGTTGATTCCTCAGCAGTGAGCCTTGTCAACAGGCTGGCCAGGGGCCAGTGGAGGGGGAAGCTGTCACCAGGAGGAAGTTGTCACCTGAGAAGGAAGTATTATTGCAGTAGTGACGCTAAATCAGGAGCTGGTAACATTTGCTTGTAGAGATAAACCAGGTATGCAGAATGGGATTTTATATAAAGAGGACTGAGAACTTGATGATCCTTGTGGGTCCCTTCTAACTTAGGATATTCTATAAATAATTATAGCAGAGTTAGGGATTTATATGACATGGGTGATATGTACTTTGTACCTGGGGACAGAAGGGAGACTGAGATGAAGCATGGAGCTTACCTGCAAAATGGATACCCACATGCATGTGGACGAGAGCAAGATAGGAGTATAAACAACAAATACTAAAGGAGACACTTGACTTTTTAACAGCCCACTCAGCACTGTGATCTGTCCATTTCTTATAGCTGGCACTACCCTGTCATGGTAACCCGACACTCCATTTTCTTGGCAAGACCCACGAGCCAGAAACCGAATGTTCATTCTAGTTAATGTACTTGACATTATGTTTAGGCAATGGGTCACATTGGGCTGCCAGATTTTAAATGCTGAAATTGGTTAAGGTCCCAGAAATATAAGTTGATATGCGTGTTGAATAAAATGTGGGAGACCTGCTGTCCAAGTGATATTGTGGCTCCATGCGCATACAGTAGGTGAATGAACTTAGGTTTGGATATATAGCAAGTACATGAAATATCATTACGTGCACACTAGTCATTTTTTCCAGACATCTAGCAGTGGAGGCTTGCTGGGCAACTGGAAAAAGCATTTAGGTTGTGTGATCCAGGAAAAGCTGTGCTACCTGTGCTTTTCTGTAACGTAGATTTTGATCAAATATTCCATAATGTCTCATGTCATGCATGATAAGTGGTGGCTCTGGGGCACAGGATACTTGTGCAAAAGCACATCTCCCATTTTGAATTACAGCACGAAAGAGAAAATGCCTCCTTTGCAGTCACAGCCAGCTGTAATGCAATGTGGACTGAGAACCTGCAGGATGGAAACTGGGTCCCCTGTGGGCTGTGTAAATGCTTGGGAGCTGTCATTATCTGAACACCAGTGAGGTTATTAACTCCAACCGGTACGTTGATGTCCACGACAGAGATACCTTTGACTGCAATGAAAACCTGCACTGGAAGCCTTCCACGGTACAAAGATTTGGAAAATTCTTATTTCCCCAGCAGTGAATTTCAGCCTTTTTCCTACTTTGTCAAATGACTCAGAAGTTTCTAGCGGAGGTGTGGATCCTTTTAAAACGGTGCTTGCACAGATTGTGTGGAAACATGTTCATACTGCCTTCCCATAACTGTTTTTCCCTAAGCACTCTGGAGCAGGTATTCTTGGAGAAGAGCTTGAAAACCACTGCTTGAGGTTCAGCAATTTATTACCAACTCCTGCCCCAGAAAGGTAACAAAAGCTGGCACAAAAGACACAACAACAGTTGCTAAATGACAAGATGGAGCAGCCCACACAGAGCATGGAGGGAGAAGCACAGATGGCAGAGGAAGGGCTTGCAGGAGACTGTGAGAACGCAGTCAGAATGTAAATCTCATTGAAGCATCTTGGTAAATAATTTGGTTAATAAAAAAGCAGTTTAGTTTTAGAATCCTGGAAATCTTTTCATGTTACTACCCTGCACACCAAACATGAAAGTGGGAGAGATTACAGCTGTGTCCTGCAGGGTATGAATAAACAAAGGATTTAAAAATAAGTCCTTATTATAATCTGAGAGACGAAGCCAACTCTTCTGAAGGAATAGCTGGGTGGAATAAATAGTTTCTTCATAATTCACAGAGAACTGTGGTCCTTTGCTACTTTCTGAATGAAGCAAACGCTACTTTGCTTCTGCCACAGGGTTTACTGCTTGAAAGCAAGATAGAAAGAAAGAAAGCAGGAGGGAAGGAAGGAAGGAAAGAAGGAAGGAAGGAAGGAAGGAAGGAAGGAACAGCCACAGTACTCACAGCTGAAGGAGCTGCATTCCCTGTGCCCTGCCTGCTCAGGTTGTTCAGCCTTTTTGGACTGTGATTCAGTGTATTAAAAATGGAAAGGAGATGAAGAACAAACTCAAGAAAAAATGATTGGGGTGATGAACTTATCAGAAAATTCACAAATAGGAATGCAAGGCCTGATTCAACCATGTCTGCTCACTGGAAGAGGGACCATCGTCTACTCAAACCCCGACGGTTACAGAGGCTGTTGGAGCTGCTTGGAAAATTTCCAGTGAAATGTTTGGGAGTCAGAAAGTCTGTGTGCATCA
The DNA here is from genome assembly GCA_013399475.1 of Chauna torquata. Classification (NCBI taxonomy): domain Eukaryota; kingdom Metazoa; phylum Chordata; class Aves; order Anseriformes; family Anhimidae; genus Chauna; species Chauna torquata. The sequence goes on from VXAL01015260.1 coordinate 433,728, forward strand.
AAAACCATTGCATGGAAATTTGTCACATGTTTTAAAAAACGTGATTTGAAACCAGAATTGGCGGGAAAAGAAAAGGGTTTTGAAAAGGTCAGATCAATCCAGCAAATTTTTTTTTTGCAAAGAGAGCTTTTAGACTGGCCATTTTGAAAATACTGTTCATTTTTCTACATTTAGATGAAATTAAAAAGGAAAAATGGAATGTAACAAGCAGTACAAAATATGTCAGTTGGTCACTTGACCTGAAATGCAACTAGAGAATGGGATGCTTTGCTTTATGGTGAATAAGAAATCTTCTTCTTCTTTTTTTTTTTTTTCCTCTCTGCTGATATTTTGAATCACCTGGGAAATTTGGGCTTAACGGACATAGTCTTAGTGCCTGATGTAGTTTCTAGCTAAAACCATGACTCCAGTAATGGCACCAGTTAAGCACCTATTGGTTTTAATGAGGTTAGATTTCATTCTGTGTTTTCATGCATATTAATAGCTGGGATTGGTCTGCACAATTTGGATTTCTCCTCAGAAATATGTAGAAGATGATTGTAGAAAAGGATCAGTTTAGAACATTATTTTCTCATTACTTAATTTATCCTATATTGTGGTAACAGCTACTGCACAATCCTCTTATGCGATGAGAGTTTCTTCTTTTCTTCTATGGAGTACACTCTCAAATTTTTGTTTACATGGAAAAATAATTTTTAACCTATCATAGAGATTTTTAAAGTTAGAAATTACTTCTTGAAACAGAATAAAACTTACGCTTGGACAAATATTTTCAACTTTTTCAGTGAAAAATGAAGTTTTTACTGTTAAAAGCATTTAGCTTGGAAAGTACACTTGGAAAACTGAATTATCTGACAAAAATTAAAAGACTTTCATAAACAGACGTTTTAGTTGCTTTTTCTTTTTCTTTTTTTTTAATTTTCTTCATTAGAAATTTTATTCTGAAAATCATAAAGTATCTTCAGAACTTCCTTTCTTGGTTTAAATCTAGCTGCCAAACAGAAATGGAATATAACTGCACACAGCAGGAAAGAAAACTTCATTTCTTCCCCCTTTAGGGTGAGCCACACAATTACATTATGGATTTTTTTTCCCTACCCTGTTTTATTTCTTGCTTTAAAGAGGGCTGAAGAACTCTTGCCTTTCTCCCATCCCCGTGATGCCCCATAGCCTCTGGACAAGGTACTCACCAAGGTCAACAGTGACCAGAGGTGAGGTTCCTTGGGGTGAACACCACAGCCCCTGGGCTCTGGTCTTCAAAGAGAGAGGGGCGGAGATTCTGCAGCACCTCTTCAGTTGCAGTTTTAAAGTTAGTAGTGGCCTGACACGGGTTTTAGTGGAGAGGCAGGTGGTTATTCCAGGTGAGAGTTTTGGGCAGTGAGGTGATCACTCCCCAGGTAAGGATTGACTTAGCAACAACAAGCCACCTGGGTCACTGTTTCACCTGGTTTCCTCAGGTAACAAAGCTGAAGTAATGAAATCCCTTAGCCATCAGCTATTTGCATTTCTCCCTGTAACTTCTGAGCTTTGCAGACTATTTCAATCAAATCTGTCAGAGAGGTAGACAGTTGAAGATGTAACATTCCCACTGGCTGTAAAATAATAGGTAGTTGGGTAGAGCAAAGAAAAGTGATGTTACTTTGCAAGACAGGTTGCTCCGTAAGAGCACAAAAACATGAGGGACCACATGTAAGATACTAAAGCAAAAGAAATTTAGAATAGAATAGAATAGAATAGAATAGAATAGAATAGAATAGAATAGAATAGAATAGAATAGAATAGAATAGGTTCTGTTTGACCTCTTCAGGGCTAACCAGAAGTTAAAGCACATTATTGAGGGCATTATCCAAAACAATTATCTTCTTGAACACTGACAGGCATGGGGCATCAACGAACTCTCTAAGAAGCCTGTTCCAGTGTTTGACCACCCTCATGGTAAAAAAATTTTTCCTAATGTCCAGCCTGAACCTCCCCTGGCGCAGCGTTGTGCCGTTCCTTCGTGTCCTGCCATCGGTGACCAGGGAGCAGAGATCGGCACATCCCTCTGCGCTCCCCCTCCTCAGGGAGCTGCAGAGAGCAATGAGGTCACCTCTTGGCCTCATTTTCTCCAGACTGGACAATCCAACTGTTTAAACTGTGTTAAAGACCTCAACCTGAGATGGGAAAAGAGATCCCATGAACCCCAGGTCCCGTTGGTGTGACACCCATTTCTCTCCCAGTGACACAGAGAGATTGTGGTCCCCACGGTTGGGGCTTGCTTCTCCCATGGGGTCATGGTCCCAAAAGACCTCTTAGACATGACCATGCCCAACTGTTTTTTGGCAGTGAGTGTCAAGTGCTGGCAAAATTGAGATCAAAAAGTATCTAGCTGGGAAAGACATCAAAGCTTTCAATGGGCTTGTTTGCAAGAGCCCTACTACTGCAGTGCTAGTTTGCACGCAAGGTCAGTGGGAATTTATAAACCAGCTTGCTTTATTTATTGGAGTGGCAATGAAATGCCTAAAATTTATAGCCTGGTAGACAAGGTGAGGAGATAGGACACTGTTAGGAAGACAAGATGAAAATTAACCCAGATGCCTGTCTGTATGATGATAGCAGCCCATGTCCATCTGCACTCCTCAAAATGTTTCAGACACTCATTAGGTGTTAGGGCAGGGTTAGGGCAACAAAAATTTTTGCATATCCAGGCCTGTCCATACTGGGAGAAGTGTCCTCTGCAGGACATGCTTAGGAATAGAGCCCTTGTGTGAGAACTTACTCTGCAAATTGGTTTGTCTATAGATACGTCAAGGTCCACTGTGCCACACAGTAAACTCTCATATCTTCACCACAAGGCGTGACATCTTTTAATGCCATTCTCTCCACAAAGGCAGAGAAGAGGTGTTGTGGTTTAACCTGGCAGGCAGCTCAGCACCACACAGCCATTTGCTCACTGTCCCCCCGCAACCCAGTGGGATGGGGGAGAGAATTGTAAAAAAAAAGTAAAAGATCATGGGTTGAGATAAAGACAGTTTAATAGGACAGAAAAGAAAGGGAAAATAATAATAATAATAATAATAGAACAAGAAAATTCAAAGCCAGTGTACACAACGCAATGCACAATGCAGCTGCTCACCACTTGCTGACCAATACCCAGACCATCCCTGAGCAGCGGGGCCCCCTTTGTCCCAGCCAGCCCTCCCAGTTTTATCATTCAGCATGACACCATGTGGTGTGGGATGTGCCTCTGGCCGGTCTGGGTCAGCTGTCCTGGTCCTGTCCCCTCCCAGCTCCTTGTGCACCCCCAGCCTCCTCGCTGGCAGGGCAGCACGAGGAGCTGAGAAGTCCTTGGCTCTGTGGGAGCACTGCTCTGCAGCAACTGCAAACATCACCATTATCTTCATCAAAAATCCAAAACACAGCATTGTATGAAACTCTACAAAGAGAATTTAACTCTATCCCAGCCAAAACCATGACAGGAGGGGTTAAGGGCTCACAGGTCTGATGATGAAAGGGGAGAAGGCGATTCCCAATCTTGACAAGAGCAGTGATGGTGTGGGCACACACCTTGCAACAGGCTGCTATAATTTGACATGCTCTGCTGACATCCAGAGAGCTGTGGGAGTCCACAGTTGTGGGGAACATTGACTTGAAGGTCTTCACACAAATGTAATGTTTCCCTCAGTCTGTGGATAGGTACTGCAGAGACCATCCAACAACAGTACTATCACTCTTTTTACATCTAGGAGGGCGAGTTTCTTAGAAGCTTTCAGTATTTTGTTGGCTGCAGAGTTCTCAGAGTCCTCCTGCTGGAATTCATGAGCTTAAGTCACTTTTGAAACATTCAGTACAGAGTTTTTAAAAAAAAATGGTTTACAAGAGCCCAACAGAAAACATACCTCAACTGTGTTAACAAGACCTATGCAAAGGACTTCTACTCAGACCTGTGTCTAATAACAGTTCTGCACAAAGACCTCCTTCTTGTCTGATGATATAAATAGAGTGTTTTCTTCACAGAATGAATGCTAAATATTTACCTTCCTAAAATAGTGACTGCATAAATGAAAGGCACAAGGCAAAGTGATACCAAAGTGCTCAGCGTGGTTCATTGTAAGCAATTCACTGTGATCAGCTGAGAGGTGTAACAAATCTGCGGTGCTCTGCAGTGAGCCATGCTTAACATGCATGCAGGGATCCTGCTGTGGCATAATGTGCAAATCCCGATCGTCGTATTTGCAATGAAGTGGAAGAAGAAATACAATAGCTATTATGGATTACAGTTCAGACTTTTATGGACAGAGACAGCTTTGGCCTGTCACTCAGCTGCTAACAATAACTGCTCCGAGATAGTGACTAGAAAAATAATTGATAAATCTAAGGACTGAATTCATTCATTCTTGCACTGGACTTACATATTTTTATTCTGAGATGATGAACAGTAAAATGCATCAAATTTGACAGTCAGTGAGCATTCATGCTTATAACTCATTTAAAGAAGAGAGGAAAGTTGGGACAGTCCTTGCTTTTGAACTCCACACGTGATTTTGTATATTTGCTCAAAGTAGCTTGGGCTGCCTTCTCCAGAGGTTTTCTGCAGTTTTAAAGAGTCAGAGTGGGGTGGGAACAATGTGCATCCTCCTCTCCTGTGGCCTTGTGCTGTTGGCTCACATTTCCCTCCTCTCAGTGCAATAACACAGCTATTATGCTAGGACTTGGACCTCTTTGCATCTGCTCCTCTTTGCTGCAGTTCCTGGCCAGCCACACTTTTAGGAGGCTTTGAAAATGACTAACAACTGGGTTGTGGGGTCAGGAGGAAATTTTTCCCTTGGGGTCTACAGCCTTTTCACACTGCTCTTGCATCAGATAGAGGTCATAATTAAAACAAAGCTATTATTTACTAGTTTGGAAGAACAGTAAGATCTTACTGTGTAGGCCTGGTCCACTGGGTTCATGACTGCATTGTGTGCTTGGAAGAAGGAGTGAGACCTATGAGATTTGCAAACAGGAGCCATCAGATCTTGGCAGAGGGGGGAGGATGAGATTCATAGGCTGAGCAAACTCCTACGAGTAGGCTGCAGAGAGCCTGGATAGAGCTGTGGGTTAGGTGGTAAGAGCCCTTTTGCCACTGATTAATCATTTCAACAAAGTGGCATCCTATCATCAGCTAGAAGTGAAACGAGAGTTTGGGACTTGCGCCAAAGCATCTTGGATATACTTCAATTTATTTTGCTTCATCTTCTTCTTCTTCTTTTTTTTTTTTCCCAGAAAGATGCTTCTGAATTAATACTCTAACATTTTTTTTTCCTCCTTCAGCAGATGTCTAGAAAGTAAGAAGACATATAGGAGAGGAGGGAGTGCACACATATAAAAGAAAAGAGAGGGACAGGCTGATACTGATTTTATTTGAGAATTTCTCAAATATCCAGAGCAATTCTCTTTGTGAAGGTCTTGTATCGTAATGCATGTATTGATTAGCACCAACCCTTGCAAGGCTTAGGCTGGGGAGGATGACAAATAAGCAAGACATTTGGTTTGCCAGATTATTGTCTGAAAAGTAACATGAATTTTCACTGTTGTGTGTCTTCGTGTGGTGATTAGATGGCACTGCGGTTTTTGTATTAACCAGTGGCATGGTCATCTCTTCACATACCCACATTTTACTGCATCACTCTGGTGATGCAGTTTCCTTAGTGGGGCAGCTATACATCCAGACTCCCAAAGGGGAAACTTGCATGAACATTTATCTCAGCGACCCATTTTCGGCAGCACGGGAGCTGCAGAGCTAAAGTCTCAGCAGTGCTTTCCCCCAGATCACTCAAAGTCCCTGAAAATTTCCCCTGTAAAATCCCCAAGAAGGCAAAAAGGAATAGTGGTTCGCAAAGCTCACTCTTCAGGTAACTGACAGAAACATTTCACTGAAAAACAGTTTGCTCTAAGTTGTTTGCTATAGAGAAGCAGCATCTTTCTCCCAGAAGGATTTTTCTCTTGCAAGGTTTTTACCTAAACACTCACTTCCCACAGGCATTTTATCTTAGAATAGAGACACATCAGAAATACCCTTATATCATTTGTAAGTATCAAGGGAGTTTCTATTTGATTTATTTCTTGCACCAGACAATTACTTTACATAGGATAACCTACCAAATTATACAAAGGATTATACATATACGATATACGTAAGATATTTTTTACTTCTCTTTACCTGTTTTGTTTTTGGAAGCCATAATATTTGTAAGAGTGAAGGTGACCAGCTTTCCAGAGTACAGCTGACAGCATCAGGCCATGACACAGGGCTTGGTGCTCAGGGTAATTGTGGTTGGGTGTTTTTTTGTCAGTATCTCTCAGCCTGGGTTTCTCTTCCAAAGTGAGCAATGCCCTGTGGCACAAAGCCTGCCCTGGCTCTCTCCTTCTTGCTCAGGAGGTCACTGGGTTTCAGCTCATTGTCCCCAGAAGCAGAAGGTGGGAGATCAGAAACCGTTTCCTGCCCTAGGCTGTGCTGGAAGCACCTGGCACCCTTTGTCTGCATTCACAGAGGGCAAAGAGATGTAGAGTTGTAGCTGACACATCAAATGCTCTTCCAACTTCTCTTGTCCTTAAGCAGCAAGAAACAAACTTCTGAGGTCCTATGGGTCCCTCCATTACACATCAAGCTGAAAAACAAGCCTCTCTGCACTCAGATGGCATGTGCAGCCTCCACACTCCCCTTGTCTTCATTCCCAAGACAAATCCCATCTACAAATGAGACAAGGCCGTGGACATGGGATGAGACCAAGCTGTAGATGGCTCTGTTATCAACCTATATTGCAAAGTAGCTGACAGACATCTCAAGGAAGACTGCAAGAAGCCAACAAAGCCCCAGCAACAAGACAATATTAAAACTTAGCATTGGTCTGCACCAGATCTCAGAACCCAGGTCCAGTTAGTATTATTTTTTAAGGACTAGATAATGTTGTATGCATAGGATGTGCATTGAATATAAGTCATATTTATCCTTTACTGCAAAGAAATATAAGAACTAATCTCAGAAGTATCCTATCTACTTTTTCCTCTGAAAGTACCAGTTATGTGACTGTTATAGGGTAAAATGTTAGCACCAGGAAGAGTTGTGGTTACACAGTACACTCTGCTTTTCCTTATTCCTTGCTATTGTGCTTAGAGACACTTCAAGGTCACCACATCTACTGATAACTCAATCCTAATTAACTTCACTGTTGAGGTAGCAATCTCAGGAATTTGCCGAGTAAAGAATACCCAAGATCAATGGCTTTGTGACACACACAGATGTCTACAGAAGAATCAACTGAAAATGTGTTCAATAAATTGGGGCTTGTGCATTACTGAAGTTTGAACAGGAGTCTTTAAAAAGCCAGAACATGAACTGCCTAAACCTGCACTGACCTTGCTTCCCAAACCACTGCCTCTCCAGTGATTTTCCTGTGCTTTCATCTCTTCTTGTCACAGGAGTCAGCAAGATAGGAAATACTTTCAGCTCCAAATAGCAGCCTGACCAGCAGCAAATGAAATGTTTGTATCTTTGTATTATTTTATAACAACATCATTCTTCTCAAGAAGTCCAAACTGAGGATATGGGCATATCATCAATTACTCTAGCATCACATAGATTCAGACTCCACAAGCCTTACGTATGCAAACAGGGATTGAATACAGAGGAACATAGGCTCTAAATTCACTGTTTTATATTCTTCACTCATTGTGCTGGTAGTGGTTTTTCAAAAACACTTCCAGCTACCCTAGAAGCAAGTGGCTATGCTGTAGCCCAGGTATGTTCCATCCTTTCCCATTCCAGCCCGGGGGAATATTGGCTTACCTATTAAATATTACACATCATATGCATCAGATCAGATATTAGGTTCATAGAGAGATTAGCACTGAAAATGTTGTGAAAGTACCTGCAGACACACATCAAAATGAACTGGATCCAGCTTGGTCCTTGTGGTCATATTCCCGAGGGAGTCTAACAAGGTTTACTTGTTGAAAAACTATAGAAATGGCAAATAGAGAAGAGAGGCCCTTTCTACAGAAGTTCAACGCGATGTAAACAGGCTTACCAGTCACTGAGTCTTCTCCATATTACCTACTCCAGCACTGCCCAAGCAAACCCTTACAACAGTAACTGGATTTGAAGCACTACAGATATTTGGTCACACCACATGGCAGAGGTGACAAATCATAAATATTCAACTCAGCTCACATATCGCTTTTGGAGAGCAAAGCGTTATGCCGAATAGCTTATAAAGTAACAAATGACAAGGACCAGTCACAAAAATAACCTGGCAAAAACTGTTGTATTATTACTGAAGAAGAAAACGAAACAGAAATACCTTGAAGGCTGACAATTTCTGGAGGATTTGGAAGCATAAGTATGGTGAGAAGATTTTGACTGCACTCTATGTTAGGGGCTTTGGCTTCACACATTCAGAAGGATCTCAAAAAAGAACCATGGACTGGAGCACAAGAGACTTGATTATTTATTTATTTATTTATTTACTAGGCCTTTGCTGGCTTTTTGGGTGATCTTTGGTATTTCTCCACTGACTGTGGAAGGAGCCTAGACAAACCTGTCATCTGGTTAAAATTTTATGGGCTGAACTCCTCCCTAGGATATCAGTGTAATTAATGGAAGAAGAAATTTTCAGAGGTGAGAAATATATGAAGGTGGATTTTAGTGACATGTTAAGTGAGAAGAAGCCTTCGATTCATTGCAATGAGAAGTGACATGTCCCTTTTGGCACAATTTATTCCATCCAGAGAGGTTCAACATTTGAGATAGACATTAAAGTCCTTGCAGCTCTGCATTACAGCAGCAGCAGCAAGCTCTGGCCAAGATATGTGCATTTTCAGAGCACTAAGGGTGAGATTTTGGTCTTCACATTAAGGCTGCATCCCAGGCAAACCACCGTTTTTTGATTTTTCAGTAAGAGGATGCAGAATCAGACCCTCCATTAGTCCCTGGTTCTGCTGAGTCAGATGCTGTGTGGGAAGGCTCTTTTTTTCTTGCAGTGAAAAGGAAAGGAGTGCAACAGAGAACATGCAAACAGATCAGCACTGGGGGCGACTTGCTCAGGACCCAGTTTCTACCTCCATTCACCTGCACCTTCTCCTGGTTCCAGTCCCTCTGGCAATGCCGAGTTTTCTCTTTTCTCCCCTGCTTGCTGTATGCTTACAGCTGATAACAGTCTTTGGCTGGAGTATTTGACCAGACCAGCCAGGCCAGGACATGTGGAAGGACAGGAGATTTATAAACCTGCATTAAGCAGACACATTCATCAGCAAACTTGCCTCTCTGTCTGCAAGCCCTGAGGAGCGGCTGCAGCATCCCGGAGCACCCGGTGCTGCTGGCCAAGACCGTGGAGAAATTAATGGGAGTGCTCAAAATCGCATGCCCTCTCCTTAGGTCCAAGGGAAGAATGTAATTGTGAAAAGAGAAGCAGAATGAAGAAGAGGTATTGCCACTTTAAACCTAAACCACAGTTTCTCTAAAGCTGCAGGAATTTCAGAGCAGAAAAAATCATGGGCATTTCTGGACCCTATAATGAAAATGCCAGTCATCCAGACGAAGATACCCAAAAAACCTGGCAATATCCCTGTTGAGATATACTATATGACTGGAGTGTATGTGCAGCAGTTATTTTTAATCTGTCTCCCATCTGAAATACTTTATTGCATTTTTAGAGGCTCTTTTAAAAGCTGAGAAGGCAGTGCTGCTCGTGCTTTTATGTTTTAGGTTGTCTTATGCTAAGCAGTAATATATGTTTAGGTTGTTATTTTACCTTGCATTTTTACTGGGATGATGACAATTTCTGTGTTCTGCTAAATTGTAAACCAGCCTCCCATAATGCTGAAGTGCTTGTATTAAGAGGCTTAGCTAAACACTGCATAACAGTAGATTTGCAAAGTATATTTTAAATGTTCTCATGGAAAGTTATTTCTTTTTTGCCAGACAGAGGTGCTTAGTTTGTCCTTGTACAATTTTTTCCCCACTTTCCAAAGCTGCCAAGTGGCTATGGCAATATTCATGCAGGAACCTTTACTGTTCTTTTCTATTTGCTTTAAAATAAGCAGACAAAAGTTAGCTATAGAGCCATCTGAGTTAAAAAAAAAAAAAAAGTGGGGTATAAATACAACTATGTGAGTTATGTTATTTGTTCCATTTTGCTTCCTTCAGCACCATAAAAATTAGTAAATTGCTTTTTTTGAATCACGCCTGGGTAAAGACTTTTTATGTCCTAATCAATTAAATAATTAACTTCTGCTGGATTGGCCTCTTGGACTTCTCTTCCTTCACAGAGCATACGGTAGCTGATAGAGCTTCTGTACATCTACACTTGCATGTGTAAATCAGGCAGTTATTGATTCAAGTGGCTAAGGGGCACTCTTGACTGCACAAGTAACTTTATTTTTTCCAGCAATTACAAACAGAAAATATCAGGTGATAAAATACAGATGCAAAAATTAATTTGGACTTCAGGCTTCTGCCTTTTCTACAGTCAGTCCCATAAAGAGCTTGAGAGCAGAGCAAGATTATGGGTTTAAATCAGTACATGTGTCAGAAATATTTTTCACCAGAATGTGAACTGGACAAATATGCTAACTTCAAAATAAGCAGACCTAATTAAAATATGACCAAAGAAACCACAGAATTTCAATCATGTTTCTGCTGTCACCACTATTTTGAAGCACAGGATCCAGTAGTAGATTGCTGCTTCACAAATTTGTTTATTTTGGGGCACTGGAATTTAGACAAGCAAAGTAATCCCTTCATCAGTGCATGTGGAAGGATTCCACATACTTCGTTTTGTTTCATATCCAAGTGAAAGAAGGGCGGTAACAGGCAAGATTTTTCAGTGTCATGGGATATTTGAGAGCCTGGGTCCAGTTCTCAGTAAAAGCCTTTCCATTATCTTCAGTAGATATTAGATCACATGTAATTATATCTAAGACAAAATGAAGAATGAGAGGACCTGGCAGTGCATGTTGTTCAAATAGCATTAAGGAGATCTGGAGTGCATTGACCTTGTACTGAATCCATGTACAGAGCTCCCCTGGATATCAGTGGGAGGCCCATCCAAAGATCAAGACCACAGCAAGGAGTACATATCCTGGAGTAAACCCTAGGAGAACATAAAATGTGTATTTTTCTTTTTCCTTGAAGGGTGTTTGGAAACCTTTCTAAGAGTAGCCTGAGTTTTGAACTCAGGACTTATAGAAAGAATTATAACACTGAAATAAAATCTTTCCCTAGTTTGGCTTAAACCTGCTTAGGTTTATTGAGCTATGTTCCTGTACACTAGCTAGCCTCTGTCCTGAAATGGGGGTGGCCTGGATTAAGAATGTATTTGCATATTTTTAATCCATAAGTAGTCACGGGAAAGAAACATAACTGTGTATACAGATGTGCCCAAACAATAGTAAAGCAGCAACTGACGGGCTTTATGTTTTTCTCTTGCAATGAATTTGTTGCAAAAGAATCAAAAACTTCTAATAACCAAATACCCCTAGAAAGACATAATATGGAGGAACAATGACATGCAAAGGAGCTGGAGTTTCTCAGACTTTCACTCAGAAGAAAAGTGTCTCTGCTGCACAAGATATTGTGTTCTTTACAAGAAAGGGGAATATTTGCTTAAAAGCATTTGAAAAATCTCAGTATTTTTAGTGTTGTGTTTCACTTCAGAGTTGGAAGAACCTGGAAATGAAATTGCATGTTTAGAGGCTCATAGATAAAGTAGTTCCTAGTAGGATTTTGATATTTGAGGAGATGAGCAATTATCCCCAGACTTTTGATAACCAAGCTCAAATCAATCTTTAACATATAAAGGAGATGTTTAAATTACACTGATAAGCCTAAGTAAAGCCCTGGCTCCATCTTCCAAGGGCTTTGGAAATTCAGTTGCTGGATCTCACTTTTGCAACTTGGATCCATCTTCTACAGCAGAAATTACAGACACGATTATTGCTGTAATGCAGTGTAATATAGCACTCTAATACAGTCAGCATCCAAGTTTTCTATTAGATGTGAGTGAATAAGCAACGATAAATATGCTGTTGCATGATTATTAGTAACACTGAATGTGAAGACACACTATCAAGATTTTAATGTAATACCGTGAGAGAATGGATATGATTCTCACAGGAATAATGGTAATGAGGGAAATAAAGGGTTTAAAAACTGTGTAGCTGTGTAACTGTGATTTATTATGGATATTTTGTTCCTTTTGCTAAACTCTGCTCTTATTTTTGCAGTTTCTTGTGGTTTTGTATACACAGAATGAGGTACGTTATTAACTGCTGCACTGCCCAACTAATTATGCTTATTTTTGGCACTATATTGCACTTTAATTAAGAACTGTTTGCATTTTCAGTGCATGCAGATGCCAAAAGTTTGCCTTTTTAATTAAAAGTAAAAAGCAAACTAAGCTGTTCCATGAGGAATGTGAATGAAGCTCTAATGAACAGGGAAGGACAGAGAAGAAGTTCAGACTCGGTGAACTTTAACGCCAATGGTGCAAAATATAACTAATTACACAACAATTGATTGTTTGCCATGTACAAGGAGCCACAACCTTATTTGCCAAATAGACTGACAAGATAAACTAATCTCTCCTCTCATTTGTCACAGTCGCTGAAATTCTGTATCTCAGCAAGACACAAGGAATGGCTGCACACTTGTGATGTAAATCATCAGTGGAGAACTTACATGACCTCTTTTTGGAAGGGAAAAATGGAATTGCACAGGATATTCCCTAGAAGCAAACATAGGTCATTGCAGCGTGTTTTGGGGGCTAGCCTGTGTCATCTGACAATTGTACTGCTTGTACTTGCTTCTCCCCAAAATATTCTGGACTTGTTTAACAGAAACACTTGCAGGGACATGAACTACATGAAGCCAAGAGTATGTATCTCTGACTTGCTCTAACTTTGGTATATCTGGTGTGTTGAATGGCCCAGGAAAAAAAGTGATGGGGTGCAGTAAACATCTTTCTGAAAAGTAAGCATGGCCAGCACACAGTAACCATTGCCTGTTATTACTGTATGTCTTACATTTGGGAAATGGGACTGAATTATGTTAGCAAACCCGTGGTATAGCTCTGCTTACAGACCTCAGCACTCCTTGGTGAATTTATTCACCCCTCCCCAGTGACATTTCAAAGTAAGTTATTCTCCATCATCTTTTTTTGGCTGCAGTCAGCAATGCCATAGAAAAAACACCAGTGATGGATTGTCATCGAGTCCATGAAACAGAATGTGGAAAAGCAGGGCTTTTCTGAGGAAGGGTTGATTGGTTGTATGAATACTAAATACTTGTCTGTTTCCACTTGGATGTCCTATAGCTATTCAGTTAAATGTCTCTGAGTAGTTAGAAGCAGTTCAGGTTTTAGGGGCGTACGTAACCTATTGGTAACTTCCAGAAACATTCCCCAAAATATCAGAATGGGAGAACAGGGAAAAAAGTGTAATAATCCATCTTTGTTCAAAGTCAGTTTGGGAAATGCTCTTGACATAAAGACACCCAGGAAGTTTTATCTCGAAGTGTTCTAGGAGTAACTTAAGCACAGCAACTGGACTGCGTATCTTAAAACATAAGCCTCTGAGGGCAGCTTGAACATGTCCACCTGTGGCATGAGTTGACATCAATTCACTATGGTCACAAGAAGAGCTGAGCCTCATCCTTCTCAGTTCATGTATATCCGCACTAGCTGTGGTGCCTCTGTAATCCAGTACTCACTGTCCGTGATGACATGGACATTTTAAAACTAAACAATAAGCAGAAATACCCGAACTTTAGCTTGACTGCAAACAAGAGGGAGAAAAACATTCTGCTAGAGAAATATTATTTCAGATCACTGATGCTGCAGACAGCACAAGCATGCTGCAGACCTGCACCCAGTGGTGCTGGTTCCCTGCTTGCCCAAGCAGCTGCTGGCTGAGAAGGCAGAAGGTGGCATCTTTTATTCACAGCCACTGCTGCTCCAGAGACCATGGCTTCTTCCACTTGTACCTGAAGCTGGCTTCCTGTGGACTGAATTCCTGAGGTTTTCCTGTTTCTTTATCTGTTTCCAGCATCAGTAATGCATTATATTCTGGAAAGTTTCACCACTAGCATTTTTATCTACCTCCAAGTAGTTACAACATCAGTCTCCAGAGGGAGAAGATGATAGGTGGAAAATAGCCTGCCAGCCTTAAGGAAGGGAGCATAAGATGCTCATTAAAAACACCCTAAGTTTAGGAGGATGATGTCTTTATTTCTTGGTGGGGGTCAGCCATGACTGAGCCACTGTGCAAAAGATGCCTGTGAAATCCCAGGACTAATTCATAAATCACAGCAAGTGCCTGTTCCAGGCATGGATGAAAAATCAAGAGTGCCGTGGCAGAAAAGGTAATGTGTGGATATAACAAAAGCAAGTTACATAAAACGGGGTAAAAGTGTATGTCCCAGAGAGAATCTCAGCAGTAGAGTCAGAAGCCCCACATTCAAAAACCTGGGTCAGGAGACATATATTTCTGGTTCAAAACTAAGGTGGCGGGCTATGTATCCTCTAGGAAACAGGCAAGATGCCTCACGTACTACAAAGAACTCTAAGTGATCCTAAGATAGTCCCTCAAGTTGGTGAATTCATTGAGGTTTTTTGTTTGTTTGTTTGTTTGTTTTGTAGTTCTGCAGGGAAGGCAAAGCTTGTGAAAGGTATATGGGGGTGGTTAGGCCCAGATTTTGAAAGGTATTTTTTTGACAGCCCTTCAAACCAAAACCACCTGCCCACATCTGCAAGCTTCTCCAAACATTGCTTCATGACTTCAAACTCCAACCTCCAAAGCAGTGTTATTGCTTGCTGAAGAAAGATACATGTTCATGGCACAAAATATGAAATCAGTGACACCAGATGTATTGCAATCTTTCAGAATCAAAAACCCATAGGTTGAAATGAGATAAATTGGATAACAAATATTTACTAAGTACAAAGGGCTGAAATTATGTATAATGCAGTACCACATGGCTTTATGGATATGGTCCACTGATGTAGTTTCCTCTCTAGTCACTAGTTTCTCTCTTTATGCTTTTATGACTGTCTATATAACAGGTTTTCCTAGTACAGCTTACAGAAAAAGACACTGTGGGTCAGAACATCATGTCTAAACACAACCACTTTGGCTGTATTTTCATATTTAGAATAAGATGCTTACACTAGAAATAGGAATAGCAGAAACTTAGCCTCTAACATCTTTGCATCCACAGAGCCTTAGAAATCAGTCAGAAGAGCAGATCATCCAGACTGTCCTCCTACCCTAAAACAAGACCAGCCTTTCTCAGACTGAGTTATTGCACTGAAAGACATTTCCAGCCTGTCCTTAATTATGTACATTCACTATCTCATCCCACCACAAACCATGCTTCCACCTGTGCATGTCTTTCATCTTAATTTACTATCTTTTAAAAACCCATTTCCTACTTTAATTTTTAGGCTGCATCCATTGTTAAGTTCTCAGTCCTCCCCTGAGCTATCTGACCTCCATCACAGCATACCTTTTTGTAATGTCTCTACTGCTCGTATTTAGCAACTGAAGCCAAGTGCAAATATCAAAGCATTTGCAAGTATTTGCTGGGTTTGAATCCACAAACACTTAGACCAGGCACCTTCTGGATTGCTGAGAAGTTCTGAATATTATGGATAGTGACAGAAAAGAAAAATATTTCCACATGCTGAAGATGAAAGATAGAAATTAATTTGTGAAACACAAATAAATTCTGGAAAGATGTGTAGTCTTAGTTCATTCAAAAAGATGTTGACTACAAAAAAATTCTCCAGCTGATATTACAGACCGTAGCTTGGTCCTCCAGTAGTGTAAACCAGCACTGCAAATGAGCGAAGAGACACAGGAGCTGCCCTGGCGTCTTGACACCAGGGGGATTTTGAGTCAATCAGAGCTGTAGTTCAACATCCTTTCTCTAAAGGGAGCCAGGACCAGCAGCTGAAGAAGAAGATACAAAAAGTGTGAAAATCAGCAATGCAAAGTCACAAGTCAACTGGGACACCCATGTGTCTTACCCAACAGCTAGAAGCTGCCATCTGTCAAAGCACGAAGCTTTGTGGCAAAGTGTCTGTACCCTTCCAAATGCAATAGCTTTTGGTCCCTTAATGGCCTTTTTAGGTGGGTGGTGGTGGGAGGCAGCTTGTCCTGGAGAGCTTCTGTCCTGGTGGTCTAGCAAGCCATAGGAATTTCTTTTTAGAAAAGATGTATCATGTCTCAGTAAAATGGTGATTTCTCACAGTTCTCTGTTATATGTCATTCTTGCTATTTACCCACTCTCCCAAAAATATTGCGTTACAACCATTGCTCAGGACTTTGAGGATAAAGGTCTGGGTCCTTCCTTGTTGTTGGTTATTTTGGAAAGTTGTTAATTTGCCCACAGGTAAAACAGAGATAGTGGCACTTATCACCAGTGCAGCTCGTGAAGATGATTACAATGAGATGCCCTGCAAATGAGGAATAGGTGGAAGGAGAGATCTTAGGAAATGAGGGATAGGTGGAGGAGTAAAACCTCTCTTTCTCTTCCAGACACAGGAGAGCAAAAGAGAAGCGGGGCAGTTCAGCGTTGCTGACTGGAAAAGCTGGAAGACACCAGACCTGTCTGTCAGTTTTAGGACCTTTTTCTGCATGATTCCCATAGTCTGCAGTAATAAGAAGAGCCACCAGCAGCACTTACATCTATTCTGGGCAGTGAATTCTTATGCATATATCACATCTAGTTATTTTTTCCAGCATTTTTAGATGGTTCAGCAGATTTGCAGATTTATCATCTTCATAACATTCTTATACTACTTTCCAAAGCTACAGAAACCAATAGCAACATTTGATGGCCGTGAAATCATATTTATGGGATCCATTAAAAACACTGTATTGGTAGTTAAATCTGGAACCTGACGTAAGTGATGAAAGTATATTGGAGAAGTCCCCATGGAGCAGCATATGTGGGCTCATGCTCGTAGCATCAGGAAGCATCTGTCACAAATTTCAGCCCTCCCAAGCAGATCTAATCTGGCATTAGTGTTCAGGATCCAAGGCACATCCAAGAAAGTATGTGAAAAGACAGGCTTTTAAATGAGTGCTTGTATTCCCAACCTACCAGCAGGCTTTGACTTGCATACTATCTAGAGACAGTACTGCAGGTCTGAACAGTCTTTCCAAGCCAGAAGGGAGGCAGTCACACAGTGCCCAGCAAAGTGGAGGTTCTCAAGCGGAGTTTGAGGGTGACATGCCCCGTGACCATGGCCTGTGCACCCACACTGCCATGGGCAGGACACTTGGTCCTCATGCCAGACTCCCCAGGGCTTGCAAAGAAGGGCTTCCTACAGGCTCCTACAGATTCCATTGACCACTGAGGCAAGCCAGTTGGTCCTTCTAAGGAAGATTTCATAGCCAAACTGCCTCCCTGCATCAGTCTCTGCCCTACAACTGCACATTTCACCTGCTGCAGCCCACAAAAACACCTTCTTGCTTGTAGGATCACAGAGGACTTTCTGTAGGTTATGGTTTTTGTTGGATCAGATCAAGAAGAAAGTGCTGTACTTATTGATCTGTGGTGGGCTGCAGCAGTCATCTTTAAATATTGCATAAGCACATTTTTCACTTCTAAAGCTTCTGTTTTAGTGATTCCTCAGGTAATCAGAATACTGATAGCACGAAGACAAGGGCTCAATACCTTATTCACTGCTTTCCGGGAGCCAGAGGCTCCCACAGAAGGAATTAAACTTACTGATCACAGATTTGCCCTCCAGAATGACCTTTCATTGCCTCTTAGAAGTAGTTCTTAGAACACTGCATTCAGAAAATCTTGGAAAACTGGAGGATGAACCAGTCCTTCAAAACCTCCCAGCCTACCTGCTGAATGGGGAATGATGCAGGGATACCTTTTTGTCACAGAATTCCTTGCTTTAATGAAAGCGCAAAGAAAGGAGATCTGATGTCTGCCACAGAGACTCACAGCAGGTCCTCTCCTGATGGGCTCCTATTTCCCTGATGGCACAAAGCAAATGGTTCTATGACCTGATTCCTTTCTGCACTTCACTGAGGAGCCACAGCAGGGAGAAGCTTCTGTTTTATTGTAATCACTGCCCTTATCCCCCCTCTCTCTAGCTGGGAAGTTGCTGGCTTTCTAAACTATCCAACCCTGGGCAGCAATTTCCTGAGCTATTAGCTCTGGTAGCAAACATCTTTCTTGTTTTCCTGGGGTCAAGTCAGAATAGACTTTTAAAGCACCTGCCAAGCATTTTGAGTGGTATCAGATACAGAACTGGTCCCCAGTCTGCAGACACCAGGCGAAAGGCTGCTTGTGGCCACTGTGCATCTTTGCTTTTGCCACAGGACATCAACAATGCCATGGCATAGGCTGCCAGAGGCTTGAGGGACCTTATCCTCACAACGCTCCTACCCTTGGGGGAATCAGCAGCGTGAAAACCTTTCGTCTTGGCAGGATCACCCCAAAACTCACCCTTCCCAAACTGTGCACCGTGGCAGAGCCACCCTCCCAGCAGCTCCAGGGATGGCTTTGTGCACTGCATAGTCCATATGTGGAACATGTAAAATGCTGGAAATCAATTAATAGAATGAATCAATCCTACTGAGTGGATCCTTCACTCATCCTGGACTAGTTATCTCACGAATTAGAGAGGGCTGAGTTGGAGGCACCCACCTCCTCTTCTTTCTGAATCTGCTCCTTACCAACATGCTGTTTGAAGTGGGTAATATTCTCTATATATTTGTGTAAACCTCCAGGACAAATCCTTCTAGAACGTATTCAAAGGCATTAGCAAGGGACTTAACACCAATATGTTTGCCTTCCTCTTATCTGTGTGTTTCTGAATCCTTTACATTGCTAATGTGCTTTTAATTTATTTTGCTTGCTTTGTTTGGCTGCAGCTCATCCTTTTGTTCCCTGACAGTAATGTTGGTTCAAAATTCCAATGCCTGCCTTGGCCTCTGCCAGGTATTGACATTTTCCTCACCTCTTCAATTATTAACCACATCACTGTTGCACCAAATCAAGGTTTTAGACCTTCCATGTGATGCCCTGACAAGAAATGTCTGCTTAATTCTAACCTAAAAATTAGCTGGGATTGAGCTTGATGGTACCTCCCATCCACGCAATGAAGCTGAAGCGTCTGCAGCCTGGAAAAAGCTTTATTACTGTATATCAGCCTCCAAGCTCAATTTGAGCACCAAAGCTCACACATTTTATGATACTGCATATTGTCTCTACTAAAATCTCATTATATCTTTGTAGTTACCTCATCCCACTGCGGAATAATGTGTGGTGTTAATGACAAAGCAATGGTAATAAAATGTCCCTATGAAGATTTAAAGCAAAAACAATCCCCCCCTCCAAAAAGCCTTTGAAATGGCACTTACTTTTATGATGGACTGCTCATTCACTTATTAAACATTTATTGTTTCCTCAATAAAGTAATCTTAGATGTATTCAATTATTAATATAAATAAGGCACAAAATTGGAAACAGCAGCAATCTCATTTTCTTTTTTGTGTTAATCTTCTCTCTTATTCAACCATCACAAAAGGAGAGGGAAAAATCATTCAGACTGACTGAAAAACAAATATAGTCGACACAAGAAGAGTGAAATTCTTATCTGTATCTGTGTCAGGGAAAAAAAGAATTAAAACTCCTTGGAAACTAATGTTTCCAAATGTATAATAGAGTATTGTCAGCTTGGTGTGGCTAGCCTAAAATAACTCATGGAAACTGAGACTACTGCCACGGTTCAGCAAGGACTGTATTGGCCTTGAGGCACTGCCCAGGCTGCCCAGAGGCTGCGGGTGCCCCATCCCTGGCAGTGCTCAGGGCCAGGCTGGATGGGGCTGTGGGCAGCCTGGGCTGGTGGGAGGTGTCCCTGCCCATGGCAGGGGCTGGCACCAGCTGGGATTTAAGGTCCCTTCCGACCCCAGCCGTCCTGTGATTCTGTGATTCTACCATTCTCTCTACATCCACATGCATGCACATTTTGGGCACTGGAGCAGGCTCCCCAGGGAAGTGGTCATGGCACCAAGCCTGCCAGAGATCAAGAAGCATTTAGGCAATGCTCTCAGAAATATGGTGAGATTTTTGTGTGGTTCTGTGTGCAGCAGAAGTTGGACTTGATGATCCTTTGCACACAGATGCACAGAGGAGTTGTGAAGTGTTTGGATGTTAGCACAGCATTAGCTTTAGGTTATTATTTCTTGCACAGAGCCTGGATGTTTAGAAACTGAATCTTATATAAATCCCTTTGGATCACTATTTATGGGCTCATAGCAAGCATTTTGAGGTTTGTACCTATCAGCACATCTCCAGGCACCAGCTGAAGTCAGCATCTGTGTTCAACTAGCCTGCAGTGAACATGGGGCCCTTCAGGTTGGCTTCGTCCATGGTGATTAAGTAGGAGTGAAGTTCCCTTTGACAGGCAAATGGTGGATTTGAAACAGGTTTACAGAGAATTGCTCCTGTGAAGCGATTTTTTTTTTTTTTGTCATAAGAGTTTTCACTACATTTTGTTAGTGACACCCTGCAAAGCAATAGCTATGTGCTCCTTGTGCAGCATCAAGGTAATCTAAGCTATAAATTGTGAGTTCTGAGTCTTGTACTAGGCAAATTTAAAGGTTTTATTTGAATCTTTTCAGGCTCTTTGCCTGGATTTCACTGTGATTTGGTGGTTTGGATTGATCTTTTACCCCAAAAGCAGCTAGGATAAAATTGTTTTACATTTAAGTAAGAAAAAGCTATTTGTTCATGATTTGCCCTCTGCATTCTTCCTCCCATTTTGCAAAAGTCTCTTACAAAGGAAGGTACTTGGAGGATAGCACAGGAAGAATGTCTTCCAGCTCTAATATTTCTGAAGTACTCAAACTGAGAAGAAACAGTGCAATATGAGAAATGAAAAGTAAAAGGTCATGGGCTGTTTTTTCTACTAACCTCATGCCAGAGAATGTTGTCATCACATGGAAACCACTGAATTAAATGAAAATTTGTTCTTCAGTTGGCTACTGAATAAAGAAGATAGATAAACATGGAAATCTAGTGATTTGCATTGCTTTTGGTATCTTGTAAATCTGTCTTCGTTTACTTTGAGGTAAAAAATAATTATGGAGATGGTTAAACTTCTGAACAAGAGGGCTGAAAAAATAATAGATTTGTCGGAAACTAGGAGCCATCAAAATTTAGAAGTATTATAGGCTGGTTTGAGATTTCATTGATATCTTGAAATTCAAAAATTTGGCTTGTTTGATTATATTCTACAGCAGTTAGAAAATATCTTTAAAACACTGAGGATTTGTGAAACCTTTAAGTTTCTTCCTGCTTGTTTTAGCTGCTAACCGTCAAATTCCTTCTCAGATTCTGGTGCTGAAGCAATGCTCACAGCCATAGTTATTTAGCACCCGCATAAAAAGCCAAAACTAACACTTTATTTCACTAGCATTGCATTAATGATTGAGTCAGATCTTCTCTCTTACTTCCAGATCAGACACCAGTTCATCAGGATTTAACCATGTATTTAATTTTACACATTGAGAATAAACCCATAAGTCAGTGTAATTATTTGACAGCCATGAAATAATGATATACCGTTTTGGTGAACCTGGGCCTCATTTACTGTTGTAGATCAAAATGCAAGTACAATGAACTCCTCAAAAATAAATAAATAAATAAATAAATAAATAAATTCCCTAAACATCATTCTGAGATAAAACCTGGAAGTTTTACTTATCACAGCTTAAAGATTTGGTTGATAAATATAAACTGTATATGTATATATTTACATTTACCTAGCAGAAATAATGACATTGTCAAAGCAGTAATGATAGTAAAGACCAGCATTGTTTTTCCATATATGAGCAGGCAGTTTACAAACATGTAGGAGAGATCTGGGTTATAGCATGACTTTTTTTTTTTTTTTTCCCCTCATGTAACTCAGCTCAGTGATACAAACCATAAAAGCAGCATCATGTCTCAGCCTGGCCATTACATCCTGACTTTAGGGCAAAGACACCATCAGTCCTGGCTGAAAGGGTTGCCCAGACCCTGGGGCAGGTTGAAGATGTGCAGGCTGTGACCCTGCACAGAGCCCAGCATGTAGGGGCAGAACAAAAGGAACAGCCCCTGAACCTTGGAGTGCATCAGCATTCAAAAAGGACAAATCCAAAACTACCCACACCGCTACAATTGCTCCGTGTCCTCATGCTCATTTACTCTATTAATGATCAAATGATTACAAGCACCCAGTTGTGACCATTACACTGCTAAGTGTACCCCTCTTAGCCTGCAGTGATTTACTCATTGCCAGTAGCACGTACAATATCTGTGGCTGACTATTATCATTCTTATTTTGCCGCTATTTTATCAGCATTTATGTATCATTGTATCACCTTTTTTGACAAGTCCATATGCAGGTGGAGATGCAAAAAGGGGAAAAGAAAACAGCTAAAGAAATAGAAAAGATAAAAATCTGTTGAAATCAAATTGAGTTTTTATATTAGAATTGTCTTAATCAGGTACATCATCTATGAGTATTGGAAGAGGAAAAAACCTGGTGGAATGAAGACTGCAACTTTAGCTATGCATGGTCACTTTTTTCAGAATTTAGAAAAAGAAGATCAGAAATTAATGAAAGCTATTTTAAATGGGGATAATGTACCATACATCACAGCTGTGAATTGCAAACACATTTGCTATTGCATTGTGCACACAAAGGTTCCTCTTTCCCTACAAATGGTTTCATTGTCATGAAAAATATACTTAATCATGCTTGTAAGCTAAGGAATATCCCAGATTTCAAAATAATGTGTTTAGATGCGGAGATGAGCAAAAAGAAGTAGGTCATTCAAAAAAAAAAAAAAAAGAAAAAAGTGATTCAGTTATGAACAGCAATATTTGTAACAGTTTAAAATTACTAAGAATGGATGGATTGCTTTGGCTTCAGAGATATTGGGCTTAGAGGAGACAACCAGAACAGGGATCACAATGCAGTACACATTACATGTGAAATCTGGAGTCATTTCCCTGACAGCCCATTGCTTGAAACAACTGAAGAATGTGCACAGGGAGATAGGCTAAAGCTCTTCTCAAGAGAATTTAGTATCCAAGCAGGAGGGAGCATTTTGCATTAACCAAAAAAGAGTGTTGTTCATTTTGTATAGGCTCCAAAAAATTTGCACCTGCTTTCCTTTTGCAATAGATTATTTTGTTATCTACTATTATTTTATTTTTTTAATCATCAGTCATGGCCTTGGAGTTGAGTATATTTTGAAGTGGGGGTGAAATTCTTTGAAAAGACAGAAAATGTCTCTTTATCAAATTGCCAGGATCAATTGGATGACCCTCTGATCAAACATGTCAGGACACTTTACAAGTCTCTAGGCACAGCATGTACTGAATGGCTTTGAATGGTATATTCTAAGGGGAGTGTGTTCTTCATGGGGTGCAATATTTTGACTGTGAAAAAAGCTTTTCTTTTTTCTTCCTTGCTAGAACATGATAGTTTCCTTTCTTTGCATGAGTCATGTATTTGTGAAGCTGCAGCTGATGGCTGGCTCATGAAGAAATGATTAAAGCTGCCTTGATTCTTTGGGCAATAATCAACTTCAGCAAAAAAAAAGTGTGCAACTCATGGAGCTTGCATTAAATTGCAGCTATAAAAAAGATAAGATATTGGAATCAGTATTTTTAAGCAATCTTTGGAATGAAATACTAACCTATTCCAATGAAATAGCAGGACTGTTTGAAGATGGTGTGGACCTGTATATCTTCATTAACACCATCATTGAGTCTTTCAAGTCGTATGCACAAGGCTGGAGATACCAGTTCAGTGTAATTGAAATCAAGCAAAGCCTACATGCTGAAGAGGCTGATTACAGGCATGACAATACAAGTGTAAAGCTACGGAGTATTTGTCTAAAGGGTTTTCAAGGAATTGCTGGTGAAGTTGTTCTTCAAGGATGGCAGAAGACCGAAGGCAAAACGTATGTGCCCAGTATTGATTGTTTGACTGATAGCTCAGCAGGAAGAATCAAAGCACGTTAAAACAGTTACAAAATTGAGCAATGCATGCATTAGGGAAAACAGTGGAGTGTGAGAAGTTTCTTTGTTATAGCTGAGGAAAAGTGTACCTTGTTTCTGAGTGTAATTAGTTCAACAGATTACATCTTAGTAACAAAATAATCAATGTCTTCGGCCTTTCGTTTAGGCAGAAAACCAGACAAGCTGTGGTCCACCTTCCCAAATATCAATATGGTTTTATTTATTTTCTTGTTTATGACGGTCTGCAGAGGCAAACAGGCCTTTTTGAAGTAAAAAAAAAGATCAAAGTGAGCAATCCAATCTTACACTACCAGGTGAATCTAAATTCCCACTGAAGAGTATTGTATCCAGTTTTTTTTAAAAGAAAACTACATTTTTTTCAGAGCTCCTTTAGGATATCCTTGACTAAAAATCTCAGAAATTATCTTCTGAATTTTCTTCTCTATATTTTTATCTAGAAACAGATATAAAAAAGTTCTCACCCATCAAATAGAAAGGTGTGTTGCTATGGTATGCTAAATATATATTTAAGCCACTAAGCTGTGTTTATAACAACTTATGCATCTGGTAAGTTTCCCGACAGTTTGTGCTGCTGACTGGGCAGGAAGATATGGTCAGTATGTCCATCAGGAGGGAGCATGGAGACTAACACTCCCATTTAGTTAAAAAATCCAAGCTGGTATTTTGGTCAGGGCTGGAGGAGAAGGTCTGAATGAACCCAAGGAAGAACTGGATAGAAAAAAATATGTGTGTTGCAGCACAATAAATTCTTAGTCAGATACAGATTTTGCAAAAAGCTTTATTGACATTCACCTTTACCTGGGCCAGAGGAAAAGATAAAGGCAACATATAATACATGCCTTTCCCATGTGAATAACAGCCTAAACTCTGAGGTATAATTAGTAGCCAGCAATGTTCTCAAGGACACCCAAAATACAGGAGCAAGTTGTTCCCTGCCTAGCCTGGATCAGAAGTTCAAGGGATAAGTGTGAAGAAGAAGACTTCCAGCCCCTAGCATTCAGCAAGACCATGCTATCCCCTCCACACAGAGGTCAGTGGGAAGTGAGCACAGTCTGCAACACATGCTTTTAATCATGATTTTGGTCTTCGTTCCCACCAGCAGTCTCCTCACTTGCTTAGTTACCTCATTTTCACTAATAAGGAAAAAAGTTTTACAGCGAACAGCAGTGCAGAGGCAGGGCCTGGAAGCCTTTGTCTTGCAGAGATGCAGAGAATGAACACAACCCCACAGCCAGGCAATGAATATATTTTTGAGTTTCATTCCAAGGAGCAAGAAGAAGTTAAACAAACAAACAAACACACAAACAAACAAGTTACTGCTTCTGCTGATATAAATTCTAATCCAGAGCTGCACCATAATTGTTTTAATTTGTGCAAGGCAATCTGCTATTTTTGATTGTTTTGGTGGAAGAACTCAGGAAGATAGCAGACCAAACATCCGTCTAGACTATGGTTAATATAAAATAATGCACACTTCACCTGATTTATTGCTAGTAAGAATATGAGCACCGGAAAGAAAGATGTTCTGCTTGCTCATTATATAAAAAACTGAATTTTTATTACACATGAAACAGCTTCTAAAGGTATCAAATGAGAAAGGACTAGCACACTGGACATCGGGTTAATCCCGTTTTGTTCTTTATTATTCATTTTGCAGTTGTGGGTGGGATTTCCAACACAGAAGATGAAGAAATGTATGCTGAAGGTACCTCAGAAGGCTATCTGGTCCATCACTGTCTGTCCCTCTCACCTCCAGCAGAACTGACTCTGCCTATATCTTTCCTGACAGATACACACAGGATATTTTTCCTGTGCTGGAAGTTCTACCACCTCCCCAGGTAATTTTTCAGGAGTGATTTCCATCCTGCCACGAGACTGCTTTTCTAATATTTAGAAATACACTAAGTTTGTCTAGCTGAAGAAGTGGTAAATGATAACCCCTTTCTCCATGGATTTAAGCAGTATATATATATCTCTATATCTATACCCTTGGATGGGATTTCTTTCCTAATGTTTGATTTTAAGAACAACAGCTGTTCTTCCATGAAATTCAACACTAAATGAGCCATCCAGCTAATCTACTGAGAGCAGTCCTCATAGCCCCAGCATTGCCTTTGCCCCCTGCTCAGCTTTTTCTTTGAGGTTGCTGGTGGGTTACTGGTCTCTATCCCTCAGGTAAAGTCCCCTGGACAGGAATATTAGTTTTCCCCTGTGGCTTGCGTCTGTGAGTCAACCTTCAGGATCTTTCTCTCGTTCTCCAGGGTAGAGCCTCTAGACCCACTGGGAACCCTCACTAGGTACTTCACAAACATCTTGATTTCAAGTGTGTCAGGCATCCTTGTTGCCAGGGATGCTGAAGTTTTGCTAGTTTAATCACCTGAAAATCTGGCATGGATCCTGTAAGATTTGGAACCAACTCACATTTTTTTCACCTGCCTTTGGGTTTATAGCACTGGTGGCTGTTTTCATAACAGTCTTTCAATGATTGCAGGCAGTCCCATGCAACAGAACTGAATGTTATCATTCAGATTGAAGAATTTCAGCCATGCAATGTGACTTATCGCTTTAATTCTCCCACAGACTGAAGATTTTCTGTCCTATTTGGAAAAAGAAGAATCCAGTTTGTTCCAATGAGAAAGTATAACTGAAGGGCTGTAGTTCTAGCTGAAAAACTGTCGGAACCAGTAGCATGAGTTTGCACCATCCAAAGCAAATGTAAGACTGTATCAGGAGAATTTGTACCCCCAAAAACTTGATATTTCCATATAATAAAACATACCCCAGGAGACACTTTCTGGCTGGCCCACCCCTGGCAATTGGGCTGTGTAACCATGATCACACAAGAGAACACTGAGGTATCTTCGTTGCTTTCCCCGTGGCTCCTGGTGTCTGTGACACAAGCCGGCATCCATAGGTTTACTTATTGTAAGGAACACACACGGAGCTGGATGGTTTCCATTAAAAGCAATATAGGAGAATAATCAGTTCACTAAGGGCTGGCTTCCTGCAGCCCTGAGAGGTGAGGTGAGGCACGAGGACTACAAAACAGCTGGAAATCCTGGTCACTCACAGGCGGCTACAAATAAACCACCTCTGTACTTATCACTGATGATAACTCTGATTATTCAAGGACTTTTTTAGTAGTAATATCTTAATCTCATTACGTGTATTTTTTTTTAGATTTAAAAGGCTTTCTGTGAAGCGCAAGCTATTACGGACACTTACACTAAAGGTTAGACAGGCAAAGCCAAGGAAGACCCTGGCCTGGACTAGTGTTGATGTACTCTCACATCTTTGTGCTGATTTATAACAAAACAAAACAAAACAAAACAAAAATCTCTTTGTTATTATTATAGTGAATAGGCAATATGGAATAAATACCCAGTACACACAGCAGAGGCGATGGCTGGGTAGCTTTTCCTTGGTAAACAGCACTATCAAACTTCCCAAAAACTTCCCCAGCTGATTATCTGATCTCTTACTGCAATGATTCCAGCAGCTGTCAAAATCAAACATAAAGGGGTTTTAAACTACCTTTTTAAAGACTGAAAAGCATTTTCATAGATTTAAGAGTCCTTCAAACCCAATTATCGAATCAAAATGCAGTTGCAGCCACTCTAACATCTCTTCAGAAGTATAAAAACATCCATGTATAACTAATCACTCATCAGCTTGCACAGTAAACCCTTTCCCAATGTGTGCTTTATAACAGCCTGTACGAATTAAAAGTAAAATGCAGTCCTTAGCATTCACCTA
Organism: Chauna torquata; assembly: GCA_013399475.1. Lineage (NCBI taxonomy): Eukaryota > Metazoa > Chordata > Aves > Anseriformes > Anhimidae > Chauna > Chauna torquata. The sequence continues at coordinate 461,566 of VXAL01015260.1, forward strand.
TAGCCGCAAAGAAGGCTATAGTGTTCCCCCAGCTGCAAAAACAAAGGCCCTGATCCCACAAGCCGTGCGGGAAGCTCCCAGCAGATGAAGTCAAATGAAAGTTTGTCCACGTGCCCACAGGCTACGACTCCCATCAGCAGGTATAGATAGATATATGAATGTATACATGTATAAATAGGTGTGTGTATATGTATATATATATATATGTGTGGGTGTACATGTAAATAGGTAGGTAGGTTACACTAGGACGTGATTAGCAACCATGCCAGTACATACTAAGAAAGCTTATGTTTTTTTAATGTAAGATTCCCAGCTTGGAGCGGCCAGACAGGTCCCACCTCACAGACTTGGAAACCTGGTTTAAAAGCTAGAAAGAGATGCAACTGATACCATTTTTTAATAGCCTAGCTTCCCTGCTGTCAGTACAGCTCCTCGCATTTACACCGTTTGATGCTGCCATCCCCTGAATGCTTACTCCAGGGAAAAGCCGTAGCATATTTCACATGTTTATTACTGTCATATATTACCACAAGCAGATTCACAGCTGGTGTGAATTGTCATCGCTCTGTGAAGTTAACATCCAGGTCTTTACATAAACGCATGTATATGGCATTATACATCACCTCTGTCCCCATGTATGCATTTTTATATATAGCACGTAGGAATAAAGATTCAAGCACCAAATCTAGTATCACTTGGTGTAATTCTCTTAATCCACATCATGAAACTTGCTAATAAATATATCTCACCCTACTGCTGTTTTCCTTATGTTTCTATCTTAGTATTGATGGGTGTAAAAATATTGCAATGCATAAAAGGCCAGATGTTCGAAATACAAGATACCAGTGGTCCTAAAAGTATGCTATGGCACCATCCCCTAAATTATAAGATACTTTCATTAATTTGTCAGCAGGCCACTTTTTGGTTTATTTACTTATTTATGTTATTGCGTTTGGGTCTCTCCTCCTAACTTATATTAAAATCAAAATAAACAAGCAATGTCTTCTCTTATTCCTGCTTTTAATTGCTTGTGCCTGCAAACAATAATTTAGGCTCTCAAATACATTTCCAGGCAGCTTCCTTACGTATTTCTTTTCCTTCCTTCATTTTGCCTCACTCTTATGTTTGTTGTTGTTTTGCTTTTTTTTTTTTTTTTGCTTTTATGTTCCTGGACCACCATCACAGCAAGAAAATAAAGTTTTTATTAAAAACCATGCAACTTACTTTTGCTTATTGACTTAATCTATGTGAAAATCAATAAGAATTAAATTCTGCACATAAAAATATTATTAGAGTTCTATAGGGTTTCTTTAAGGCCACATTTAATTAATAATGCCACAGTGTGTTTTTTTGTTTGTTTGTTTCTTTTTGTGTGTGTGTGTATGTGTGTTTTGGGGGATTTTTTTTTTGACCATCCATTAAAAACAGGGAAAAAATGTTTAATGAAATAATTATTAGAAATGTAAACAGTATAAGAAGGGACATTTGTTTTGCAGTATAAGGTACTTTTGCCCATGGAAAGAAATAACATAAGGTTAATTGAGAAGGGAAAAAGAGCTGCTGGGCAATGCACAGGCCTGGAGAGGTGAGGAAAGAATAAACCAGAGTAAGAAGTGATTTAATTCAGTGCAAAGGACTGCATGCATAATAGACTTAAGCAGTGAGGTACCAAACAGGATCCATGTGTTCAGAAATTATGCTGACAGGGGCTGCAACGAGGACAAGGTCAGAGCAAGCTCACAAGAGACTTCCTTGAAAATTGGTGGGTTTTGTCTGGGGAGTCACATTTCCCTGAAATATTTTGGTATTTTTTAAATAGCAAAGTTTTTAAATTTGTCTGGAGAGATATAACAGATCCTTGAGTAGTTCCTGCTGAGGGCTAGGAGGGCATTTGCTGTCATGACAGAGCCAAGGAAAGAGGGGCCAAACGGACGTCCAGGATCGAGTGAGTTCAGCATTGGCATGGAAGGGCTGGAGAAGTCTGTCTCTTCCCTTTAGGGAGAGGAGACCTGCAGAAAAAAAAGAAAGGACAAAAGGAAAAAGAATTGTAACTTCCTCCATAAAACATCGCTTTTAAGGTCCCTGAATCAATTACTATACTTTGGAGAGACAGAGGATTTGGATTGCTTCCCTGGGCTTTGTGGGACTTTGATCTCATTAACACCAAGTCTGTCCTGGTCCAAGTCCAGTGACTTCGGCAGAAATACTGCTGATCTTTATAAAAGTCAGGACCTGTATGTACACTCACAGACTTCCTCCTAGAAAAGAGTTCTTCAGTCAACATGCTACAAAGGCCAGAAATTGAAAATTAGATTACTTTCTGCTCCAGGTAGCACAGTAGCTGATCCGGAGTTTACAGTTTCAAAATGCTTGAAAGATTACAACCATTACTCTGAGCACTTCCTCCAAGGGATGCTGGTCAAACTGAGACCAGACCTCATGCCAGGCTGTTATTGATGCTAGGTGGGCAGCTCTTTGTCCAGGGGACAAAAGAGGAAAGTAATTTTGTTGTTGCTGTTGTCTGTTTTTCATGAAATAAAGGTTGGCAGAGAAATGATGGAGGGAAATTGCATCTGATTTTCCACCCGCCATCCTCTTTCAGGTTAGGTGGTAAAATCAAATACCTTTGATCAACAACTCCAATAGTAACCATCTCATTAGGACAGCCTCTCACCCCATGGTCCCTTCATCCATCAGGTGTGGTGTGCATGGACATGTTTGGACCTCACAGCCTTCGGTGGTTGGTAAATAATTTGCTGACCTCCTAAGGAGGTTACTAATGTTTCAGCTACTTTGCTCTTGCGTTTTGATATATCTTTACCAATCATACACTGATGCACCAGCATGATGGACAGGCTCTTGGCATTTCTGCAGACCACACCAGGCCTGAGTATAATAGGAGTGTCTAATTTCTTTTTTTGAGATAGCTTTACTCAGAGCACAACAAGCATGATTGTGGCGCATCACATGTAATCTCATCCCATCGGGTCCAGGGCCATCATGTGCAGTCTGAGAAGGATGAGGCAGGGTAGATTGGTCTTGGCAGGGTTTTCCTTTAGTGTGATGTTCCTCCATAATAAAAGAAGCTCATGGAGGGCTGAGTTTGCTTTTGTGGCATCCACTGCATTGTATACCTGCACGTACGTCAGGCAGGGACTGGGCTTTTGTATGTGAGATTCCTGTAAATACAGACCCATTAGAATTTGACAACTTAATGAATGGGAAAGCCATTTTTCATTACACATCTCTGAATGAAAAATACCTCTCATTATCTTTGTAATGAAGCTAAATCAATGAGTGACTTTTCAATCCCAATGTTAATGGGAAACCCAATACCTTTCCTGAGCATTAGGTAAGGTGAGTACTTTGCTGCAGCTACTGTAAGCTGAAACAAAGGTGGGGTGAAAACAAGTAGATGAGAGGAAAGAGGATATTTCCAGTTGCCCAGGAGAAATTTAAAATTGTGGTTATCATATCGGATTTTAAAACACACTTGTACATGTAGGCTAATCTTAAATGACACATCAGTTAATCATGCTCTAAAAACTAACGTAACTAATTTGTTAGACCAAAGTCTTCCTCCAGATCTTTTTTTTTAAAAACTTCTCATGGTGAAAGTAATGACTCCCAAAGATCAGCGGAAGTCAATGACAAACTGGCAAAGACAGAATTTCATCATGGTGTTTCCCATACTATTAGTATTAGACCTCTTTGCCTCAGGAAAGCTGTCAATGCTGCTGTACTTGGATCTATACAAATACCAGTTAAAATCAGTATATGTCCTGAAGAAATTATGGTCCAAGAAGACAAAGCACTGAAGAAGAAAACAGTGGAAAAACAGAGAGACAGAAAAGTGGCTGCAAAACCAAGCAGAGACAGAGGTATGTTATTGCTTTGTTTTGTCTTAAGACAGGAGGAAGGAAATCTTGTTTGTATTGCCTGGAGAAGAGCCAGGAGAGACATTGGAGTCGTCCGAGAGGGAATGAGAGGGTGATGCAGCAATGGGGAGGAAGAGAATAGGGAAAAGCAGATGAGAGAGGAAGGAGCATTTGAAACAAAAAATGACTAAAGAAATAAAAAAGAAAGGAGAAAGTTAATCTTCCTTTCGTCATTTTTCTCTCAGGAGAAGCCATTTAAATTCTGCTCGGAGAAAGAAGCGGAGAGAGGAATGTCCTAGGACAAAGTCAAGCGTCAAAAAAGGGGCAGTGATGACAGGCACCACACCAGCCAGAGGCAACCTGGAGTTGTTTGGCTCATAGGGAGGCAGAACTGGAGGGTGAGGAAGAAATGCCTCAGAGAAGAAGTTACCCTGGCCACCACCAGAAGCTCTGCTGCTGCAGGTTGAGACCAAAGGGATGGGAAGCCACTACAGATACGAAGTCCAGTTGTGCTGCTGTCTCTATGGCAAACATTCCCCCAGGCTCACTGCTTTTAAATCCATGCAGGGAAGTTCTCTTCTAAAAGCTTCTTTTCTTCCTAGACTATCGCAGCTGGATCAGATCAGGAAGTATAAACATGGGGTGGCCTGCAATTTACTCACCTGTCCATCATCGTTCATTGGCTTGTGTGCTTTGGGGAAAAAAAAAAAGTACTTCTGACACTTTGCTGCAATGCATGGTTTTTATGGCTATCAGATGACTCAGCTTCCATTCAGCTGTAATTGATCATGGAGTACTTGAACACTGCACCCACCATCAGCTGTGAGCGCATGCATGTTCTCCATTCATGCGAAAAAGATATGGCCTTCTTGTCTTTGCACTAAGAGAACATGTTAAATACATATATAAAGGGTATAAACTTGTCATCACTTGGCTGCTAAATCCTACTATTTTACAGTGTGTATTTATATGTAAAAAATAGTTCTCACATGGGTTTTCAATTGCCCACCTACTATAAATCCACTTTGTAAAGAAAATGGAGGGAGTACTTAGTACTTCTGGAAAAAATACAAAATCCTTTTAATCATAATGATTGTCACTGCTTACTTACATCAAACTGACACCAAAAGATTGCAGCCCTGTTGGGTAGCTGCTGTGCATAAGAACAATGCTTCTTGAGGAAAAGATCTTGTATTCTGTCTGCAGCTTTTTATCGTGGTGTAATGACACAGCAGTGTCTTGTACTGAAGACTCCCTCTTCAGATCAGCAGAGACCCAGAAAAAGCTCCTCTGCTGGCAGGGGAGAGAGCACAAGGTGCAAGCATCAAGGAGGTATTTCTGAGTAAGTGTCCTTGTGCTGATGTAAGAGCAGAGGAGGGCTGCGCAGAGCTGGGAAAGTTCCTGAAGAAGTCAATGTTCAGGGGAGCTGGAATGGAAATCTCCCAGTCTCCAGAGAAGGAGGATGGAGGGGAGGGAGGAGAAGTAACCTAATCACATGGTTACACCACATGGAAGTTTTGAGATATTTCAGCAGCAAATAGCACTCAGAAAAGAAAGGATCCCTTGGTGAGGATGTGGACTGCAAACAGCTGAGCAATAGCTACTCCGGGTTCCACGTGTTTCCATGAGGAAATGAGGAGAGACATTTGAGAAGACTATGTATTCTCTGGGTTTAGTGCTAGGCACCCAGGTGGTGCAAATGCAAGACAAGGTGATGAGTAAAGCCACAGCACTAAGAGACTGGAGACAATGCTGGGAGCAGGAGCTGGGCAGGAAATGCTGAAGCGGGTCTGGACACCGTCTCGCTCATGAGCCGGACGTGAAGTCTGGGAAGGTCAGAAATGCCTGTGTGTACTGCCCGCGGCTGATGGCAAAAGCATAAGAGCTCATGCTGCTCTGCAAGCATGTAACACCAGATTTTAGATACACACAGAAGTGACTGAAAATGTAGTACAGACAAGCACCTTCTACCTATCCAAATATTTAGCTCTCTGACCTGGATGCTCAGTGAGAGGAAGGAAAAAGAGACTTATCCAGTCCTGCCCTCTCACTCCAAGCATTAGCAGCCCAGTTAGAGGTTTGTTTGTTTGTTTGTTTTTCTTTTTCTTTTTCCCTTTTAATCCTTTGAGTTTGTGATTCAAAGCCAACCTTTACCTATGGAAAAGGGGAGAGGACGTTGCAATATGGACAGTGTCTATAAAAAGAGCTCTTCCCTAGCTTTTCGTAGCAGGTTGCTTTGGAATTCTCACCTGTGGGATCTGACCTTGAGGAACAGCAAGGAGAGCCTCCGTGCCCTCTGGAAACCCACCGAAGACTGAGGGTGAGAGCAACCATTAGCCATCAGACGTGGATGTGACAGCCATGCACCGGGTTTTATTTTTCCTTACCTGCAAGCACAGTAACTTTCTGCATACTTTCACAAGGCATTTGTATTGGGTTTAAGTGGTAAAGGTTTGGTAGCAGGGGGGCCACAGGGGTGGCTTCTGTGAGAAGATTCCAGAACCTGCCCCATGCCAGCTCCGGCCGGCTCGAAAAGGGACGCACCGCTGGCCAGNCAGCACCGCGCATGTCTGAGGTTAGACACCATCCCAACAACTCCTCGGCTAGCGGGGGACCTCTGCGCTGCTCCACTCGCTGCACGGCTCTCTTGTGCACCGCAGACTTCTTGTGGCTGGTGTTGCAATCAGCAATTACTGAACCAGTTTCTGCAAAGTCACCAGGGAGGTTGTTCATCTGCATGTATTAACTGAAGGGCAATCCAGTGTACTGGGGAGTCAGACTTTCCCCAGCAAAGCTGTGTATATAACTCCAAAGCATTCACAGACATGCTGGGAAGTTTCCTCTGGGCCAAACAATATTTTTAATTCATTGATAGCGTTTTAATTTTCTCATGATGAAGAACCTCTAAAGGCAACCACATCGGAGAGTGAGAAAGGGTCAAGAGGCAATTAAGAAAGGAAGATCTTGCTTTTCACTGCTAGGAAAAACAGTTAATTAGATGAAACAAGTTAAAAAGAGAGAGAGAAGAGCTGAACTGTAATTTGGAAAATTTAAAAAGCTTTCCATCAAATAAATTGATTAGCAGACTAATCATAATCAGGACTCTTGGATTAGCAGTTAATTTGTGGAATCAATTAATAGTGGTAGTTTTCAAATCACAGTTGTCTCTAGAGCGCAGGGAATTCATTGCAGTATGTTTTTAGAGATAACAGATGCTGGATTAGGGCTGTGGAGTGATTCCCTGACAATATAACAGCTCTGTTGTACCCTGCTTACAGGATTTTTATGTAGAGGTTGGTGTTTTTTGGTGTTTTTTTTTTTGTTTTGTTTTATTTTTGTTTTTGTGCAAATGGGTGTTGGCTGAGTTGTTTTAATTCCTTCCTTGATGCCTCTGCAGTTTCTCAAATTATTTACGTTAGAGAACAAATTATTCTCACAATAACTTTTTAGTGCTCTCTGCTTGGTTTGAGGGTTCATGTAATAATCTCCTCTCTCTAGGGCTAGCAGCAATTTCCTACACTGTGAAATAATAACAGAAAAGTTCCAGAAAACTTAGTGGGACTTTGCTGTCCTTGTGCTTGAAGGCAGCTGGGGCTGGGGCTGCTGCAACACATGAGCATTGGGCATCTGCCCCCCTGCTAGTCACGGCGCCCGGCTGCTCGGGAAGATGGAAAACTGTGGTCAGACCCAGGGGCCACAGGTAACTCACTCTCTGCAGAATAACTGCTTGTTGCTACCTATTAATTAACAGCAGGCATCATAGCACATAACTGCATGAAGTTAAACTAAAGCTCAAACATTTTGGCAATAATTATGTGACAGTTTGACAATTGCTGTTGCAGCTAAAACATGCTAAAATTATCTCAGGCCATGACAGGTCCGGACAGTTCTTGAGACCAGAGGCTGGTGCATTAATACAGTATCCGTGTGGGTTACTGCAATGTCAGTGGCCCATATTTTGGGCTACAAGTCCACAGGAAAGTTTATAAACTGCTTAACTCAGGGTTGTGAGTCTTGGACCCTGTCTAGCCCTTCTATTTACTGTGTCTTCTGACTCCTGCTGTGGAAAACACTGATTTAGCAGAAAACTTCACAGAAAGCTGACAGGAAGCTGATGAGATCAGCAATGCCCGTGCTCCCCAGATGCCTGGGCCTGCAGGAGCACGGCAGAACCGTGCCTGGCTCTGCAGCAGCTGGAGATGTACTTAGCAGGGAAAACAGCCGAATTTCCAGCTCCTCTGGTGCTTGCCTGGTGAGTAGGCTACCCTAAAAACCAGCAACAGGAATCCCAGCCCAAGCAGCAGGTCCTCCAGCTTGTGTGCTTCCATCTCCATTCCTGAACAATGAGGGAGGTAAGCAACGATGAGCTGTGGGAGCTGGGGGCAAGCACTTCACCCTTTTGATTAGGGGATAATTCCACAGTGTTGGTAGTTCTTTAATGCACACATCAATGACTTGTTAAATTGTTAATAAACTTCCATGACAAGGAAGATCCCCTTCCTGGCTGTTCTGGGCACTGCCCCCTTCTGCAGAGCATTCAGACAGGCAAGTCCATCATGTCCACACTAGGCACCCAAGGAGATGTAACGATCTGGAAGGTTGTGATGATTTCAACAGCTATAAATTTCAATATTAAAAACCAATATCTTAGCATAATTTCATTGGAGCTGAGTGCCTAACTCTGCATGTCTGGTGTTCAGTTCCTAATAGCGGTTGAGATTTGGGCTCTCTAGAGATTCCCAAAGTAAAAGTTTTTCAGAGTAGGGTGGTAAGAAACCGTTTGCTCTACTCCTGTTATCCCTCTGTTTTTAGGAGATCTGATTCTCTAAGACTGCTGCTGTTCATTGGCAGAAATCCAAAATGTTAAAAGCAAAACAAAATAACAAAAACAAACAAAAAACAACTAAACAAAAAAAAATTATAAATTCATAGTATTTGAAGGCATATGTAAAACTTGTAATTGCATCATTTTGTCAAAAACCAGAAAGGCAGCAGATACAGATGGATTCAACTTAAATCCCACTTTGAAACTGTTCCTTAGTGAGTTCCCTAGCATGGCAGTTCTTGCAAAGCTTCAATCTTGACAAAGAAAAAAGGCATTTGGAAGGCAGCAACAAGATGTTTTAAGAAAGTTCCAGACTAAAACAAAACTAAAGATGGCTGCTTCTCAAAAGACTGTCTCACAACTCTCATTTTATAATTGTCTAGTTCAAATTGCTTTTTCCATTCATGGTACATAAGGAATTTTACTGTGCAAGCTGTTCAAATTCATATGCCTTTTTTTCTAGTGATAAACCACCCCACTGGAGTATCTATCCACACTTAGGACCAAAAATAATATAGAAATCCATTGCAAAGTATTTGTTAAAGTAAAGATGATGGCTTAGCTAGCATCTGTATAATTACTCAGAGAAAATGTTTGTCTCTGTCATTTCACATCTGCCGACTCCTGTTCCTAACTCTTTCCTACCTCATGAGTATACTAGACATGCTTTGAAAATGTTCATTAAAATTGATTTTAGTCCAATTTTATAAATAATGAAATTATACAAAATATATATATCCTTTGAGTAGCCTTTTGTTTCCCCCATAGCATAATGCCCGTATTAATATCATCTGTAATAAAAGCAGCACACTGAAATGAGAAACAATAGCGAACTACTGTTTACTAAATTCAAGAGGCAGAAATATTCAGAATTAAGTTTGCATGCACGTGTCCACCTAAGTACGCTTTGTAGGGCCACTCATACCTGTTGAAAGTCCAGCCTCTAGAGGCAGTCTCGTAAGCTTGGTGTTCAACACATCTTGGGATGGACGGAAGTATTTCCTTCAAAATGTTTTGTTGAAAAGGTGACCAAGTTCCCCCTCAGGCTGGTGTGTAGCTGCACTACCTGTGTGCTGGGATGGGAAAGACTACATGGAGACCTAACCACTTTGTCCTTCCCAAAGTATACTGTGCCCACCTTGCCAGTAAAATGAGTCAGATTGAGAGCATTTGTGTGAAGACTCCTGTTTTAACCCAGTTCAATAATTTAATTGACACAGACTCACACATATCACTTACTTTAGCCCAGATAATGAATACATCAGGAATTATTAATGTCAGCATAATCATTTAAACTATTCTTAAATGAATGATGTGTTCAACTACAGGACTTTACTCATCAGGACTGCAGAGAGATTCCGGATCCCATTCCACTGTGAGAAAAGGTGGCACCTGAGCCACGGGGTCAGTGATTGGTTACTAATTGCCCGTGCCAACAAGCTGGGTTGTTTACTGAATCTGTGTACAATGCAAGACTCTTATCTTAATTAAGTATCCACAGTTTCTCTCTAGATTTATCTTAATAGCTTATTTAAAGCAAAGACAAACAACATGTTGTTACACCGTCCTGTATCGTTCTTGATAAATGATATCGTGTTATTAATTCAGATCTTGGGTGCCAACTTTAAGCATGTTTTAATTCTGATCTCATAGACTGTGGCTGCATAGCCATCATGGTCTCACACAGCCTGATTTCCTGTGGGAGACAGATAGGCATCTCCCCGGCAGCTTGCCCGTGAGCCCCCATAGCTTCAAGGTGAACTAAGAGTAATTTCATATCAGGAATTCTGTCCTGAAGCCACCATCTCCCATAATTTGTTCTAAAAGGTAATCATCCACACAATCAAATTTATGTCCCTTAAGTCTCATTTGAATATGTCTAATGTCAGTTTCCAAAGAAAAAATTTTGCTTGTTTTTAGTTGAATTACCCTTCTATAATATTAGATATCTGTGCTCTTAAAACATTGCAAAAGGGATAAAAGTCTTACACTCATGACGACAATCAAGATGAAATTGTATTGCCCGCTCAATGCCTACTCCTACCGTCTGAAGTTAAAAAAAAAGGGTATGAATTGATAGATATTTGGAAACAGAGACAATAGGAAGAAAAAAGCAGCTGTGCAGAACATGCACAAACTCTGCTCATTTTAAAAACCTGCCTGTATGCCCAGGGGCCTGCATGCTCAGGGATGGGGGGCTTATGTGGGTGGGAAGATGTGCAGCATCCTCACCATTGTGGCTGTCCCTGTCTTTGGCTGGTCTCATGAGCTGCTGTGGTTTAGCAAAGCATCTTCACATCTCCAGGTTCACTGACACCGTCATCTGAACAAGTTTGGTGTTGGTGTTTGAGCTGGACCAGAGCTATGTACTTATCCTGTCCTGCAGGGTTTGGGGCCATTCATATCCAGGGCATCCTGTGCTCAGTGCTACCTTTTCTTTCTGCTGCTACTAGTGTATTAAATGAGGCCATATACATATGATTATTATTAACAATAATAAGAGTGATGAAAGTAAAGGTAACAACAACAAATCTTAAAAAAAAAATACACCTTTAACTTTCACGACTGCTCTTGTCTGGCTGGCTGATTCCCAACACTATGTTTTAGACTTCCTCACTTCTTCTCCCAAAGGGGTTTTTATGTGGGACTTACTTAAACAAAAATCCCCTAGCAATTAGTGTTTATATTAAACATTTATTCTCAGTTATACTGTCTGGGCCTGGTCTTTCCTTTTAAATTTCACTTTAGTCTTGATTCAGTAAGGTGCTTAGGAATGTTTTGTAATAGCATGAATATGAATTGACTGCATGGAAATACACTCTTCCATTTAAAATAAGTGGCAGAGCAAAGCCAGGCTTTTGTTTCAGACCTGTGCGGCAATGTGTAATGTATTCAGCTCCCCTCACTTAAATATTATTTCTGAATTTTGCCCCAAGCCGAATTAATTCCCAAATAGAATATTTTTCAAAGTTTCCCATGTCATGCCAGCAGCTCTTTAAATGCACATATTTTAGATCTATGCATTAGTTTCCTGATTATGAAATTATTATTAAATATGTAATAAAATATTTATGCAATATGACTTTAAAGCTAAGAATATTAGATCACAAGAGATTTCTCTAAATGAAATAGTCTGCATGTGTAGCTGAAGTCTAATTTAAACTGCCTAGCCTACTCAAAACTTAAAACAATAATATACAAATGACATCTGATCTTCATTACTTTTTGAATACAAGCAACTGCAATATTATTAATTCTTTATCATGTGGAAAATCAAATAAACCATTTCCATCCAATGAACACTGTTATCTGTGTGGCTTGATTATTTGTAGAGTTTACATAACATGATTGGTAAATAAAATACATGTATATGTAAAAGTGCATATACATGCACATACGTTCATATATTGTGTATGTATATTAGTACGATGGCCAAAGTTTATTGAGCTACTTTAATACCTGCTTAGAATTAAGCCTTTGAATTCACGCTTTAAGTGCATTCCTATTCCCTTTGTGGTCCATTTGGATTTGACCTCACAGTAGAGACATCCTTCAGGGTTTGCAAAATCTAAGCCTGGCCCCAGGATAGGATTCAAATCCCAGAGCTGCTGGAAAACCTTCCTATGCACCTGCCAGGGACTCACACTTGTCTTTGGGCAGAGCTGTGACTGGGGAGCACTGGTCAACATCATGGGTTTGGCCAGGAGAACAATTTTTTTAAATCTTCCGTAAGATTTGATGGATGAAGTTTTCTGTCCTGTTTCTTTACATATATAGGGCCAGTTTCTCCATTGACATAAATCAAAGTAGACCCATTATCTCCAAAGAAGTGACACTGATTTACACCAGGAATAAGGCCGCCCAAAATGACTCAGACACATCAACCAAAGCCAAGTCATCACTAGGTTTAAAAGCAGATCACTGTCTCCTTTCCTTCCTCCACCTCCTCATCGCCAGCTTCTTTATATCCCTGCATGCACCAGCATAGTGCCTTCTGGTATTATTTAACCACTAACCATGATTTAACTAACCATGTTAGTTAGATAGATACTTAGGGTGGGATTCACGTGTAAAAAAATGTGGATGCTGGCATCTGAGGTAATTATCAAGGCTCCCTTCAGAATCTAAGGAGAAAAATAGCATTTTTGGTGGAGTCCCCTCATCCAAAGGCATGGTGAATTGCCAACCAGGGCACCTTTTTCACGGCTCTGAGCAACAGGAGAGCTGAGTGTGACTGTCATGGAGATGTGCAATAGTTGGCGAAGAGTCCTGCTCCGACTGCCTGGGATGCCTCTGCTTTAATCCACATTGAAAAGACCTACTTCAACTCCTGAGTAATGTATTCTGACAGCAGAGCACAGTTGTCAGATGTTTTGGAATGAATATCTGCTCCAGCTGGCATCAAAAACTGTAAAGCAATGTAGCCTTTGAGCAAAAAAAAGGGCAATGTTTTCAGGAAAAAAATACAAGAAGAACATTCCATAAAGATGAGTTATGGTCTCTGGTGACACTCAAAGAGGATGAACAGAGTGATAGCATTGTTAAAACGCGAGCACGCAACACACAAAATCGCTCGGATCTGAAACATGGTTCTGTATTTCCATGGTGGAGCACAATGAACAGAGGCCAGTGACAATGTTTCTATTAATAGGAGAGGGCTTGTAAGCAACAATCAGGGAGTTTTATCAGCTCATTGTCAAAGCAAAAGCAATTGGAATATGTGCCCCAAGGGCTCGAACCACGTGGTCAGTACTAGTGCATGCAAGTGCTCAGGTGGAATAGTTATACACATTGAGAGGCATTTTTAAAATGTATGTTGTAAGGTCTCCAGGCTTTTCGGCTCATTTTGAAAACAATATGCAGTGGCAGTTTTGGTGTAAGAATTATGAATAATGAAATCTTTCTCTGTTTTGATCAAAAGAAGACTATTCCATTTTCTGGAAAAAAAGTGCTCTGCTGAAAAAAAACAACCACAACAACAACAACAACAACAAAAAAACCCTGTGCTTTTGAAAGTCTCTAAAATCCCAAATCACAGCTAAAGACTTGAGATTTAAGGAAAATCTCCAGATGAATCAGCAAAGGGGAACACGGAGTCCCAAGATCTTATGATTTTATCCTGTATCACAACACTGAATGTTAACCATGTAATCTGTCTCTTTGGTTCAAGAAAGGACTATCTCTAACCCTTTTCTGACGGATGTGGTGCTCCAAGACCTTCTGAGATGTGACATCCTCTAGCAGTCTGTTCCACCACTCCATTACCCTTCACACTACTGTTTTTCCCAATGTATAGCCCAAATCAGCCTTGCAGCAACAGAATAGTATTTACTCTTGCTAGAATATTCTTGGAAATAGAGAAATGATTACTTCTTTCTTCTTTCCAGTTGTTTTTTAAATCTTTTTGAAAATTTCCTCTGAACTCAACAACCACTAGCTGCTATTCGTCCACTTTTGTGACCTAGTGACGAACGTGTCACACTAGTGATGAATTTCTTAATGACTGTTTTAAGGGTTCATTGTCATGCACCCATGCAGTGAGTCATCACTTTGTTCCTTTGAGTAATCCTAGCTGAGCGCTGACTCCTCCTCTGATACCAGAACAGGCTGCTGGAAACAAATTTTGCTCCTCCAGAGTTGATTGCTTCTTGTTAAATATTCCCAATATGTATAAGCTTCTGCAGCTTAACCAGATCACCTATGAACTAAAAGCAGCAAAAATAAAGAGACCAGAGCATTACACAGCTCTCTTTAAGAGACCCAAACCTTTTTTAATGGCTTGGTGTTTAAAGCCTCTCAGGAGACCATCTTTGGGGTTTTGCTGTGTTGATCAACCCCTTCACAAAACTGTGCAACAGCATCTGAACCACTGCAGAGTTCAGCATTTCTGACCTGCGTGAACCATCAGTGAACCAAATCTCCCACACTGGAACCAGCTACAGTACCACAAAAAGAGAGGCATGGATGGTTTAACCAGGGAGCAGGAGAGCTGGAGCCGACTGCAATGTAGGCATACAAATTTCTAATCAGCTTGAGGCTGGGCTCAAGGAGCTTTGACAACTCTACGTGTTGGAGTTATATGTGCGCAGGAGTGGCCACCGCTGTGCTCTCCTCCTCAGACAGATGATCACCCAGCACATCAGGAAAATGACTTTCATCAGGACAGCAAGGCATGGTGCAATGACTGCTAGGGAGGAGAATTTGGCAATTCTGAGTTCTGCCTGCTCCCAGGTGAGTCTCTCACCACCTCTGATGATATTTCACTTATCAGGACACAACTTTGCACTCCATTTTGCAATTCAGGGAATCAAGGGTAGAAATTCCTGAACTATTCTGGACTAAGTAGGCTCATTGGACAGAAGAAGCTAATCCAACATCAAAAGGAAGCAAAAAAAAAAAAAAAAAAAAAAAAA
>VXAL01015260.1:476738-497346 GCA_013399475.1 Chauna torquata
AAAAAAAAAAATAAAACCAAGCAGATTTAGAATGTTTCTTTTCTTCTGAGCTCTTTTTATTCAAATAGCCCATATTAGGAGCAGCAGAATTTTCTTATAAATGACTCTTATTGACATCTTTGTACCTTCATTCTTTAGAAAATTTCTGAGATTAAATGTGTCATATCCAGCACATGATTTATTGCCAGAACTTGTGATCAACTTACAGCTCAGAGAAGCAGAGTAAAAGTGCTTAGTACTGCTTACACGCATACGCTTTTTAAGTGATGTGGCCTCATTTTCCAAAGTGAAGCTTGCTGTCTCTCAAAGATTCAAGGAACTAGTGATTTAGATGGGAATTATAAAAATTCAGGAGTTTCCAAAGGTATTCTGTTCACTAAGTGTTTTGGAGGAAACGTGAAAATTGCTCTGCTCAGAAGCCATATTTAACTTTTTTTTTCCTTTAGAAGCTTTTTGCCAATATACTTCGTGAAATACTCAACTTCCACATTGAGTAGGGTGCAACATGTGTCTGCATTATGGGAAAGCCTTACAAGCAGCACTTGTTTAAAGCAGAGCTAAGATTTTCCTGGGATAAGTTTCAGCAGCAATGTTGCAGTTTAACTCCTGACTGACAGTGCGATTGAAATCACCAGAGTTTGAGCCTTCTGGGAGCCTTCCTGCAAAGTCACGAAAGGGCATGAGGTCCTCCCTGAGCTGAGTGCCCTGACTCCAGGGGGAAGCTCATCTGTGAGCTGCTGGTCCTGCCCAAGGCTTGTTGCGCCAACAAGAACCTTGTTTTTCATCTTACCTGGTGTAGGGCAGGATCAATGCAGGATAAGAATTCTCCCTTTTGTTCATGCTCCATAAGACCATCATGATAAATTACAGTGACTTGGAAGTTACTGAGAAATAGGGTGATGACAAGGGTATCAGTTGTACAACAAGTGCCACCAGGGGAGGCAGAGACCCTGCGAGGAAGACCCTCTAGCAATTACCTCCAATTACTCTCTAGGCACTTGAAAACCTAGAGCACAGGTTTCATTCCTGTAAAGCTTTTGGAGATTGTAGAGAAGAGAAATTTTGGTCTTTGCTTGAATATAAATATGAGTTTCTAAATATAACCCCTACAGAGATTTTCATTCATCATTTACTGGTTAAATCAGGTTTTATGAAGCTCTCTTTTAAATTAGTAAATAAAAGAATTCATAGCTATTCTTATAGGCTTAAAAAATGTGGATCAGAAATGTGGGATATGTGCATACCATATTAGCATGTAGTAGTATTCTTATCTTCTTGCTGTTTAAATATTTAGGCATTGTTTGCTTCTGTACTTGCTGTAGGGTATTGAATCTTCTATTCCACGTTAACTTTCATGTAGCAATACTCCTAAAGCACAAAAAGCTTTCATCTACACACACACACACACACACACAAAAATAATATATATATGTATATAGAACTAAGCTTCTTTTCATAAGTTATATTAAATCAAGGCATTTGGTGATAGCATTAATGATTGTGCCTAGCCCACATTAGGTAAGAATTATAGCAAATCCTGCTACTCATAATGTCAAAAGTGAAAATTTACTCACCCACATTTAAATCTCCCTCTTAAAAGCAACAAAGGAAAACAACAATTCCCAGGACTGTAGACTCCACCTCTATATCCATGGCAGTGCTCAGGGCCAGGCTGGATGGGGCTGTGGGCAGCATGGGCTGGTGGGAGGTGTCCCTGCCCATGGCAGGGGCTGGCACCAGGTGGGATTCAAGGTCCCTTCCAGCCCCAACTGTCCTGTGATTCTGAGATTCTATTCTATAAGAAAGCTAAAAACTACTTTGCAACAGATTTGTCATGGACCAATGGGTCACCCGAAGAGAGCTGCCAGGGAGCCCCAGACCTTTCAACACATTGATTTAAGACCTATAAAGAGGAGGGTCTGTAGTCTTCTTGCCAAACCTGGTTGTTTTCAGACTAGGGTGTCTTAACTACCCTTGTGCATGCTGATTGCTTTAGGGCCAGATTTCACATATTTTATTCAAACACCATAGTACCATATTTCATTTTCGAGGGATTAGTTATGAAGCATCATATTTTCCAATGTAAGAGAATAATTTTCTCAGTAAAAAGATAAGTTTCTGACTTGGCAGTCTGGGTTTGGTTTGCTCATTNTGTTTTTCCTTTTCTTTCTTCTTTTTTTTTTTTTTTTGAGGGGGGAGTTTTTGGGGGACTACACATCCAAATTAATAAATAATAATAATAATAACAATAAAGAATTGCAGTTAAAATGTGTTTTTGTTTTTTTTTTATGTTTTCCTTATGGGGCCTGTGACTGCATTAATGCATAGTGCTATTGGCCTCAGAGGGAGCCTACCATGATGAACAGCTGCTCTTAGAGATGAGCACGCTGCAGCAGGGCTTTGTGCTGAAATACAGTGTGTGAGCCACATACCCCAGTGTTGACACATCTGAATCTTACAATCATAGAATGGTTTGGGTTGGAAGGGACCCTTAAGGATCATCTAATTCTAACCACCCTATCATGGGCAGGTACACCTTCCACTAGATCAGGTTGCTCTATCAAGTTGCTTGATTCAAATAAGTGCTGCACGCTGAGGAAGTCCCTCACCCAGACGAGAGTTAGAAATTTAATGGAGCGTGACAAGAAGGCAGGGCAGACTGCACTAGCCAGACATTGGGCAAGACCAGACCAACGTACCTATCAGCCAACTGTTTACCTGCGACTGGCCCTTTCTATCCCTTTTTGCTTCTATTTTCCTATTCTTGTTCCTCCCCAAATCACCTCAAACCATCTCATCCCCCACCTTTTTTTCCTCCCATCAACATCCCAATATAAGTCCTATGCACTCCCCAAATGGTCTTCCACTGCATCCCATAACATGTCCCACAACCCCAATCAGTCCCAAAGGTGTTCCAGCACTGACTGCTCTTGATGGGTACCACAGTCCCATGGGGCTGAGGGTCCCTTGGGACAGTCTGGGAGGTGGGGGTGGATTGGGTGTTCAATGCTGTATCATTCTTTCTCTGCTGCTATCACTCATTTATCAACCCAGATAGCACTTATACTTGGCAATGACAAAGAAGAGCACAATAAGGCTCCTACAATGTGTTTCATTGTACTGAGCTTCATCCCTGGCAATGGAATGAGATAGGCATCTACTACTAATGACCTTCATTACATATTAATTTTCTCTATATTTGAAACAGATACAGCATTTAAACCTCTCACTCTCTTTCAACTTCATCACCTCTTGCAGCTCTTCCAATTCTCTTTCAACAAAAAGGTGCTTTCTATGTCAGTTACAACTGCTTTTCCTTCTTTTTCCCACCCCATCCTCCACCCCCAATGTTTGGAAATGCAGCTTTAAGACTTTCAACCTTCTATCCTGAATATACCCTTTAACTCATTTAAGAAAGTTAATCAGAAAGGAGACTTTCACCACTGTGGAAAATTTCCTGATCAAAAATCCAAATGAACACATAGTTATTCATTCAGATACTCAAGCAGGGAAATCTCTGCACTTTAAGTACAAATACAAAGATGTTTTTATTTTAATCTCACTCCTGCAAATTAACATAGTCATGTAGTTTTCAAAATTAAAAACTCAAAGGATTAAACCCAACTGGCAAACATGGCTTGGAAATCATTTTGTGTCCCAAATATTAAGATTACTAAATGCAGATGAAAGAGGCAATTCCAGAAGAAATTTCTGTTCCTTTACAACTAAAGATAAGCCTTAACTATATGTGCATGCAAAAATGTAATATGATTTATTTTCCAACAGGCAAAACTACTGTATATTGCTCTAGGTCACAGAGCAATGTGACTGGAGTATAAATAAAACCCCAGGGGCTCACATGCTGATGACGGCTGTAATTATTGATTAATTCTGCTTTAGAAAGCTTGAAAACAAGTCCGTCTTGAAATGGACCACAACATAATGCCTCTCTCATTGCAGAAACCTGGAATGTATCTCATTAGAAGTGCCTGAGGTTTTCAGACTTGCCAAAGGATAAATGTCATATCTTGCAGGGGGGGAAGAAATTAATATCTTCAACTTTTTGGAGAGAATTTTAATAAAGATTGAACCAGTCCATTTAAAAAAAATCATAAGCAGGTTTTCTAACCTGAACATAGATAGAAGGCTTTTGTGGATTTTAGAGGAAAACAGGCTTCATTTCCACACTATCTTTGTGAAGTGATTACTAGTTCATCCTTTTATGTTAATAGCATCTGGAGGCAAGTACCCAGCTGTGTTTAGCACAATGCAGACATCCAGCCCATGCTGGTCTCTGCCCCATAGACTCTGCAATATACAGTTAATATGAGAGACACATGACTTTTTTTAGGTCCTTTTCACTCCGAGTCTAACCATTTCATCCTGGTGAAAACTCTGTTTTACAGCAGATCACATCACCTTGTTCAGCTCAATGGATTTATTTCAATAGGGAATCTTGTCCTTTTGCTTTTTGACAGAATCAGTCAATGTAACCATGCTGGGAGTATTGCATACCCACATGAACTATGCTATGTTGACTGATGAGGGATCAAAAAGACTCCCTTTAAATTGTTGTTATAGGTAGAAGATAACACCTACTAAGAAAACACCACTGGGTGCCTGTATTACTGAGAATAGAGTCTTTACAGAATGGAGTTGTTTAGTTTGAAAACATGAGGGGGAATACTGCAGAAGAAAGGCTGACTGGTCAGATGTGAGGATACTTGCCGGGTCTGCTTCACCTTGCAAAGGACATGTGGTGCCTTGCACGGTGAAGTAATCTGGTGTCTGAATTGTACAGTAGGACTTTCTTTATGAAGCAGACCAGGAAATGCCTGTAACTTCACTCTCCTCTATGGTGAAAACAAAAACTGCTTGCTGTAACACAGGGGATACTTAATGTCTCAGAAGAAGGACTCTGGAGTGCATGTGCGTTGCATTCTGCCTTTATAGAATCATAGGATCATAGAATATCCTGAGTTTGAAGGAACCCATGAGGATCATTGAGTCCAACTCCCAGCTCTGTACAGGACCACCCAAAAATCAGACCCTATGTCTGAGAGCGTTGTCCAAACGCTTCTTGAACTCCGGCAGGCTCGGTGCCAAGACCGCTGCCCTGGGGAGCCTGTGCCAGTGCCCGACTGCCCTCTCAGTGAAGAGCCTTTTCCTGACATCCAGCCTGAACCCTCATTTAGCACAGAGGACACAAGGAGGTTGCCAAACCTTCTCCTGGGAGAGGGTTACTCCAGAAGTGTTTAAAATCTACCAAATGACTGGTATCGCCTGAGAATCAGCTCTGGGTTGATCATGGTTAGGGGCTTTTGGGCCATGCTTCAGCACCGATTAGCTTTGACATCTCCCTTCTCCTCTCACAAAGTTTGGAGACATTTATGGAGGTAACTTTCAAATCTTTGACCCACAGTGACACAGGTCTGAAGAAAATTTGAGTACTGCACATAGAGACATTAGGCACAGACTACTTTTCTGCACCCAAAATCACCAGAACAAGCTGACAGATGTGAGTATGATATGCTGGGATGTTTCTTTAGTATAAGGTCTGAGTATAGCAAGTATCCTGGTTTCCTCTGGCTTAAGAAGTATAAATGTTTCAAAAATTTGAGTTGGTCTTTATTTTCAGTGTCTCAGTAAGCTGACTTGACAAGGACTTTGGCTTGGATGAACAGATGGATAGTCCCATAGTTTGGGATATCGACTTTAAATCATCTGTATATGAATGGTCTGCCTGTGTGAGCTGCACACTTTCATCATTCACCGTCACCTCCAGTCCTGTCCCCTCCCAGCCCCCAGACAGCAGCAGTGGTAGGTATTTTTTCACTAATGCGAAAAAAAGTCCAACCTATAACCGGCTAATCTTATACCTGTACCATGTAATGATTAAATATTTTCCCTTCCAGCTGTATTTTAGGAGGAGACTAAACAGTAGCTAGGCTATTAAAAATTGAGAGGATAGTGACCTTAATGTGGACTCAGCCTCCTTCATAAGCTTTATAACTTCTGTGGCTACCTTGCTAGAAATACCTGAGCTAGCTAGGTTAGTACAACTGGTTGTATTGATGTATCTTTAGATTTCCAGAAAGTGTTTGGTACCACCCGACCTTCAGATCAATACAACAATACATTATCAGCATGGCAGTTATTAGTGAACTGAAGCCTTTCTAGCTGTCAAGAAGTTATTTTCTCACTGATATCCCCGATATTACATCTTGACCATGTTAATATTTGAAGCAAATGATGAATTACAAATACTAGTAAATTACAAATAGCAGTAATGAGTAGCTATTGCAGGGGTGGTTAAAAAAGGTAAATACAAACATTAAGAAACTTAATACAGCCTAATAAATAGTCAGACATTGAGGAACAAAGAATGTATGCCATCCCTTCAGGTTGGATATTTGTTGAATTTCTGTGGAGGAGTTGTTTTCTTTATTCTAATAGCTAGAAAATAAATAAGGCAGATTTAGAAATATGGCACAACTTTTAAAAAGTGATGTGGTTAATCCTGGAACTATTTCGCAAGAGTTTTGTTGGATTCCCAACCACTGCAAATTTCTAAAATAAGACTACAGCCTTTACTGAGTAATACACTGTATTTTAAATAGGAATTAAAACAAGGAGGACTCATTGGCTGTTAGTCACAAAGCCGGATAATTACAACAATTTCTACAATTTTTTTTTTTTTTTTTTTGGTTGTAGAGTGCTGTTAATACCACAGGAACATATATATCAGAGTACTGTGAGATAAGAATCCATCCACAATGGGAGAGTCCTCAAACACAGGAAGCCATTTAAGTGCCTAGATGGGTTCAGTAAGAGTACTATAGCTGTGATGTGATTTGCTCTCCTTGAACCTCTTCTCAATGACTGCCAGAGCAGAATTAGATATAACCTCTCTGGTGAATATAAACTTCCCTTATGACAATGTTCAAAGTAATGTCAGCCTTGGAACAGAAGTTTCTGAAAGCCAGAAAATAAATGCTCTCCTATTAGGCACTATATGTAATTAGTTATTCAAAGAGACTTTTCTTTCTAAGCTTCATATTTTCTCCATCTCTGTTACTGACTGCTCCAGAAGTGCTGCCTTCATGAACTGTTTTCGGTGGAAGACTTTCACATAGTCACTTAGATCACTGCTACACAAGACACTAGAAAGAAGATTTTGAAAATAATTGCAGAAGAAAACTTGGGTAAATATTTTCAAATATTTACAACATGCTGCTTTGTGTACAGGAGATCCAGACACAGAAAGTGTGAATTGAACTTGGAAAGACATTGAGGAGCTAAAAGCACAACTCAAAGGAGCAGAGTGACCTTCGTCTATCACTTTTCCCACAGAGCATGGCAAAAACAATCTTTTTCCCCTGGAATCTGTTTTACAGGAGGAAGCTGCTACAACCAACAGTAGTACCTCTACCTTGTTCATGATTGATAAACCATGACCTTCAGCACATCAGTCATGAAAACAATTTCCTGTGAGCTAAACAAAGCTGTAGCACACATTTGTGCTCAGCCTTAGAACATGAATGATAAATAATTGACCCATTTTGCCAGTGGCAGGAGCAATGTGTTCCTGGTACTGAGCTGTTTAATTTCTTAGTCTCCAAGAGATTGGGCTCTGTGCTTCAGTGTGGCTGGCAAGGCCGCCACGCAAGGAGGGGATGGAGCACCCCATCCAGCCATCTGCCAGGATTCATTTCTGCTTGGCCTCATCTTTGCAAGCAGATGCCTGGGCCCGTCTGGTCCCCACGTGGCTGCATTGCCTGCATGCTCAATACCCTGCATATGCCGTTGGCTGACATTTCCTCTCCAGCTCTCTTCACGGGACAGTGGGAGCATTATTTCTGTCCTTTTGCAAAGACATCCAATGCAACAGATTGACTCATCAGCATGTAGCACAGCTATCTGGAGGGTGGCTTCCCGGGATCTGTATAAAAATCATGGGGATTGAGGAAATGTCAGGCTTTTGTCTGTGTTTTGGAATGAAACGTAAGCGCTTATGGACTGTAAATCCCTGCTTTGCATAGCCCTGGTTGTTAGTCTCATGGAAGGTGTAATAACTGTCTGTTTCCTGGGACTGAGTACATTACGGTGTGTCTGTCCAGTTGTTGCCTGGTTGACGCTGTTGGATGGTACCTGCTGGTGACTACCAAGTGACCTTTGAGCGTCACCTGCCAAGGGCCTCTTCCTCTTCTGCTGAATGAAGACCAGCACATCTACAGCCATATGAAATATTTCTTACTGGAGATGGCTGGTTAAGGCTCCAGAAATGTCTGTTTCTAAGCTCTGGATCCTGCCACAGGTAGTATTTCCTTTCACCAACCTGGAAAGCAAATGATAAGGGAGGTCTTGGCAAGATCAGGGCACAAGTGAGTCCAGGTACCTCCTTCAGTGTGTTGGAGGTGACACCACTGCTGTTTTCTGTAGTCATGTAGCAGAGGCAATTTCCAGGTGTTACTGTGGTGTGGTACAAGGCTCCAGCACACTGGTATTATGCTTATCCTTTTCACATCCAGAGTTTTTTCATCTCTTCTGTAGCTGAAGATCTTTTCTTGAATTATCAATGGCATATTCTAATAATACCTGATAAGGAGTGCACACTATGAGCTGCTTTTCCCCTTTTTTGTAGACATTCTTTCTAGCTATTATTAGATATCATTATTCAGGGTACTCTGATGTGCGCCTGGATCCACCCAGGGATATAAGGCTCTGAAGAAAACACCACTGAAGTCAAAAGGAAGCATTGTAGTACATCAGCATAAACTTTGGAGCACACCAACATCTATTCCCAATTTATTAATGTTTCTAATGACTTCTCTTTACCTTTTCCCACCTTTTCTTGGTATCCTCTTGCTTTCTTGCATTGTACATTAAGATTGTAAGAAATACAGGACAAAAGTGGTATTTTTCTACTGTTCTTAGAGGAATAATAGCAAAACAGGTTCATGATCTCTAATAACCATCATCATCATCATCACCATCTATGAGCAGAAGGGTTTGCAAAGCCTGATTTCCTATATGACTATCTGAATCACATACAGCTATGTCCATCCAAGGTCTTGTATTCCCTGTGATAGCCCTAACCACAAGAAAAAAACAGTCTGATGACAAGTCTGAGGTGGGTTGATACTAATCAGGCAGTTCATGTTTGTCTCCTTCCCCAGCTGTTTATTACCAGGTAAAATTTGAGAGACATTACACAGTTTCTAACAACATGTAACATTTCTGCCTCTTTTCTCTCAGTGTGATTAGGGACACAGGTCTTTCTACCTGATCTCTAAATTTTGTGCAAGGATGTGTATCATCCTTGAGATGTCTGCTTCTTTTTAAAAGTGTTTGCATTTGGCCAATGGATTCAAAAGCACCACACCAGGTGTCACAGCCTGAATCCTGGTGTGGGTGGTGTAACAGTGCTTTTTAATCAAGCCTGATGGGGTTAGGTGAAATTTGGTGGGATTTGCATACCTTACTTCCGGAAGTGTCTCTGCAAATCTCAGCCTCAGGGACATATTTTTTTTACAGCAAACTGTTTTAGGAGGAAGAAGCAAACTCTCGTTAGAAGGGGATCAGACTGACAATAGTGTGGATTGGCATGGGTACTTCCAGTTAGGCATGATAGAAAGTAGGAATTTTAACCAAGATGCCCAAGCACCGTTGTTGTCCAGTCCTATGCAAAATACGTGGAGCTATCTGGGTCTGTCTTCCAGGCAGGACTGGTGAGCCAGAGGGGACATGTAAGAAAAAATCCATATTATGTAGTAGCAACAAAAGGTCAAAGTCTGAAACAGTGCTTCCAGTATTTCTTTTGATTTGTGCTTCAGAGCGTACCACTATCATCTCCCTGTCAAAAGTTCAGGAC
Organism: Chauna torquata; assembly: GCA_013399475.1. Classification (NCBI taxonomy): domain Eukaryota; kingdom Metazoa; phylum Chordata; class Aves; order Anseriformes; family Anhimidae; genus Chauna; species Chauna torquata. The sequence goes on from VXAL01015260.1 coordinate 486,613, forward strand.
ATGTATGTTCCTCGGTATTGGCTTGGTGGAGGCAGAGGCAAAGGTCTCCCTTTGGGGTCCTGTGGCCCATGGGTGCATGAGCAGCATCTTTTGGGGCGCAAAAGGTGCAGTTTCCTCTGCATGGGGGTTTGGTAATCTTTTATTTTTTTAAAAGCGCTGCAAATCACAACAGGATCATAGTTTGATATTGTTTAAAGCAAATTTTTCCATGACCCAAGCAAATGTCTTCAGGACACTGCTCCTAATCACAGTTTGCTCTCTGGTCCCTGCAAGTACTAAATAACAAAAATTACAATACATGAAAAGGCAAGGTATGAAAAATAAGAGGATGAGATGTGCAGTCCTGATACCTGTCAGTGCCAGAGCTTGCCTACGAGCAGCAGTTTGCAGACTGACACTTGTGGTGAGGCTGCCGACCCTGTGGAGCCACAGAGCAGCTCTGTGCTCGGGTATGAAGAGCAAACTTCACCTCCTTATGCAGTCAGACATTTTTTATTTCCTCATTTATCACTTAATCTCTCAAGAAGAATGCAATTACAGAGTGGCCACAGCTGTTTGCCAATTCAAGCTGAATTCAGCAACCAGCTTCAGCCATGCAAAATGTGAACATGAATCCTGGACATGAGAATACAGCTCAGTTTGTCATTGCTAGGATTAACTATTTTGATTATTTGTATCATTTTTGTGCAATCATTTTGGCATAACTCATTACACGGCAGAAGAGTTCTTCCTCTTCCATACCCCAGTGGCTAGCAAAGAGAAAAAATCCATCCTTGCTGGATCTGAATTTCTCTCTTCAAATTATTCCCACTTGTCTGTAGTAAGAGAGCATTCAAAGGGCTCAGCCGTCTGGGTGTATGCTGAGCATCATTCATCGGGCACCTGCCAGGGAGTGGGAAGAGAGTAGCTAGGCAGGGATTAAGGCCCCTTGCTGGGAGATCAAAAATTCTGCTTCAGCACCCTGCCCTGAAGCCTGGGCTGTGGGCAGACTTGCTCTTACCCCAAGCAAGCTGCATGACCTTCTTCTGATGCATTTGGTGTCTTGCACAAACACACACATACACAGAGGAATTAGAAAGAAGCTGAAGCAAGGGAAATTATTGCCTTTGTTCACATATTTGAGTGCCTAGGATCTGGTCTCATCCTACCCAGGAAGTGATACCCTTCTCCAGCATGGAGGCAATACACTTTTTGGAAAACATTGCTCTACTTGCACTGGGGAGTGAGGGGGTTTCTGTGGACCCCACGTGTACCCCATACAGCCCACAGTATTCACTGCAGCGGATGTTCACTGCATTCCTGGCACTTCCCCTGGCAGAGGCAAATGCAGCCAATGCATGGCACTAGTGGCCACAGGGGCAAGCAGAAGGGACACGCTTCTCAGAGGCTTCTTGTTTGGCTGGTTAACCTGTCTTTCCTTCACACCACAGGTATAATGTCTTTACACAAGCCACTTGTTTCACAGACAAGCCTTGTATGAACAGTAAAAGACCCCAGAGACCTGTGGTATACACCCAGACTGCTGGTTTAATTTTCACCTGCCAAGCAGGAGAATAGACAGGTAAATATTTACACACAGAAAATTCTCTTGCACTGAACTATTCCAGGAATTCAAAGCCCATGAGAGCACTGCTGCCTGCAGAGTCAATGTTCTGTACCTCTTAACCAGGGCATTAAGCTGTAGTTAGCGATTCTTAGCAATCAGTGCAAGAGAGAGATGGAGAGGCACAGACAGCAGGGTTTGCCTATAGCCTTCTGCTGGGATTGCCTTCTGCTCAAGCACTTCTATCCCTGTTTATGGCCCTCTTCATATCTTTATGCCTTCAGGGTAGAAGAAAATCTCCTGTGGAAGCCTGATGGAGAACATCTCCTTCCCTTTGAACCAGAGTGTCAGAAGACATTAATATGACTGAAATACTGTGTGCAGTGAATCTCTCTGATGCTTTGAGCAGAGCACCGAGCCCCACGGACCTTCCCTGCAGAGCAGCAGGTCAGAGGCTGCTGCAATCATGGCTCCATGTGGGCAGGGCTGCGGGGCCCTGGGCACACCAGACTTCTCATTCCCCTTAAATACTCTCACTTTAACAGCTATTTAAGCCCAGAAGGAAACTACATGGAACTGATGAAGAAAAAATTAAAACACTTGAAAATGCTATTTTGAGGTTTACCGAACTTGAATAAATGAGCATATTAACTATTCAATTATCTATGGCATTTGGAATATTTTATCATTCAGCCCACTCCTTCCTCTTTGCTATGACAGCATCTCTTTGCAGGAGCTGAGTGATCTTTCAGAAAGGTCTGGAAGTCCTCCTCTCCAGGTTGCATTTCCCAGGCACTTTGATGAGCAGCCCCTAAATGAAGGTCACTCTTTTCTTTGACTTGCCTTCACTGCTTTATATCTTAGGGTTGCTTTAATATCTGTTTTACTAGTTTCCAATATCTACATTTTCTTCATTGTGATCTATAGGCTGGAAAGAAATAAGGAAAGATCTTAGTTTTTATTAATGTTAAGTACAAGTAGGTGAGATATGTTAAAGATTTATCTTGCTGTGGTTATGGTGAGCTACAAGTTTCTTCACGTTCAGTTTTCAGAGAGGTTTTTACCTCTAAAGATATCCTGATCCTATATTAAAGTGCATTCCTATCAAGGACAATTTTCAAAAGATTTATGTTACTGAAGTACCCCTATCAAGCACAAGATGTGGGATTCATCTGACAAAAAGCAGATGCCTACATATATGCATAAGTGATATCAAATTGCCATCTAGATTTCCCTTAGAATCAGTAGACTGAGGAATTCTATCACAAAATACTTCTCATCCTAATGCAGACACTGAAAGTGGAAGAGCACCTTAAACATGCTTTCTCTCCACTAAGGAGAGAATTAAGGCTGACAGGCTCAAATGGGGGTGTCTACATCACAGATGTCTAAAAAGAGGTGACAAATCCTACACAAGCCAGCAAAAGGTTCTGACCTGGTGGCATTTCTATCCAGAGCTGCTGCCAGGCAGTGGACTCCATAGCATACCATGGTGGGGGCAGGACCGCAGCATCATGACCCCACTGCACACAGAGACAAAAAACCATGGAAGCAGACTTGCCTCACCGCAGTGATGCCGGGTGAGGCAGAAGTACTTCCAGGAGGGAGGTGTGGAGCAGGACTTCCCAGAAGAGGCTGACCCTACAAAAATTTTGATGTAAGTGCTAAGATTTCCTGAGAACATGATCCAGTCACGTTTACACTGCCTGTCTGTGGAGTTCAAGCAAACCACAGCTGAGACCATAAAATTGTTAACTGAATAAACCTTGGTTCTTGAATATTGTTGTTGTGCAAAAGATTATTTGAATATCACTGTGAAATTGTTGTCTCTATCTATTAGCAATATTTTGTCCTTAAAGAAGACTTTTCACCCGTAAATTCATTCACAAGGGCAGGTCTGTGCTGTTGTTCCCGTTTAATATATGAGCAAATAAGGCTCAGAGAGGAACAGCATTTCCTAAGCAGATCCAAAGAGAAGACCCGGGTTCCACTCAGGTTGGTCCATCACATCATGGAGCCTCACCTGAGGCTCAGCACCAACAGGAGTTATTTGCAGAGCATGTAGTGTTTGATTGGTCCTTATCCACCCAAACAGGGTGTAACTAAGACTTTTAGAGCTGCTTCTTGATTTTAATGAAAGATTCCTGTGCTTTAGATTGGATAGTCTGGACAGATGGGCTGAGGCCAACGGTATGAGGTTCAACAAGGCTAAGTGTTGGGTCCTGCACTTGGGGCACAGCAACCCCATGCAACACTACGGGCTGGTGGAAGAGTGGCTGGAAAGCTGCCTGGCAGAAAGGGATAGCCGGCTGAATATGAGCCAGCAGGGTGCTCAGGTGGCCAAGAAGGCCAACAGCAGCCTGGCCTGCATCAGGAATAGTGAGGCCAGCAGGACTAGGGAAGTGATTGTCCCCCTGTACTTGGCTCTGGTGAAGCCACACCTCGAATCCTGTGTTCAGTTTTGGGCTCCTCACTACAAGAAGGACATCGAGGTGCTGGAGCGTGTCCAAAGAAGGGCAACGAAGCTGGTGAGGGGTCTGGAGAACAAGTCTTATGAGGAGCGGCTGAGGGAGCTGGGGTTGTTTAGCCTGGAGAAAAGGAGGCTCAGGGAAGACCTTATCATGCTCTACAATTGCCTTAAAGGAGGCTATAGCAAGGTGGGGGGCGGTCTCTTCGCCCAAGCACCAACTGAGAAGATGAGGAAACGACCTCAAATTATACCAGGGGAGGTGTAGGTTGGATATTAGGAAAAATTTCTTCACTGAAAGGGTTGTGAAGCATTGGAACAGGCTGCCCAGGGAAGTGGTTGAGTCACCATCCCTGGAGGTCTTCAAAAATTTTTTGGATTCAGAGCTTAGTGACGTGGTTTAGTGGTAGACTTGGCAGTGCTGGGTTAAAGGTTGGACTGGATGATCTTGGAGGTCTTTTCCTGCCTAAATGATTCTATGATTCTATTCACTTTAAAGTTTTGATTTATCCTGATTATGAGCTGCCCACAATATTTCTGAAGATGATTCTTTGAGGACAGTTGCACTGGATTTAAACATTGATCTGTAGTATCCTCCACCACAAGGGGAAGTCAAGAATCTGCTTTCACAAAGGGTTAGTTAGCAATCTGTGTTAAAACCATCCTCTGGTCAGCTGTTGGCTAAAACCCACAGAAGGTGGGGCTTAGGCAGCTATAAAGCCTGTTATATGGCAGAGGGAGTCTGTTCTACAGGCTTGCAGAGGTGGGAGTTGTTTCTTCTCAACAGGAGCACATTTTCCTGGTAAGCAGAATAGCTGAGCTTACAGGTCTTATAGTAATTCTGGAAGTTTATTTTAGCTCCCTCTAAATTCAATTTGAAGATGTGGGGGCTGCTTCTGAAGTATTATCTATGGAGATGTCTGATAGTGGAAATGAGCTGGATTTGTTTCTTTGTGGAGAACCTCAGCTGCCCTCTCAGCCTGTGCCAGCCCAGAGGTGGGTCTGCAGGGATGGATCCAGCTGGCTCTGGTGCTGGTTGCAGTGCATGGAGAGGGCTGACCTGCCACCCTCCTCCTCCCATGTACGTCCTTAGTAAGCGGAACAGAACTGGGCACAACTTGTGCTGAAACAGCAACTGTCATGTTACTCCCTTGGCTCTGATTAATTCCAGAAGCTGCCAGAGCAAACCTAGAGAGGCTGCTGTCCTTCTGTGTTTTAAATCTCCTTCTTTCTAACTTGTTACTTGAGTTTTCCCAGTGCTGCTAGTGCTATCTTTAGTTTGGACCATGTGACCAGTTGTAAAATGGTCTGTAATTGTCTTTGGGATCAAACCTCTCTTCAAGGCAGACAGCCCCGGGGATGGCTGGGAAGGCTCTCTGTCACTCAGCAGAGCTGTTCAGCTATTGCAGGTGCTCCTGATGCCCACGTTATCTGTGTGGTGAAAATACTGGAGGAATAGGCACTGTAGATGCTCTAAGGGAGCAGGTATCTCCCCCAGTCATGTTTAAAACTCAGAGCTTCAATGAGCTGCATGAAGTTTTCCCTTGTCCAAAGTGAGCCCCAATGTCCTTGTTCCACTAACATCTACTTTAATTAGCTCATTCATTTTCCAAGCGTTTGCACAGGGGATGATTGAGGAATTAAGATAATTTTATGAATATTGCTATGAATAGTAAATGTTGTTCCTGTTAGAATGGATAGTTAATAAAACACTTTTATTTCCTATTTTATGTTCCTGCTCTATTTTCAAATAAAGCAATGAAAAACAATTATACAAACTAATACTATCAAATACTATCAGTCTATAACCAGAGAAGCTGTAATAAACTAGTTACTGTATTAGAGAGTCAAATTTTTTAAGTGAAAGTCAAAAGATTAAAAATTATAAAATAATGTCCGAGTTCTTTTTCAGTAGGATGCTTTAACCACTGAAAGTACAGGCAAGAGCTTTGATGTTATTTAACTAACAAATTTAGATATACTATACTTGCAGTAAAAGATGAGGACAAAAAGGGAACAACTGGTAAATAAAATTGTAGCACTATTTTTTTTTCCCAAGCACAAGCAACTCTAGTACAAAAATCATGTGTATGGGAGATAATCAGTTCTCAGATATCCTGAGATAAATTCAATTCTCACTTGTTTGTTTGCAAGTAATTTCATCCCACAGACAGACACTTTAAATTATCTTCACCTGTAAGGAAATCTGTATTTAAAAATAAGAATTAGTTGTCATGAGCTCTTGGAGTTGGAAAAAAATCCATTAAGTGAGTCAAGTGTGTGGGGGGGGTTGGGTCATGTGGGGAGCAAGACAAGACAACAAAACAAAGAAGCTTTTGTTTCTGGAAGCCACAGACAAAAATAATGTATTTAAATTGGTATTTTATCTCCCAAGAGCCAGTTCCAAAGATCATTAATGTGAAACTAAAAGATAATTGAGGGTATCACTAGACTACATTGATGAACACTAAATACTGACCTCAGAGCAGACTTAAGGCAGAGCAGTGTGAAAGAAGATATTAGATCAGGGGAGCTGATAAAAGGAGAGTTTTATTTTTAATGTCTGGGTCTCCAACAGCAGTGCATGTTATCTAAGCAGTCAGCTGAAGTACTCATGGGTGGTAGATAATAACCTCTGAAAAACAACTTCTTGGTTGCAATCTAGTTTCTACTGAACAAGGTTTTAACTTGACTTTAAGTAGAAAATGCTGAAGGACACTTAATGCTGAAAGGCACTCTGCCTTGGTAAGAAGTTGCTGGCACACATTAGCAGACAATCTAGGTGGATTTTTTTTTGCTACCCTAAGCATGGGTGTAGCAAAGTACACTGAGTAGCATCTTCCTTGGTGAAGTGGTGGAAGAACCTTTCACCTTGGTCATTGCAATTACATTTATACAATTAATACTGTAATGAATAAAGACCGTGAAGGCAACTTGGTGCTGTGGTGTTTTCTCCTGGATTAGTAAGCCTTTCTCTTTTACAGCATATGTATCTGCAAAGCAGATCCCAGATTATGCCCTTTGGGAGCATCTCTCCAAAACACTCAACACCTGGAAAAGCTCTCAAAAGCTTGAAGCAGACTAGGTGCTCAGACTCCAACAGTCTCCATCCTACCTACTAATAAGCTCTGCTTTTTCAGTCAAAGGGGAAAAAGTCGTTACCTGGGAGCAAAACTTTACTTCTCTCCTCAGCAATCCTCTGGTGTGAGCATGCTATCACTCAGTGAGCAACAAGGGAACAAATAGTTTTGTTCCACAGTCAGAGCTGCAGAGAAGAGGACTTCAGTTTCTGAAAGCTTTTGGGAGAGTGTGCCATGAAAAGATAGCCTTGGATCTACTTCTTTGCCTGGGTACTGCAGCACCCACAGAAGAGATGCAGGCAGCTCACATGCTGATATATGCTGATGCTGTTCAGCAAACCTCATGCTGAGTTGCACCAAGCACTACACTTGAACAATGGGCTGTAGGAGACAGGTTCTTCATCTGAGGGTGAGTCCTGAGTGAAGTAAACACCAAAAAAATACCAGGCGATCTTAAATGCTGAAGTTTGGGTAGCTGGTGTCTCCAACTTGTGTTGTTTCTGGTAATTTAAATAATGCAGGAACCCTGCTAACTGTCAAGAACCGCAAGGAAGAAGAAAAAAACAACACTAGTGATAAGTGTCAAACCTCAGCTTCAAGGCTGGAGTAAGCTATAATGCTGCTAATTCTTTTCTATTCCTTAATCTTCTTCAAATGTTCTTGGAGCCCAGCCAGTTTAGAGCACACACTGTAAATCACTGAAAATTATAGTATGTAACAGAGTGTGTTTCACCTGTCAGATTTAGAGTCTGTTCTGGGAAAGCTGGAGAAAAATTCTGAAGATTAACTTCAGTAGAAAGTCTCCTTTACAAAGTAAACTGAAAAAATGCAATTGGGTTCATGTGAAACACCTGGTGTAGATACACAAGCAGTCCTGACACACAGCAAAGATCCCTTCAAGCTGTATGAGTCTTGGAGTTGTTGCTTGACACTACAGGATCTGGGATGGGTGTTAGGAGCAGGTCAAAATGCAGATGTGATGAGCAAGGGGACCTCCTGCAGATTTCTGCAGGATTTGGAAGCTTCTGGGCTTGCTCCAGTGACTGGATTTGCCTGGCTGGACCTGGCAAACTGCTGTTTTTCAGAGGGGCTCCCAGACCTTATCCTTATTACTACTCTTTTTGGCCTTAACTCTGAAACTCTCATTTCTGACTTTAAATCAAGGGTTGCTTCAGCAGAGCTGCCCTTGCAAGTAAGGTTCAAAGGCTTGTGGTGTAGCCTGACCTCACCTGCTCACTGCTCTGGAAAGCTCCAGCACAGAAAAATGGGGGCAACAATGGCATTCATCTGCTTTTTCACCTGCCCCTTAAACCTTTGTAAAATGCTGTTTCTAAAGCTGACTTCTTTTTAATCCAAGACCCCAGTTCTTGTTTTCTTACTTGACTCAAAGCTGCTTTGACAGATACTTCGGTTATTGAGTTCCCTTTGGGTCTGAAATTCTGCCGTGGGGCATCATTGCTTTCACACTTAGGACTGTAGCTCTAGTGTTTGGTCTCCAAGTCCCAAAACACATCTCAGTGCATGCAGAAGTGCTTGTAGGACTAGGTCTTCAGGTGATACATGCACTGGAAGAAAGAACAACTACTTGAACAGATCCTCGCACAATCTGAGTGAAAGTTTCAAGGAATAAGCACAATAGTAATACTAAACTGCCTTCAGCACGCAGTTTTGGATGGGAAGCAGTGAATGAGAAGAAGCAACATAGCCCTAATACTAACAGAGTAACAAGAGGAATACTAAAAATATTCTTAGATGCTATTTTCATCCCAGATGATATTAAAGAGTGCAAAGCCCACGGGAAATTACAACACACACTGGAGATTAAGCAAGCCATCTCTCAGCTGATGGTGCTGTCTACTCCACCACACTCAGCTATCAGTCATTAAACTGTGAAGTATGTATTTGCTGTATAGCGAAGGCAGCAGTACTCATAGAAAACTCGCAGAGTGTACAAACAGTCACTTTATGCACAACCTTGTTAATAGTAATGTCTGCTTAATTACCTGCTTGGCTAACCCAGCCAGGCTGCAAGAGCAGGAGATGAGGTTTCCATCCAGAAATCCACAAGCCCTGTGAGCCCTGCATGGGGATGGACAAACAGCCTGCCTAGAAGCAGCATCTGGACCTAATTACAGTACTGCTCTCAGGAGAGTCAAAATGGCAACACCATCCGCATGGAAAGCTCTTATCTGTGGCAACTCTGTGAATACCAATGGCCTCGTTTTTTGCATCGGAGCCCCAGTGCACTCATAATGGTGATCTCATATTTGAGGGCATCTAAAGGGACTGCAGCACAGACACAAGGCCACCAATCTTTCCAGCAAAGTGTCCTTTCTGAGCAATGTGTTTTGCTCTGAAGGTTTGAATATTTTTAGGTTTAGGTTGCGGCCCATAGGGTGCTTGGCAGTGCAGAGGAGACAGGAAGATGGCTCTTAGATTGCTCTTGAAATTCCTCCAGACTAGACCTGGTTCTGCAGGGCCTGTTAACATGAAGCAAGGAATCAGTCGAATGAAGTGAGCAGCTGTCCTAAAAGACCAAAGACAAATGCCACCAAATGATTTAATCCCCAGGCACAGGCAACACTGGGTTGGAAGTTAACAGTTATTTCAAACTCCAGCAGGTTTATTATGAAACAGTCATCTTGGCCAGAGAAGTGAAGATCAACTTCCAGGAAAATGTGTGGGTCCTCATTTTAATTTCAAAATCTGTTTAACTACAGTGCTAATTACCTTTTAAAGCCAAAGGCTTCTGTTCACATTTGAGAATCTTGCAAGCAGAGTTTTTAAAGCCTTTACGATTCACCTTTAAGTAGCTGGCAGTCATCATTGTCACATCAAAGTTTAATTTGCTCTGCTTCAGTACAAAGTCTTCACTATTTGGTTGGCAAAGTTGCTTGGGATAATTACTCTCTACCATAAGGAGGACAAATTAAATGTAAATAGCCAACAGGTCCAACTAAATAATGAAAGAATTGCCTGTTGCATCACACACTGGGTTTCGCATCTATTAAATCTTAGTTTATTCAAGTATAATGACATCATTTGTATTTTCTCTTATTTAAACATATTTACAATATCTGCAGAAGAATTAAAACAAGGTTTTACTAACAAACCCCAAATTTGTATTTGCCTCAGAGTAATCCAAAGCAGCGATGATTCCAGCTGAGACATCTGTGGTAGCTGTCAGCCAGGAACAGCAACCATCACCTCTCCCTGGAGGTGCCACAGCTGGTGCACCCAAGCCACTACTGCTTGGGGTGGGTGCTCCTTGCTGAAGGACATGTGAAGCTGTGCTTGCAGAGGAATTGGGTTGGTGACCAGTGGATCAAGAGGAAAATCAGCCCCATTGGTGGGTTTATATGTCTCTCCTGTTTGTGTCTCCCTCATTAAGTGAGTACATAGATGAACAGTGACACCTTTAAAATGTCTATATCCCTGCAAATAAATACCATGTTCCAAAACATTGCTATTCCTGCCCTCCCATTTTTTCCTTAGAAACAGTCTTTCCTGATTTTATCATGTGCTTTAGCCTGCTTCTAACACTGTTTACTTTCTCCTGTTCCACGTGAGAAGCTCTGAGGGTATGCTGAGAACTGCTGTAGCTCTAGAGATATAGATGCTCTCATTAATTTACTAAAAAAAAA
>VXAL01015260.1:497374-539919 GCA_013399475.1 Chauna torquata
AAAAAAAAAAAAAAAAGAATGGCATAGCCTTGCCTGAAGTATTCTGAGACAAAACTTTTCAAAATAAAGTTTACTGATGCAAATGAAAGGCCTAAAGAAAGTTGCTCTTCACAGCATTTTACGACTGCATCAGGAGGTGATAAAAGTCAGAAGGACTTTTCAAAGGGCTCCATAACTTGAAAGGAAAAAAGTATTGAGAATATTTAATGTAGCTGTTATGTTTGAACATGGTTCATTTATGCCCAAACGCTAGTCTCCACAATCCCTGTAACTTCTATAAGATGAAAGGGCATGCTGAACACCTATAAAATGTGCTGCTACAATATAGGCAATTCTTCTGGAGAATGACTACAATTTCTTCATTCAACACAGATTATATAAGAATCAGGGAAGTTATATTCCATTCATTTGGAAAGCTCTTAAAAATTGGCATCTGTCTGTATATTACCGGAGAAATTCAAAAAATAGAGTAACCTGCACCAAGGTATAATCAAAAATTTTGCTTGATGCTTGTCTGTGGCCCATAAAGCAGATATGCTGAAATGTGTAATGGTCAGAAGGGTGAATGAGGCAAAATATTGAAGGCTTTTGAGCAGGGCACTGGTGAGACTCACCTGGAATAAGCCTGGCACACCTCATTGCAGAAGGAAAATGCAAAACCGGTAGTAATTCAAGGAAATGAGGTAAAATAAGATTCTGGCTTGAAAATCACAGATTTGGTGAGCAAGGGGCTGAAAAAGTGAGGACAGATTACCTGGAAAAACAGACAAATATCATGCGAATATCAGCATTTAGCAGATAACAAGTGGCCTGGGGAAGGTAGCTCGGGAAATTCCTACAATGTTGGAGCATGAAAACATTCAAAGAAATTAAAAAGAAAAATGTTTTTATATGCAAAACAGTGGTTTTCCCATGGAATTCACTACCTAAGTGAGTCAATGAAATTAAGAAGATGGCAAGACCTAGAATTAGTGGCTAGGATGAATATTAGGAATATCCAGAGTGGCTGCAATTAGTTATAACAAAAATGCTTCGGAAGAGATGAAAATTCACGTTCTACCACTCAAAGCAATCCCTAGCTATAAAAGTAAAACCTCATTTGCAGAGGAAATTATTCCTCATCTGTTTATTTCACACTCTAGCTTTTCTTTGAGGCGTCTGTTATAAATTCTTGTAATCAGAAACAAAGTGCTGCTTTCATAGAATCATAGAACGGTTGGGGTCGGAAGGGACCTCAAAGCCCACCTGGTGCCAGCCCCTGCCATGGGCAGGGACACCTCCCACCAGCCCAGGCTGCCCACAGCCCCATCCAGCCTGGCCCTGAGCACCGCCAGGGACGGGGCACCCGCAGCCTCTGGGCAGCCTGGGCAGTGCCTCACCGCCCTCTGAGTGAAGAACTTCTCCTAATATCCAATCTAAATCTACCCCCTTTCAGTTTAAAACCATCACCCCTTGTCCTGTCACTGCACTCCCTGATAAAGGGCCCCTCCCCAGCTCTCCTGCAGCCCCCGTTAGGCACTGAAGGCTGCAGTGAGGTCTCCCCGGAGCCTTCTCTTCCCCAGGCTGAACATCCCCCGCTCTCAGCTGTCTCCACAGCAGAGCTGCCCCAGCCTCTGGGCATCCTCGTGGCCTCCTCTGGCCCAGCTCCCCCGGCTCCACGTCCTTCTCGTGCTGGCCCCAGAGCTGAGCGCACGCTGCAGGTGGGGCCTCAGGGGAGCGGAGCAGAGGGGACCCTCACCTCCCTCGCCCTGCTGCCCGTGCTGCTCGTGGGGCAGCCCGGGATGCGGTTGGCTTTCTGGGCTGCAAGCGCAAACCACCAGCTCATGCTGAGCTTTTTGTCCACCAGAACCCCCAAGCCCTTCTCCATAGGGCTGCTCTCAATCCGCTTGTCGCCCAGCCTGTGTTCGTGCTTGGGATTGCCCCGATCCAGGTGCAGGACCTTGCACTTGTTGAACTTCAAGAGATTTGCATGGGCCTGCCTCTCAAGCTTTATGTGAGCTTTGAGTATAGATCTGTGAGTCTGAGTTTTTTAAGCTTAGAAAATTCATCTTAACATGAGAAATACCTGAAAAAGTAACTCTCAGAATGTGTGAGTTACAGGGAAGATTTACTTTTTTATTTCTTTTCATGACTGAAGTGAAACTGCACCTTATATTTATAAGCAATTTTTTGCTTAGCCAAGCCTTATGAAACAAGCAGTTTGCAGTTTTGCAGTATATGCTAAGGCTACAGTCCACAAATTCAAGCCATAACTATATTTGGAGCTTCATGGCCAGGTTGAAAATTCATTTTATTTTAATCTCTGCATGTATTATGTCCACTTCCAGTTATACAGGAGGGATCATTTCTATGCCATAAGGAAATCACAGTAAGACTGATTTCTCTCCCAGAAAAGTCTGATTTGATTGATTTAATAGTTTACTGTTCCCATCAGCTGAGAACCAGAAACTTCAGATCAACTGTGTCTTGATTTTTCCCAAATTAAGTGAAATGAATTTTCCACAGGCTGGAAAATCATAACATTAATTTTTAGTATTCTCGTGAAAGATTTTGATTCAGAAAAGACTGTTTGTTTGGGCAGCCTTGGGGAAGGAGGTGAAAGTATTTATTTTATTTTTATTTTTTTGCTGCAAGATGGATCCAAAACTTCAGATCTTCCATTCCTTCCACCTGCCTTCCTACTTCTATCATTTGTGTTTTAACAAAAAGGGAAAGAAAAATGAAGTAAAGAAAAGACAAAGAAAAAATGGAGTGACTCCATGCATTTGAGGCGCAGCCACCAGCCAGCAGCAGTCACCATCGCAGCTCTCCCGGCTCGGGAGCAGGGTGCAGCACAGCTGCCCGTCCTTGCCTGACTGTTGTGCAGAGGATTCATGCACCCTCTGTGAACCACCAGCCAGGAGCAGGTGCGGGACGTGCCCCCACCCCAGCAATGCTGTTTTTCAGCCTGGAGGCCCCTCCAGGGCTGGGGGATGGCAGCACTGCGGGGTTTGCAGAGGGTGAATGGGGAGGATGCGGTGCCCGAGGTGCCCAGCGCAGTGCTTCTCACTGCCTGGGCGCTTTGCCACCCTCTTTTCACCAGAAATAGAATTTTTGCTATATAATGTCTTTTCTCCTTAGTCTGTGCAGAGAAGGGATGGATGTGTGTAATTTCCTTATCTTTCCTAGGTGTGCGGTTCCCAGCTTTATCATGTAATTTTCCCAGCACTGTTTTGAACATTTCCAGATTCTTGCTAATAGTTTTCCTTCAGTTCTTGCTCCCAATTAACCTTTCATACTTCCTTTAATCCAGTAAACTGCACTTTCCACCATTTACATTTTTTATCTTACTAATTGAGTTTTTTCATCTCTATCTTTTGATTTCAAATCTAATTATATTGTTATCACTGGTGTAAAACCAGTAGGTTATTGATAACTTCTGTTCATTACTAAATTAAACTCAGCCTTATCATTGTTCATTGCTTAGCACTCTGATGTGGAAATCAACCTTCGCTTGGCTCCTCAATCCTTTCCACTGTTTCCCAAGGCTTGATTTACTAAATAACTTGTATTAAGTCATTCTGCCCACTTTCTTCAATAAAAAATTCAGCTGTAGCTTTGTCCAGGCTTTATTAAAAATACATGGCAAGCAGCAAGAGATTAGCCTATCACTCTGTGAAAGGTTCAAGTGTTCCTAAGCAAAACTGCATATATATTATGAGTGAATAGAAACATTTCTTCAAGAACCTTCAAAATCTTAGAGTAAAAGCAAAATTTCTGTAGTGCTCGTGGCACAAACATCCTTCAGATGCATTCACATATATATTACCTTTTGTGTCACAGAATAAGACATCCTTAGAATATTATATACTCTTGTGTCTGCAAAATCTGAGAGCTGTTGCATATTCCTTCCCCAGCCTGTGCTTTACTTGAATTAACTGAACGCTAATCTGAGTCAATGTTGGTAGAGATGACTCTGTAAAACCAAATAATTGTGTGTTTTTTTTATCGTAAGGCAAAGTTGATCCCAAGTTTTTCATATAATGGTAAAATATTCAGGCTACCATGGACAGGAAAATGCTGCAGTTAAGAAAGAGCTCTGTCCAGGGGAGAAAATAAAAACACAACCATCAACAGATATCTGAGACCAGACACATCTCACTTGAGACACACCCCAGTATTAGTACCCTTTTTATGTGATGTTAAGACTATGAACATAGGAAATCCCAAACACATGTGCTGACTGTTGGTGGATTTTCTCATCCAGCTGAGTTGATGCAAGGTGACTGCTATCTTCTTTCCTCTTTACACTCATGGTTCAATAACTGCCTTTGCAGGGTTCGTTTCCTTCAAAGCATACACAGCAGGTAATTACTTTACCACACTGTGTAGTAATGTTTTTTCTCAAGGACTGAAGTGCAGCCTTTTTTTGTGTTTCTGCTCGTAGTCTACCAAGCTTTCAAGCCAACAAATCACCATCATCTGATGCTCGTAAATACCAGATTTCTGGACACCCTTAGTCTCCAAGTAATAAACTGAATTGAATTAAATTCAAAACTTTCTTGGAAATCCAATTCAAGCAATTTCTAATCAGAGCAACGCTGCAAAGGCTACACCAGCTGACCTGACAAATCTTTCTTCCACAATGATTAAACACATCCCAGATTGCATATATTTAGCTTTTGCTGCAAGAGACAAAGCTTATTGTTCAGAACAAGTGAAAATCATGTATGGAAAGCACTCCAGCACAAAGTGAGGGTCATCTCACTTCTGCAGTACAAAGGAGAAGAATATTACAAAATTTAGAGATATTCAGTTACTAATGGTAGAAGGCCATGGAAGTTCATAGAGAATTCTGGAGGGCAATATGGTATGGAATAAGAAATAAAGTTAAGTATCAGCTACATAGCAATGAAAATGAACTGGACATTCATGTTACAGAAGAATAAAATGACTAATGTGGTGATCAGACAAATTGATCAAGAGCAAAGAGGGCAACTGCCAGAAAATTATTTCCAGCAATCACTGGACAAGATGGGACTGGAGCCGTCTCATGACAGAAGGAGAAAGCCAGAGTCTTGTTGATCTCTCTGAGAAGAATATTTAGAAGACAAGATCGGCCAGTGTCAAATTTAGTGTAAGTTTGCTGAAATCACTTGAGAAATGAAGGAGACAAATGTCCTGTGAGTCCAAAGTTATAGAGGGGTTGAAATCCTTTGCAAGGTGACAGTCATCTGGAAACAGTATGTAGCTTTACCACCTGCCACAGCCATTCACCCTGATCAGTAATTAATGATATTGAGTTTTACAGATAATTTGTCTAGTATCTTGCCATAATGTTGTGACATCAGCAAATGTCATCCCTTCTATAAGACTAGAGAAAAAGTTTACAGCTCCTTCCCATGGACAGCATAACCCCTTTGCCACTACCTCCAGAGAAGCAAGTGTCAAGTTACTATCCTTATTGAATGTTTAACCATGACGAAACAGTTGAATGTCCTGCTTTGCTTGTTCCCAGGCAGAACATAGTTTTGGATCCCAGCTGTTACCTTCCTCCTTCATTCCTTGGCAACAAAGTGAGAGTCCTGTCTTCATCATGTATTTTTTACACTGGATGTTTTATTCTTTCCTGCTTCCCTGAGGACTGGTAGATGCTTTGCAAGTGAGATACAACAAATGAAATGTGAAAGTCCCTTGTGCTTTATAATGTGAGCTGCACTGCAAAGAGTCAGACTGAGCCTCTTCTCCATCTGCTGAAAAGAGAGGAAGAGTTGCTGTCCAGATGGTCTTGAGTGACCCTATTCTGGGNGGAGTGGAACATACAGCACAATAAAAGCTAATGAGTATTCTTCAGTTTTTGACAAAATATAGTTTGGATCCTTTGCTGGAATGAACTCAGAGACATTGCAGATTTCAAGGAAGCTTTACCCATTTGCACCTGTTCATCTTCTGTTGCTTAAAAATTGCTAAGTCCTTTGCTACAATGAGGCTTATTTTGGAAACAGTCAAGATGTGTTGCTGTTTAAAGGAGTGCCATCACACATAATTTTCACCTTCTTTAAATTCCATGATGCTTTGCTATAACATAAATAAATGCCTGGATACTCTTGTGGAATATTCTGTTTTCTTAAGATAATTCAGAGCTCATGTACCTATAAATGTAATGCAGTTGTATGTGATTTGTTATTGCTTGTATTACACATAGACTACAGGATGTACAATAGAATAGAATAGAACAGAACAGAATAGAGCTTTGACCCTTTGAGTTCCACCATCAAGCCAGTTCATCAAACAACGCAGCGTGAACCTGTTTATTTCACAGATGGACAGTTTGTCCAGAAGGATGCCATGAAGGATGGTATCAAATGCCTTTCTGAAATCCAGAAAGATTACGTCCACCACCTTCCCTTCATCCACCAAGGAATTGACCTAATCATAGAAGGAGATTAAATTACTAAGGCAGGAGTTTCCCTTGATGAACCCATGCTGACTATGCCTGATAATCGCTTTGTTCTTTAAGTGCCTTTCAATATCCCCCAGGACAATCTTCTCCATAACTTTTCCAGCGACTGAGGTTAGACTAACAGGTCTGTAGTTTCCTGGGTCTTCTTTCATGCCCTTTTTGTAGATGGGTATAACGTGGGCTAGTTTCCAGTCAGCAGACACCTCCCCAGACTCCTGATTGTTAGAAATCTGTGTTGGTCCCTTTAATTTAATGCTAATTCTGGTTTTTACTGCCTGGCAGCTCCAGTCTTCCATTTGATAATGCCCTGGCAGCAAAGACCAAGGACTGTTTGTTTGCCTCTGAAGCCTGGATAGAATCCTTTAACTTCATTAATCAGAATATCCATTTTTCCTCGGATGTCTTTTGCCTGTCTGGGGAGCCCTAAACCACCCAGAGCTGGAGGGTGTAGGTGGGGCAAGTATGTAGCTGGAGGATTATTATTGTTAATGTGAGACTGAAATGAGTGCAGTAACTCAGGCCCGGAGAGCTTCAGGAGCAAGCGGTTTTGCACAGGGCTGGAAATGACTCCCTACCTCTTCTGAAGATGCTCCAGGGAACAACTCCTCCCCACTCGTCCAGGTCTGATCTTCAGCATCATTCTCCACCTTTCATCCCTGGTGATGAGAAAAGGCAGAGCTCAATAGCTGAGAATTACCTGACTGACCAGGCTGGCAGCCTATGTTTAACACCTTTCTTTTCATACAGATACATCAGCACCCATGAACCAGGGTGCTGACCATGAAACCCATGAAAGATCTGAACATGGAATAGGCATCTGGGAGTTGCAAGAAAACCTGCTTCTCCACATTATTTCCTGATAGCTTTTTCTGTTGTCTGCACAAGTGTCCATGTACCTCATTCAGTTCTTTGCGGTGTGAGTTGCAGATCACTCCTCTGCATTTGGTGTGTATGCACATATGGAATTTAACAGTATTGGCTTACGGGTTTTATGAACCCTCCCTGCATGCACCTCCTTCCTGGCCATGTGGGACACTGTCTAAAATCGACAGATGCAAGCCATATTGCAAGTCATGTTAGAGGTCCTGCATTGTGCATCACCCAGCATGGGAACTGCTCAGAGAATGTCTGGCTCCCAGCTGGCCCAGGGACCCAGTTTTCCTTTACATTTAAACTGGGACATTTGGGAAAGGAGCTGGGTTCTCCACCTTTTCTAACTGGGGACAGGTCTCGTGAGGAGAGAGGGGTCCGCTAGGACTGCACTTAGAGACCTAGAGGCAGAGCAAAGCTGTCCTGTGACAAGCCCTGGAGGAGTAATGAGTGGTGGCCTCTGCTAGAGGAGCAGAGCAAACAGATCTGAATAGGAGGAAGGAAATATCTTCTGGTTTATTGTGGGGTGGTCAAGCTCAGATAGATGAAGTCAGCAGAACATGAACACTTGTTGCTTTTCCCTAGTGAAACCTCAGGAGCAACATGTGGTAGAAAAGAGTGAAAAATGGGATGTGAGCCCTTCTTTGGGTACCTATTTTGGTACTTCAGCTTTCTGCTATACAGACTTGGATCTTTATTTCCAGAAATGGAGAGTTTTCTGGGCTTATGCTGTGCTTCATGATTAGACAACAGAGCTTGCTTCTGCACTCCTCTTGAGGAGGGATTATTCCAGATCCTTTTTAGGACACCTGCAGAAAAAACTTACATGATACTATGGCTACAAGAGGAGTAAAAAAAAAGCATTTGCTTTTCAGGCATGCCATATCGTGCAGAAAATTTACGATGCTATTGCAAACGAAAGTCAGACTTTGTGACAAATGAGTCATTATTAGCCTGTGAAAACTATCACTCAGTTTAGTTAGCTAGGGCATTATTAAGGTGAGAAGGACGTGATGGGACATTTACAGGAACAGACAAATGGTTTGACATCACACCCACCTGTATTGTTTATGACACACTGCTTGGTTTGGCAGGGTGCCATGCGGGCTGTGTTAATTTTAGCAGCAAGGACGCTAAAGAATGCAGACATTGTTAATAATGTATGCTGTTGGGGTCGTCTATTGTCTCTGTGTTTCTTGTTACAGTCCTCTGTGTGTTCATTGTGAAACAAGAGAGGGAGGAAGCCAATTGAGAAGAAAAGAACGCAAAATACCCAGTACTTGTCCTCCTAGAAAGGGACAAGGCCAAATTCCCGACTGTGTAAATGGGGTAGGGCTGCAGAAATCAATGCATTTTCTGAAGACAAGCCTGTCAAGAAACTGGCCCTAGTTCTGCATCTGCCTGTTGCCTGCAGGCATCCCAGTCTTATTTTAGAGATGCTGAGTAGCTCCAATTTCCACAGAGGTCAGGAAAGTGACAGACATTTCTGTGATGTACAACCGGAAACTGGAGCAAGACTGAATTCCCCACTGCAGTTCTCTGGGTGCCTGTCAGCACTGCTCAGCAAAGAGTTGCCACACCTCTCTACTTCAAATTTACCGTTCCTGGTGAAGAGCAACTCCATGCTGCCACTGCCTGTGGACTCATCTACTGCCCTCCAGATAGCCACATCCAGAGCTCCCCCTTCCACCCGATATGGAAGCAAGCACAACGTTTCCCTCTATATGTTAAGTATATCCCTTTTTGTTGTTTGTTTTTCCCTTTCCCCAAGTTCTGGGTGCTCTTGGTTGCAAGCTCCGCTGAAGAGGGCTCACCTCTTTTCAAGTATCTGAAGCAAATTTGTCTGCTGTCACAAACAAGCTATAATGGAGAAAGCACCAAGATGAATGTAGGTCTTGATAGGAGAGATTTAGTTTTTAACATACTTATTATGACTGATTAATTAAATGTCTCATAAATACAGAGAAGACAGCTGCAATTCCAGTTTCTGAGCAAAATATGTCCACCCACTGTAATAAATCTCTTCTTAAAGCTTTATGGATCCTTTAACCTTTGAATTTGCATTGCCTTTTTTTCACTGTCTCCGGCAATGAATCGTCATGCCATTTTCCAGCAAATGTTATAACCCCGTCATTCACAAACTCCTGTTGCAAATCTGCCTTCCTGCAAACTCCTATTTGTTAATGCAACAACCTTCAGAATCATCCATTCTAAGAATAGCAGAGTGGGATCAAATTTTTGAGCATAATGACAATGTCAGTGTAGTTTATGAAACCATAACAATGTAAGAAATGACATCTGGTAAGCCCGTCATGCATGTAATGTATGGTTAGCTTCAATGATTCCTCAGAGTTTTGCTCTCTGTAATGTATGGGTGGCAGTATGCCACTCAAAGTAAGGAGAATCACTCAGCTGCCTTGAATATAAAGTGGAGAATATACTATGCTTCAGCGGGCAGGCTGGTGGCACAGGAATGTTGATGCAGATGCCCTGCGGAAATGCCGCTGATAAACAACGTTAGAGGAACAACCTTGCAGGTCTGTAAAGGAAGGACTAGTCTGGGGGAATGTCTTTGTGTTTATACTAGACGATCTCGGTGGCTACCACGAGGCTGGGCAGTGGTGTCCACTCAGGTAGGCAAGGTCTCTAGGCTTTAAGTGCAAATAAACCCCACATGGTCTGTGCCACCATCTTGTTTGCAACCTGCCTGTCAGTGGTAGTTACAGGCTTCCATCACTACCATATACGGACACCTTCCAGTCTTCAGTGCATTTCTCCTGGCACCGTTTTGAGAAAGGGCAGTGCAGCTGGCAGAAAAAGGAGGGTGACCTCGTTTCACTTCAGAATCCAAGGTTTTCACAGCCAGGGATTTAGGCTAAGTGACCAACTGTGGTTTCACCCATATACAAAGTGGAGAAAAAGGCCCTTTCAAATGTCAATTCACCCTTCCTGTCCTAGACTCTCCAACAGGGACCTTTGAAACCTGGCCTTCAAGCATATCTATTTATGCACCTGAAAATGCCTGAGTCTGAGACAATGGCACCAAATCTCACTGAAAGCAACATAGGAATTGATCCCCAAGTCGTGCATCTCCATTAACACCCCAGCTAGCTCCTACATCACTCTTATCTGGAGTCATCACAGAGAAACCCTTTGCCAAGTCAGGCTCTTCTGCTTCCATGCAACAGCTCGTAAAGTTGGTGCCCTTATGTGCAGAACCCTTGGTTTGCTTGGAGTTGCGTCCCTGCTCCAGGATCGAGATGCCACCGAAAGCACCAGCAGAAGGAAGATGAGGAAGCACATAGAGCCCTGGAGACAGCTTTTCCTGACATGAGAAAAATACAGTTCACCGTGGAGGGGCTAGAAGGTGGTGATTTCCAGGTGTATTTTTGAGGTAATGGTGTAAACTGGGAGGCAAATGTGACAGGAACTCTGCTGAGATATTTCTGTTAAGAAGCTACTGTGAATGTGAATGCGATTTAGGTCTTCAGTGAAGAAATATATAATTTTTTAAAAATACCAAGTAGAGCAAATATCTCTTCCTCCTTTCAACATAGTTCCTTTTTTAAAACTAACCAAATGTCATTGTTTTGCCTTCCAGGATTACAGTGTTAAATTTGCCACACCTATGGAGTACTTCCAACAGCAAACTGTGTCCTGTTAGCAACTGTAACCTTCAAATTTATCAAGAGCTCTTCCAAGTCTCCAGTATTTTAATGAAATTATTATTATTATTATTGTTAATGGTGTCACAGGCACTTAACTGAGGAATGAAAATAACTAACAAAAATTAAAACCTTTCAGGCATTCCCATTGCTGATCTTTATTTATTTATTTAATTTTAATATATGGTGGTGGGTAGCAAAACACAGCCTAGCTCTCCAAGGTCTCACTGGTAGAGAGAACTCATTAATGTCATTCAAATAAATTGGTGTGAAATATGATCATCCCAAGCAGTACATTTATTTACACTTGCAAATCAGAAATAATACAGTTAAGATATACAAGGCAACAATTAGGGAATATGTCTGCAGGTATTCAAGGAAATATCACTCAGCTTCTGCTGCTGCAAAAAATGAATATTTTATTGCCAGTGTATCTGTCTAATTGAATAATGAGGATACTAACGCTCTTTTACAGATACAGCAGCAATGGAAATTTCAGCTAAATATAGAACTAATTCCCCTGAAGTAGACCTGGTATAATAAGAGGTTTAGTGTCTTCTCTATCCAGAAGCTTTCTTCTAGTTATTGCAAAGCCGTGGTGATGCCCAATGAGCTGCTCCAGTGGATGCCCTATTCCATAAGGGTTGCAACCCAACACCACATTACTTCCAAAATGTGGTGTTTGAAATAGCCAAGGTGAAGAAGGAGACAGGGATGGCAGTGAGCGTGGGCAGGATGGGACGCAGCTGGTCCTGCAGGGAGTGGTACATGGGCTGTTCTGGAGCCATGGATTATTCTTTCCAATTTGCAGAAGATATCTTTAATGGGGAAACTGGAAAGGAAGTTACCTTAGCAAGGGCTGATCTAACAAATCTTTTCATGCACACGGTACTCTAGATTTTCTCTTTTTTACCCTCTCCCCCAGGTGAAGAACGCGTCACAGCTCAAGGTAGGGCAGATGTCTCCACAGTCACAGGAAGCACAACCTGTGAAGCCATCATCCACTGATGCCCAGAGGGGCATTTCAGGTAACTGCATCCTTGAACTGAGGCCATTCAGAGCAAGGGGAGCAAGAGAGAGGCAGTTCTGTGCCATTCAAAGAGGCTGAACACAGCACCTGCTCCCATTCCACCTATGGGCTTTGCTTTAAAACAGTTCTTCAGCACGCACAAGGACCTTGAAGAGAGTAATTGAGAGGCCTGAGGTTTGCTGGATCCTCCAGGCCCTACAACAATATACTGGCCTTTTTATTTTTGTTTTAGTTTCCTCACAAGCCGTGAACCCCTAAAGCTGTAGAACCTTTCTTCTTCATGTTAAAGTTGGCTATAATAAAAGGATGGGGAAAATTTTTGAACAAAGCCCCTCTCAGAGCTCTGGCAGAGCTCAGGGGTGCTGAGCATGGCATGGTGGGAACGGTGCAGGAAAACCTTCTTCAGCAATGCTTTCGGCTCTCTTCAAAACTAAATGGCTTTGCTCTGCGTGTGCCTACCAGTGATCCAGGCTGCTATTGGTGCTGGCTCTTATTCTATTAATGTTATTGCTTAATTACACTGCAAAGCCCCGTGGCAATGCTTTCAACATCAATACCCACTAGTGCAGTTTCACAGCACAGTGTAGCGTGAGTCTATTGTGTTAAAATAGGGGCTTTTATGTATTTTTGTAATACAATACAGTAAAATTTCCTTAGGTTCCTGGAATCAGCTGAAGCACTATTGTCAGGGCAACATCTGGGGGATAAAAAAGTACAACTATATTAGGAGGTTATGATTACTACACGTCGTTGTCATATCAGTCATTTAGCAGTCACATCCTAATAAACTGCTGTGAAATTTGTCATTTCAAAGTCAGATTAATTCAGATTCATATAATAAAGTCATCACATCACACAGCTAAGTAATTATGTTCAAGCTTTGTCACTGCAATGAATATCTGTGTGTCTAAGTACTGATGGTGACTTTTCTTTGGCTGCTGTTTTCTTATTGATGAATTAGCCAAACAGGCTCTTTAATAACTTTCCTCTGCAAAGATATTTTAATAAGAATCAAGAAAGACAGAGAGTGGGAAAAAAACACCATATTTGAATAACATAATAACTACCGAATTCTCTGTGCTGATGTTCAGGAACCTGTAGATTCACGGCACTCATTACATATCAAAGAACTTAATTCAACTGTATATCCTTGTTTGTGCACAGAAATACAGAATAAGTTGGAGAGTCAGCATATGTTGGAGTGAATAGCAATCTGTTATGGTAGTAATTTCACTGCTTGCTGTACCACAGAGGGTTGTGCTGTAACATGGCTCATTATAATGGATGTACATTATTTTGTTCAACCAGTCATGGTAAAAATATTTGGCTAATGTTTTCATTGCCTGCCATCTGTGTGGTCAGCAAGGTTGTCCAACAGCATCCGGAATGTCACCGCTTCAAACAAGCACTTAATTGAAATTTAATCAGACCTTTTCTTTTAATTAAATACTGGCTGATTAATGCAATGTATTTTGATATAAAATAACTGTGGCCCAGGTTCGGCCATGTTTGTTCTCAGTGAGGGTTTCTCCCTCTCCCCAAGCGTGGCTGCTGCTGGCAGTCCGGCTCAGCTGGTGCGAGCAGAGGTACACAGAGACGAACCTGTCCCCAGAGAGCAGATAGAGTGTTGCCAGGTCACTGGAAATATCAGGAAATTCCATAACCAAGGCTGTGCACAGGGTCTGGATCCAGCCCTTTTGGTGTCCACACTGAGATCACTCCTGCGGTTGGTTGACCCCAGGCCCCACTCTACTCTTGCAGGAGGGCAATGCTGTGTTACTGCCTGGCGTTGCTGCTGCTGGTCCTGTCCTCTCTCCAGACCTGCAGATCTTAGTGCTTTATGCATGATAAAAGATTTGCACCCCTGTGCTAAGATGAGGGGATGGCATGCTTTCCCTCTCCTGAATTAACACTCGAGGCACATCAACGTGAGGCCGTGCAGAACTGTGAATTGTGCCCACCGATATCTTTTTATTGGAGATAAGGAAGAACTGTTTTATCAAAATATCACACTGTTGTTTAGATCTTTCTGCATGGCGTCTGGTGGTAGGATTTCATATGTAAGCAGACACGGGCTCACTATTTCTCAGCTCATTTTTTCTCAACATCCTAAAAATTGCAAGCTTTGTCTTGTGTTTCAAATCATCTCACTGAGCTATGACATCAGTCAAGTTAATGACCCAAATGTGAATTAATTTGACCAGTAGATTTCTGCTGTAGCTAGTACAGAGCCTTTAATTAGTCTGTGACAACACCACTCTGAGTATTGCAGTGCATTTTTTCAGATGCCAAATGGTCGATTCATGGTTGGTGGAAGTCCAGCCTGTGCTCTTGCTCAGTGACTGAGCACACTTGAGAACATTTGCCTTGCTCTGTGAAGCAGGAGATAGCAGAGGAAAGGCAGGGTGGGCAGCCAAGCCTTTTCCCACACAGAGTCAGGATGGGCCATGCAGACTTGTGAACCCAGAAGTACAAGTGACTTCTACAGTCTAGATACAGGCCAAAGTATTGCCCCAAAATCACAACTTCTGACAGGAGCCAACCATTTGAAAATGGTCTAAAGTCCCACTGTGGAGTCATATTTTCTTTTATGAACACTGTCATGGGAAAAAAAAAAGAAAAGCATTCACAAAATGGAAAGACAAAGAATTCTAATAAATAGCATAATTAGGGCAAAACAATCATGCTACATGTTTCTTGACCACCTCCTGAAAAATGAAAGAGAGTCTGAGGGAAGAAAGACGCAGTTCTGATTAGTGTCATTCTCAAAATCTCTGAACATCAGGAAACACACTAGTAACCAGCAGCAATATTCCCAGGGCTGCCCTAAGGTTGACATTGAAGAACAAAGTGGCAGGATGGTGCCATCAATCTAAACAGTAATTTACATTTATCATGAAAAATAAATCCTGGAAACAAATGGCAGCTTGCTGCAATAAATCACCCAGCTGATATAAACCCAAGGAGTATACCTACCAATTAAGTTTTACCAATCAAGAAGTGCTATAATCTCTATGTAAAAGAGTGATTTAGAAGGAGCACCAGGCTGCAGCGGTTGTATGGCTTTCTTTGAAGCATTCATTTCAAAGCTCAAAGGATATTTTCATCCAAAACTGCCAATGAAAATCAAGCAGTTAATAAAAAATACTAGACTGCAAGCCTTTCTTTAACCTACCAGACCCCTGTAAAATCCAGATCCTAGTACTACTGACGCACCATGATATTGCGCATGCAAGGATGTAAGGTGTAATTGATATTTGGGTTCATTCCTTCAGGAGTTTACTAAGACAGCCTCCAGCAGGAAATGACTTTCAGTACAGTTCTCCAGACCCTACCTTCAGCAGGGAGCAGGCAGCACCCAACCAGAGCAGGAAGATGTTCAAGAGCCCCTGAAAACCTACAACACAAGGCTGAAATAGTGAGCCCCTCTCTGGTGAGCACCTCTCCTACCCAGTACTCGCTCATTAACCACTCCCGTATTACTGACATTTTAACAGTAGTACAGCAGCTTAGGTCTGCCTTCCTATTTGCCCTTGCATTTAGGACAGCAATTTCAATCTGCAGCTGGAGCCATTATACATATTCCATAAAAAATGACACCCCCCCCCACTTTTTTTTCCCCAAAACCATTAAAACCTTCAGGGTTTTACTTCACACTGGGGGGTCCCTTTTTTAAAAAGTCACTGTGGGAGATACAGACTAGAAGTTATGTTCCAGCCTCCTCTGAAGTCATGGAAAGGGACATCCAAAAGTAACTGCAGTTGGTCCTCCCGGCTTAAAGCAAACAGTTTTAATTACCCTTCTACTGCTGATGAGGCTTCATGGTCAGAGGTTGGGTTGGTCACCATCCAGTTAGCAGCCAGATACATCAGCGCTGTCTTGCTAACAGGAATCCAAAGTTGCTCCTGGGGCTGAGGTCTGGGGACCCAATGGCACTGCTCTTGCCTCTCCCCAGGTGCTAAGGGACCTGCAGACCCTTTGCTGATGGTAGGCCAGGTGTTCTCCATGGGGTCTCCTGCCTTTGCATGCTTCTCTGAGACAAACCCCACTAAACATGCAATAAATAGACATGTTCTTCCAGGAGCCCTGTATTAGGATGAGGGGGAACCTAAGATCATTTGGGGCTGACCAAAGCCACATCCACCCCAGTATACTATTCTTGACATGGTCGCTAGTGAATTTTCAGGGTAAGGGCAGGATGCTGTGAGCTTTCCAGCTCCTTGGACCCAGCAGGTTTGTGACTGTCTATGCTGGTGGCTATATCCTAATCAGCACTAATAAATACAACATCTGCACATCTGCCTACCCTTTTTCCAGCCACCAATGCCTTTTGGCCTCTACCACATCCTTCAGCTATTAAAAATCCCAGTGTATTATAACCTTAAGGTCAGTGTTTGAGCCCTGTGGCCAACATCGCATATCAAGGACTTGCTACATTATGAGAGCTGCACAAAGGAAGGTAAGCAAATGTCCTGTTGAGTGTGCAACACACTGGTGAGGACAGGCATTGCAGATGAGTGAGTGGATCATTACCTGTCTTACAGAATAAGGAACGCAGGATTTATGTCTAGACCCAGATCTCAGGGAGATACAACGGTGCCAGGAGCGTAAATGCATCTCCTAAATCTCAGTAATGTCCCTTTTCAGAAAATCTTTGTTTTTTACGATATTTACTAAAAACAGGTTCTTTTATCACAACCTGTTTTGTAGGTCAGTTGGCTCTTCTGATCTTATTTCTCCATGTTTCTAATTAAGTTACTGTGAATCCCATCAGATTTCAAAGGGAGGGATCAAGCACCATTGCTTTTGTGATCCAGTTAATACCTGTAAATAACAGCTGTTGCCCAATTTCCACTATGAAGTAATAGGTGGAAAGAGGAAGACACCATAAAACACTTCTTACTTAAAGGCAAGAAGCAATAAATGATCACCACGTCCATTGAAACCAGAGTAGCTTTTCTTAAGGCTATAACTTTCTCCTTTTACAAAAGGACCCAGCAGATGTACTCATTCTATCAGTTCATAATCTTTTTTTTTTTTTTTTATGCTGGGCTTTTTGGTTGTTTTGTTGTTGTTGTTTTTTGTTTGTTTGGTTGGTTCTTGGACATCTCAATGCTTGCAGTGCAGGTCTGCCTGCTGAGCAGGAAAATCCTGCATGGTGAAAAAACCTTGAAAGTCTTTCCTGTGTCACCACCAGGCAGGGAGGTTCAAAGGGGAAAGGACATTGTCCAGGGCATGGTGCAGGCCCCTGTGCATCGCCACAGAGCGATGTCCTGCTCTGTGAAATGCCCTTGCTGGCCCCTATTCTGCAGAACAGCAGTCCTGTAAGCAGTCTTAGCAAAAATCTGGTCTAAAGTTAAGCTATGTAAGGAGGGGCTTTCATCAGAACCTAGCTAAACTAACTGTTTTTGAGATAGAAGGAGAAGGCATTACTTTCTCAAGAACTAAAGAAACACCTGAAAACTTGTTCCTGTGCTGGTACTTGCATATTATCATCTATGCTGCGATGACCCAGGGGGTCAAATTCAAAACTCATGTAACCTGGTTCAGCTGTAGCTATTTGCACCAACAAGTATGTAAGTATTAATACCACTAAAAATTGGACCTACTCCTTTCTTTTTTTTTTTTTTTTTAATCTGAATTAGTAATGATAAATTATCTCTGTCATACATCACCCTAATTGATTTCTTCTAATGGTTGGCTCATCATTCATGAGCTATATATAAAATTAACCTGCAATTCTGCATCCTGTCTCTTGAGTTATTGCATGTGTCAGTCTGAAGGAAACAAAAACATATGACCTGGTCTGTTCGGTGTAGGGAGATGTATGGAAAAGAGAAGTGGATGTATAGAGAAAGGAAAGGGAAAGTGTGTGCAGCTCACACACTCAAATTTTTGCTGCAAATGCATCAGAATCAGATTTAGAAAATGGAATGAGAACTTAAGGAATTCAGAGGAGCTTTTTGATTGCTTTCCTGTTTTTTTTTTTTTTTCATTTCTTTTGTTTGTTTGTTTTTTAGACTTTATTAGTCTGCGAAAAAAGTGGACTCTGCAAAATTGGAAATGTTCCGCTCCTAGTGAAACATAGCAAACACACCATGATTAGGGCTGTGTGTAAGTTGGCCTCAGTCACCAGACATCTTCTGCCTGTACAAAAGCTGCACCTTCAGAGCACCCTAAGGAGTTTCTTGTCTCCAAGTAATTTGCTGCTTTCTGCCCATAATGCTGCATGATTGCACCAGTGTCACAGCTCCAGATGATTCCTACCTCACTGTAATAACCTCCTTCTCCCCCTGGGGAAAAAGCAAAACTGACTCCCCCCACCCTTCCCCTGGGGAAAATCCCTGGACATTAAAGAAGAGACAGTGAGGCTCTGAGCTGAATTAACATCCTGAAACATAATTGCCAAGTTTTCGTATTAAGCTCATTTTCAGAGTTTTACCTTGATTTTTTTGCAGGTCCTTGTTCCAGATTGCTTTGTGAATCAGAAGTAGTGAAAACTTCTGAAAGAACTGAATTCAGATCCATCATTGTTTTCAGTGCTGAGCACCAAAATATTACTTTGCAATACTTTTGACGTGCAATTACACTGTGAATGTGATTTTGATACTCATAACTACCATCAGTGTACTTAAGTGAGAGGATTGACCTCATCCTTTCCATTATTAGTGCTGTAGTTATGAAGTATGCCTACCATCTTGATAAATGTTCCTAATACAGAAATGAGTCAGCCCAGAGGACCTGAGGATCATCTTAACAACAGAAGAGATGGGAATGAAAGGAAAAGTCAGGCCAGCAGCATCAGGACTCTCTGCCTTCCTCCCAAGGAGGCTGGGAGGTGTTAGCTTTCCCACCGGTCTTCCTCATGCTGCCTGTGGTTGTAATTGGGACCTCTGCACTTTAAGGATGACTCCGGAGTTGTCTCTTTCCTGGCACAGTGCTTGCATTGCTTTGTTACCTGCAAATACCCCTGCTTCAGAGCTAACTTCCAATGCAAAACCATCAGGTACAGGCTTGAGAAAGAAAGTGCATAAAAAAGATCATCTGACTTCATTGCATTTGGCTGTGGTGACTTTTCTGTAGTAAAAACAAATTCTTCCACAAGTAGAAATGCAGGTGAAATCCAAGGAACTGAGGGATGGTTTTACAGCCTTTGTGCATTCCCCACTGCCTAACTTACGGGGGCTTGTGCAGCCATCCAGCCATCAGAGGGGATGCTCCTTTACTGTTTTCAGCAAGCCCCTGCAAATGTTTATGCTCCTGAGACCAAAAATGGCTGAAATTGGTCAATAAATATGAAAATTGAGACAAAGAGCCCAGTAAAGAGAAGTTGTGCATGCAAACCATGTGATTCATTAACCTTATTTCCATAGGAAATGATGATAGAAGGGGAATATTTTGTGACATTAACCCCTCAAAAAGAAAAGAAAAAAAGAAAAAAAAGAAACCTTTGAAGTATAATTTTTCACTAATGAATCAACATTTATATTAATAGGCCTCTAACAAAAAATCAGTAATTAAAGAGGATGTGAAATAAGAACACCTGTGCTTGTCAAATATGTATATATATCAATATATATCTCAACTAATTTTTACAACGTTTAACAGAAAGCATCCTGTATTTCAATTGTAGGGACACCATCTTGAAATGAAGGACAATCCCACACCATACAGGTAATCTATTTGTCTCATTGTGAGCTGCACTTTGTGTTCAGTGTTTTACATGTTATAAAATGTAACACAAGGTACAAAAATTCGCAGGAAGAAGTTAATTCAAGAAAATAATTTTCTCTACTTTTTCCATCTTTAAATGACCTATAAATGCAGTGTAACAGTCACAGAGCTCTTCCAAGAAACAGTCCAACTTTCTGAACAAATGACAAACATTGCAAGGATATTCACCAAAGGGATTTTCAAAATGGAAATGTCCAGGGCACTAAATACTTCTTCATTTTCCTGTAGAATTTTGTGCTGCTTTTATAGACAGATCATGAAGCAAAATAGTACCTTAAATATATGAGAACTGATTCATACATAGGAGCTTAGAGCCCTCCCAGCACGGCAGATGAATAATGTGAATTTCCCCAATCTATGTCATGCATCAGTCTTAAGACAATTGATAGTATTAAAATAGCCATAATCTTAATGTAAAAGTAAAAAAAAAAAAAAAAAAAAGACCAAATTTTCAGAATTTCAGAAATCCAATTTAATGGAAAATGCTTTGAGCTCTTGATGAGATAAAATAGTTTTATGGACAGGAAAAGAAGAATAACAGAATAACACCAGGTATTCCTTCTTCCCCTGCCTGGACACACCAAGAGCCATCTGTTGACTTGTCTGTTTGATAA
Source organism: Chauna torquata (assembly GCA_013399475.1). Taxonomy (NCBI): domain Eukaryota; kingdom Metazoa; phylum Chordata; class Aves; order Anseriformes; family Anhimidae; genus Chauna; species Chauna torquata. The sequence goes on from VXAL01015260.1 coordinate 517,730, forward strand.
CAACTTGAAGCAAAATAACTAGTTATGGCAATTAGGCTTGTTATGTTGGACTACAAAAAGCTTAAGCATGTTCTTTAGTCTTGTGCATAAGGAAGACTATCTGAATTGATTTCACACGGTACTTTGTCTTCGATTTACACAAAACCTCTAATTTATCCCTGTTCATTAACTCAAGGAACTTTGCAAAGACCAGTGAGAAATGACCAGGAGAAACCTGCAAAGAAGCACTGCTGTAGGAGACTCATGGCCAGGTGACCTGACAGCTGGACAGACACTGCTGGGAAGCTATATGTGTATTCACAATATGTCCTAGCGTTGTTGGGAGAATTGCCTTGTATCTATACTGACTGATATAAAAATAAAGAGCCAGAGATGAAAGCACACAGCATTAGTTGATAAGGTCTAATCGGCTTGCTTTATGTAAGTCATTTATCAGTAATTCTTTCAAACTATTGAAAGCATAAAGAGACAAGCAGATGAAGGAGCTCTAGCCCAGGTGAGACAGTCATGGTCCACCTCTGCACAGAAGCTGTTAGTAATTCTGCATGGCCAACAAGGAAAGCATTATTGCTACAGATGGAAAATTCAGTTTTCCATCTACTGAAGCTTCCTCAGGGTTGAGTCTGGTTTGAGAGGAGATGTGAGAAGGGATGTGAGCCACTTAGGCAGCAAAGGCTGTAGACATCAGTGTTCTCACTTTGGACCATGAGAACCATGTTAGGTCATTGCCACAGAAAATATGCTGATGCTGAAAATGAAACAGACTGAAAGAGAATAGACAGTCTGTGAAAATCTAGAGCACCCAACTCCTTCATCACTATAAAAACAGTTATAGATAAGGGAGATGTTTTTTTCAAAGCCTGGGCCAGAGCTGTATGGTTATTCACCTAGGCACTACTTGGCAGGCAGGTTACCCACAGCTGAAAATCATGGCCCGAGTATTGACCATTGCCATAGAGCAGGTAGCAGACAGTTTGGTTTAACATGGTGATTCTTCTCCACGGTCCTCTTAAATGCAAGTTTTCAATGTGATATGGCAGCAAAACCACTGCAGTCACTTCAGTGTAACTTGGAGCAGGACAGGAACTTCAGTACAGCTCTGGTTTCATGGCACAAAGCATCTGGTTTCCACTTCTGCACAATGTATTATTTGAGAGACCTCACATCGGACTCTAAGAGCAACAGACAACAAAAGTCAAGAGAAAAGCAACAGAAATCGGAAATACATTGCTGGGTGAGATGAAAAAGGATCAGTATATCTTGGGTTGTATAGTTTGACCGAAGTCTGCCACAGGAAGGGGTTAACAGGCTAAGGTGTCACTCAGGCATCACCACATGGGTTATTCCTGTTGGTACCTTATGGTAGAACTAGGAGCAATGAGATTAAATCAAGAGGGCATTTAATAAAATACTGGGAAGGAAATCCTGGTAGAAACAAGGATTAAAATATTGGTCATCTAATTTCTATTACTCTAAAGAATTTGAACGCTGTTTGAGTTTGGGTCCTTGTAACCCAACTGTGAGCATTTTTGTTCCAGTTCTGATACAGGTGTGTTATTCTAGGACAGCAGGCATTGTGCTGTCCCGTATAGAGCAGCAGAATCCGGAGCTGTAAGGAGGAGAGTTTCACCTCCTGGAACTTTATCAAGAATCAAATCAAATTAGTATGTGAGCCACGGATGTGATACAAGATTAGCCAAAAAGCCATTGTGTTTGCAAACTCCCATTGCCTTTCCTGACAGCTCTTCATCTCTGCCGTTTTTATTTATAATCTACATGAAGGAATGGGGAAAACAAAGAACGTGTTTGGAAATACTAGTGGAAATGGAAGTGTGTGCCTTTGCTTAAGCTGTATTATCTTTTATTTTCATCTGGTAACTTGCTATGAATAGCCTAATTCAGTATGAATTCAGCACACTTAGTCATAAAATAAAATTAAACCCCCTTGAGTTTAGCTTTTACCTTCTAAATCTAATATGATAGGCAGACAGAAATTATTGGAAAGCTAAGGTCTTTGGGAAATCACCTGCTAATCATGTCACTGCTCCCTGAGGGTCAGAGTTGTCAGTTTTGGAGACAAAAACAAGCTTTCAATCTCCGTTGAAATGACTCATGGAGAGGATGGCATTGCTGGGAAGATGCCTCTGCAGACAGCAGTACAGGGGATGTGAAGGCTCTTGAAACCGAGGTTTTGGAAAGGACCAGCTCCACTTTGTGTCTGGACTCTCAACTCAATTTATAGCTGGATGTTCAAAGACAAGGCTGACAGCAGAGTGGAAGTAAAAGTTCAAGAGCTGCTGCAACAGAGGTGAATGAGTCCCCCCACAAAACTGATTTAAGCACCCAAGTGTTAAAAAATGGTGGGACTAAAGATGTCTGCTGGACTTCAGATGAAAATGGGAGTTAGTCTTCAAAATGACAAATACAGGAGATGAAGTATAAACTAGTCTATAAAACTGATAGTACCTCTCTATGTGAGTCTATACCTAAGTGCTTTTACAGTCCTAACTCCAGTTATAGTGAGCAGTGTATTAAAGCTATGATATAGTTTTTGATAAACCAGTTATAGGCTCCCATTATCTGATGTGGGAGCCTGAAACTTCTGCAAGGTTAGTAATGATTATATGTTATTTCCAAGTAGTGAAAGGGCTGTTTACTCCACTTTTTAAAATTATTAATGGCATTTGAAAAAAAGAAAAAAAAAGAAAAAAGAAAAAAAAATCAGCGCCATGGGCATCTATACATAATGTTCATTCTGCCGTATCTTCAGTTATGAAATCATAAGTTCTTTAGACTGATATTTCAAAAACTTAAATGGGGTGTTTCTGGAAAGACGTTCTGCCCCTCTCATTGTCTGGCTTTTCCTGCCTGCCTTCCCTGGCACCTTGTGTTCAACTTTCTGGTACAAAACTGAAGTTTTCTCTGTTCCCTTAGCAATGGTGTTATCAGAAATGGCAGATGATGTGTAGTTTCCCACAAGAAATTAGTGGTAAGAGCTGATTAATGCTTACCCAGCAGATGTTGATCTGATTCAGATTTCAGACCAATTTTACAATGATGTTACTCTAGTGAGATTGATGGAGCTGCTTCTGATTTACCCTGAGGTCCATCCCTTTAATAGAAATGAACTGACTAACAGAAATATGGTCAGATTAAAAAAACAGACAGTGCAATTTATCAGCTACTTTTTTCATAGACATTGTTTTTGAAATTTCTCACTTAATGTTCCATCTTGTCTCGAATTTCATTTGTGACACTCTTCTTGAGTGGTCTCTGTGTTGACCTAAGGACTTTGCTTCTTGGTACATTAATCAGACTGCATTTTCCCACTGCCTATTTCTGTAGCATTCCCTTCATCTGGTCAACTTCTCTCATTTTGCAAAAAAAGGCCTCATTTGGCAAAGTTTGCTGCAAAAAGCATGAAAAGATGTTGCGACTTTCAGCACTTATTCTTTATGTCTAATTTTGTTTTACAAGTGTTTTCATTACAACCTAATGAATGACCTAGTGATAATGAAAGAATCCTCAACAAAACTCAGAAGCAGCTTGGCAGATTGATATTTTGGGAAGCTTACATAACACTGAGCATGTCAACTTCAGAATTATTTAACAGCTGTGTATGGACATGATGCAGGACCTACTAGCTGAATTTCCATGGTATTTTTGAGTGGGATAGTGATGGAAGATGACTGAGGTTTTTGTTCCCATAGCCTATGAAAGTATTGGCTAGAACTAAGGAAATGAGTTGGGAAGGACACAGAAGATGAGGTATTGGGTTATTGCCAGGATGAGAGAACAGGAATGTGTCATGATGGAAAACAAGCACCTAGCTTAAAAGTCAGGAATTAATATTGAAATTACTATTGGAAGCAGAACCAGGTCTTTGTCCTGAAACTAAAAGCAGAGCCGATAAAATGACCAATACTCTGAAAAATTTTAATTAGAATCGTAGAATCACAGAAAGGGTTGGGTTGGGCCTCAAAGCCCAGCTGGTGCCAGCCCCTGCCATGGGCAGGGACACCTCCCCCCAGCCCAGGCTGCCCACAGCCCCATCCAGCCTGGCCCTGAGCACCGCCAGGGACGGGGCACCCGCAGCCTCTGGGCAGCCTGGTCAGTGCCTCACCGCCCTCTGAGTGAAGAACTTCTTCCTTACATCTGATCTAAACCTACCCTCTTTCAGTTTAAAACAGTCAGTTCTTGTCCTGTCGCTGTCATTGAAAAAGTGGGAGAAATTTTTCAAAGAGAAGTGTCTCCCCTTTTGTCTATCACTAAGCAACACTGCTAAGAACCCAAAAGAGCCACCGATATTGTGGTGAGAAGTAGCGTTGTGGTCAGTCAGGCTGGCCCTCTGGTCTTTGTCTGTAATGTCAGACGAACAGCATTTCCTGTAGTAAATTCCCCTGTTGTGTTTGGGCTAAGGTAAGTCTCTTTAAAGAAATTGTCCACTTCTGTTAAATGAGGATATTGAAAATAAAGTGTTCTTAACCAGACTTAGAAGCTTTAAACTCATTTTGGGTTCTGTTCTGATAAATATTTTGACGTCCTAGAAAAATTTCATTATAAACTTATTTGGCTTTTTTTTTCTCTTTGATTTCAATGCAAATACATGTTAATATGTTAAACCCACAAATTTTTGCACCGAGTATGAGCCTTTGTCTCTGTCCCACAAAGAGATTTTGGACTTGAAGAGTTTCCTTTACAGAAGGTTAAACCAGAGGCAAATTTCCTGAAAACAGGAGAGTTAAATCAGTGTGAAATTGGTACAGGCTGAAGTATGTCCCTCATATTCAGAAGACAGGCAGACTGAAGAAGTGACCTGTCAGGGGCAGAGGTTCATTTGTTGCCATGTGTTCATAAACCTTGATCACATAATAATCAAGGATTTGTGTATCCTGAAGGAGGAATGCCCAGAGAGTGCTGTGATTGTTTACGCGGTCCTCCTATATTGAAGGTTCAGATGCAAAGTAAAAAGCCCTGCCTGGTCTTTGACAACCAACCAACCAACCAACCAACCAACCAACAAACCCTTTTGACACAGACTTTGTAAGGCACCTTCAGCCCCTGCTGCGATTGAGGGGGACATTTCTTTGCTGCTGGCCTTGTTAAGTAGCAAGCTGTGTCAAGTGCTGGGCATGTTCTCTCTGCAAGGGAGCAGAGGTCTTTCATCCTAATACTCTTCCCAGTGTCTCTGTGACCTTTTCATCTGGTTTCTGTATTTTATTTTATTTTACTTTTCTCATACATTTCCTGCAAGAGAACTACTGTAAAGGTGGGGTGCTTTTCTCAACCATGTTGTTAACATTTGGCTCTTTCTACTGGGGTTTATTTTTTTCCTTGAGAAAAGAATCAGGTAGATACTGTTTATCTCTTCCAGCTTTGCCTTCCTGAGCAAACTTAGGGCAGTTGAGCATGCAAATCATGAAGAGGAAGAGATATGGATATTATGAGCTACAAACTGGAGCCCAAGGACTGGAGCAGTCTGTGCAACAGAGTCCTCTGAGGAGCTCAGAGTCTGCAGAGAGGAGCATGCTGGAGAGGTTTGGCCAGGTGACAATGAAGACTTCTTGGGAACAGATGCAGAGACAGACTCTGGCAGAAGAAATAATGTAGCAGTGCACTTAACTCCACTGTATTGCAAATGAAAGTCCTGAGAGACTCCAGATACTTGATGTTCACACTGATATTAAGGAAGAAGAACCACAAGGACTCTATTGATCCCTCTCTGGACTGATGCATCTCATGGGATTTCACTGACCAGAGGTGTGGAATGGAGTGCACTGGGCATGTCAGTGACTCTACTATAGAACCCTAACAGCTTCAGATTCCTTTTATCATCCATCATCCAATAATACGGAGGACTAAAATACTCCAGAAGGGTCACTCTCCAGAAATTCCCACTTTCTGTCCCTGAGTGAGAATTATTTCTGCAGTTGGTTCAGATGCAGATGTCTGTACTACAGACAGCTACAGCTGGGTGCAGGGAATCTTATCTTGATTATCAAAACCATAACCACCTTCCTACACGCAAGTGGTTTCTGATTTCCTTGGAGTGAATGCTGGTGATCCATAAACCGTTATGCTAGGTGCCACGCAGTTCTGTGAAACAGAAAAAGTGCACAGTTTATCTTATTTTCCACTGGCATACTACCTGCAGATGCTCTTAGTTGTAGATTACATAGCAGTTATTTTAGGGAAGTTTGTGTGTCTAACCTCTGAAATAATTTGTTTTTCAAAAAATTCATCTTGCATTTTGCTGTGTGATTTTCTTTTTCAATAGCTACAATATTCCCCAGCCAGTAGCTGAAAACTGCTAATTTGCAACTAGAAATAAGATTCAGGAAAAGATATATCTAATTTTGAAGAGTACCTCCAAAGCCCCACTACACCACTCTGAAAGTACAAAGGGTTTTAAAGTTCAGGGACACTGCAGGATCCAGAGGAATTAATGACCTGAGGGTAAGCACAAGTAAAGCCCTCTGTGTAGTTAATGCTGTGGGTTTGAGGTTTCTTTTTAGTTAGGAGCTTTAAAAGACATCTTTAAAGCTGCCACCAGTAACCTGTTGGCCTTCTGCTCCCTCTAACAACTTTTACAACATTAATCAAGCCATTTCAATTCTTACTGTGTGTGAGGCAGCTCGGCTCACACCGCTCTCGGTCTGCAGGTCCTTCAAAACCCAGGTGTGAAAAACGTTTTCTAAAAATAAAGCAAAAACTGGCACCAATCAACACTCGGTAAAATTACATTAAGGAGAAGCAGGACACCTTTTACCCAGACAGATTGTGGTCAAAAGAGCCCTAAAACTGCAGAGATCATTTTCCCAAACCAGAGTAGCCCTTGGGAATTTAACTTCAAGCCATTCCCTTCTCTTTTGGAGCGTATGTGCGTGCGCATATGTCCGGGCAGTGAATTTGAGCCCAGTTCCAGAAAGATCATTAGAAACTCCCTCCAATCATGGATGGGTCAGCAGATAACCCCTGCCAAGTCCAATGCATGTCAGTGTTGGTGGCAGCAGGCAGACTCTGATCACGGTGTCCCTCGACCCTGCTTGGGTTTGATCTAGTGACACTGGCCAATGTTGCTGCCAGTTTTATGTCTTCATTGTAACTTTGGGAGTAGAACCCTTAAGTCAAATGCACATTCATGTCTGATGTTGAGACTTTAGAACTGTATTACGACTGTTTAAAGCAGCTACCTGTGAAGGAAGTGGCTTGTTTCACTTCTTTATGTCTCTCATGTCCTGGCAAATAAGCTAGTTTATAAAACAATTATAGCATGAATGGTGAGCCAGAAAATCAGCTCATGTTGGCATTTTTACATCCCAGCCTACATGTGCCAAGAGGATTCCCAGGTTCATAAATGAAGGACGACCAGGATGATCAACTCTGATCAACAGACAGCAGAGGAATGGCCACAGTGACCGCTACAGCTGCTCCACCGTGCCTGGGGCAGAGCGTGACTCTGGGGAGCTCTCCGGGCTTAGTTCAAAAGCTGTGAAGGTTTGGTTACATCTCTTCCTGATCTATTCCTAAAACCTCATGGAAAGCAAATAAACAAACAAACAAAAAAAACAAACAAAAAACACAACTACTACCTTTCCTACCAGTGTAGCTCTGTTGGCATTTATTTAGAGTCATTGGATTCAGGGCCCTGAATTAAAGAGCTGCTCAGGAATAAGAATGTTTTTGCCTTTTCTTGAATCCTTTATATACTGTGCTCAAGCTATCTCCAAACATCCAAACTTTTTTTTTTTTTTTTTTGAGCAACTGAATGCATTCAGTGTCTGTTTGTAAAGAACCCTCTGATAGCAGCTCTATGCAGACATTTCAATTTATCAATCTCCTTTCAGAGAGCAGATGCCAAAACTGGACCCGCTGTTACGGTAATGGACTCAGTAATGCTATATACAGAGTGGATATTGTTTCCCACGTTCCTATTCCCCTACTCATGCACATGAAGACCAGACTACCTCTTCTTTCTTCCCTCCTTGCACAGGATTATTTGGTTTTATACAAACATTGTTTGCTACGGCCATTGAAGAGAGAACTTGGAGTGAGGAAGGAGGGACTATCACCTGCAGCTATAGATTTTCCCTGTAACTATCTGCATTTCACTGCTTTAAAACATTGTTTAATGATGGCTGGCTTTTCCAGGAAATCCTGATCACTTTCTTGTAGTGGTCTTTTCTCATCACTGTCTCACATTGAGAAGGCAGCTATAGTTCACTGGAATAGGAATGTTCCCACTATTCGACAGGATCTTCTTCACAGGAAAGCAGGAGGCCAGTGCAGTTATGTAGAAGCTTGAATCTTAAAACTTGTTCATTAGGATTTGCAGGACTAATAGAAACATTTGAGTAGTCACTTTTTTTTAAACTATGATTATTCCTGCATCTCTTACAGGCACCTCCTTCACAGCTTTTAGGGAAAGCACAGGTCTGGTTTCCACATCATTCAAAATATTCATTATTTTTGCCCTTTTCAGCATCACCTCATAAAAATAAATTATGGGAATTAAAATTGGGAAGGTGATGGTTTAATTTCTCAAAATTGAAATAATCAGTCAGGCTTATGGAAATTGGAATGTCCAAAAGGAAATGGGGGATATAAAAAGCAAATGTCATGTGGTCAGACGGAGGCTGTGGTGCTGGTGGAGTTGGCGTAGCCCTTGGAGGTTTCTCCCCTCAGCACAGTGCCCACCAAGCCTAAACCCAGCACTGCCAATGGCTGTTGCATCCACATCATGACATACTGCTGAACCGTTCACCTCAAATAAAGGCCTTTCAAAAAGCCAAGGTAAAGAAAAACCATCTCACCTCCAGTATGATCCGTATAGTGCCCCTTCAGGATATCAAGTGGCTGTTGCACTGCAGGGGCAGATCCTCAGAGGGTACAAATCCAGGTGGATCCACATCTGTAGTGGGGTCAGCCCAGGTTAAAGTGTTTGCACCCATGGTGTGTGTGGCATTTTGCAGAGAACATTCACTTTCTTATCTTATTTTGGCTGTTCCTGAATTGAATTGACTTGATTATTTATGAAACAAAAGCCATTGGTAATTGGTAAGATTTATGCACCACACTTCTTGCTGCATGATAATAATGGCTTAAAAAATTAAAATTGACTTAGCTTGTGAAGGACGTTGTGTTGTCACTGGGATACCTTTCCTCATAAAATTCCCACTTGGAAGCTGTATGTGAAATCTCATATTAGATGGAAACATATGAGATGCTCAGGGCAGCCTCTTTGTCATCCCTGTCAGGAGTAGAGGGCTGAACTCTGGGTTCTCAGAGCTCAGGGCAGTTTGAAATGTGCAGCTCTTTTTTTCACCAAGTCATTCAATATTCAAAACTAAGTTTGACAAAAATATGCCAAGAAATGTTATGTTGAGCTGTTTCTGAGGGAGAAAGAAAGAAAGAAAGAAAGAAAGAAAGAAAGAAAGAAAGAAAGAAAGAAAGAAAGAAAGAAAGAAAGAAAGAAAGAAAGAAAGAAAGAAAGAAAGAAAGAAAGAAAGAAAGAAGGAAAGAGAGAGAGAGAAAGAGAAAGAGAGAAAGAGAAAGAAAAAAAGAAAGAAAGAAAAGAAAGAAAGAAAGAAAGAAAGAAAGAAAGAAAGAAAGAAAGAAAGAAAGAAAGAAAAAGAAAGAAAGAAAGAAAAGCTGGTTACTAGAATGTAAAATATTACATCATCAAGAGAAGAGCACTGTGTATCTCCCCTGCTTTCTTTTAGGTCCCAATTCATCAGCCAATTTCTCTTGAGTAAACATGTGCCAAACTTCATGCATGTGCTTCTGTGCCTGGCTGAATACAGATGGACTTAATCATGTGTTTGTATGCTTTGCTCAGTGGGTTTCTTAATTAGAGAAGTTGTTTAAAAAAAAGTCCTATGGTGATGGCTTTTCCATTCTTTCTTTAGGAAGCAAAGTCTTCAAAACTAGTGATGCGAAATTGCATCTCAGCATGTTACAAAATATTCATTAAAGCCACACTCATGCAAACAATCCCTCTTTACCAATCAGCCCAAGGGGAAGGAAATCCAGGCACCAGCAAACTACTTGTTTATCTGAGCACAAATTCTTTTGTAACCCATCTAAAAACCAATGGAGTGATCACAAAACAAATGCCATGATAAATTAACTGGCCTATTGTCTTTTTCCTATGGCACTTATTACTGCTAGTTCTGTAAAGTATTCCCAACTTTCCTAGCTCAAACAGCAGGAAAAAAACAACCCTTCAAATAACTTACCTCCATTCACTGGGGGAAAAACTAGATATCAAATTGCTGTCCTGCATCCGCTGCGGCTCAGAAAATACCAAGAGAAACAATCTGATCCTGCAACCTCTTTGCACTGGGTTTTTCTACAGTTTTCAAAGCTTGAACCATACAGCAAGTTTTGGGCCTTCTGATGTTGCAGACTCAAAAACTGCTGATGTGGTATCTTCAAAGACAGCACATTCAAAGGGGTCACTGTGCCCCAGACTTTGAGGGCCTGGGTGATTTTTTCAGGTTTGCAAATGATTAAGGATGCCAGCCACCCAAGTGCACTATCCCAAGCAAAGGCATGAATTTGTCATCATACATAAGCATATGATATGCTTATTATATCTTTTTTTTAAAACCAAATTTACATTTAAGTGCTTCACAGCTTGTTTTCTTTTTATTAACAGGGATTTGTGCGTATGCGTGCACATGCATGCACATACTTTGGAAGCATCCAAACTCCAGTTATGGATGTGCTAGAAGTAATGACTTTATTGACTCTAGCCTATGCTTAAACTAAGGGAATTTCTTTAAAATTACTCTCTAGATTAAACCTAAAGACTATCATCTTTCTTCGTCCTTGTTGCCACTGACAACCCTTAAGCTCCCTCTCCAAAGAGAACAGAAAAGCTAGGTACCACTGAGGGACCACTGAAGCTCAAAATCAGACCACTTTCCCAGATAGATGGCAAGCAGCAGGACATTTGCTCCAAAACAGTGAATGAAAATTACTAAAATCTGAATATAGGGGAAAAAAAAAAAAAACAGAGCATTTTATTAAACTTATATTTTTAGAACAGAAGGAGCTTAGATTTGATTTAGTAACTGAAAAAATTCCTTCTGGCTTTGCCGAGCCTGTACAGATACCTAGGTAGGACCCCTGTCATACCAGGCAGGAGGTAAAGAAAGAAAGATAGCATCCATTTTGATCCTCCATTGACCTTTTTTCAGATGAAATTCTGAAGAGAAGAAACAACTGCTAACCCATTCTGTGTTGGCATTATTGAGCTATGGTCTCCAAAATGTCTCAATTTCTTAATGGGTTTTTACTGTTGGCTCACACTCACTGCACGATGTGAACTCTGGGACACCGAACAACTGACAGTCAGCAAAAGGGAATACACAGTAAACTGCCTTGAAACACATTCCTTGTTTTTAGGGATTTTTGATATACATTTGGGTTTCTTGAGTAATGTGTGGAATTCACTTGTGCAAGGCTGAGCAAGCGAGAAGAGTACGTTGGTGGTTGGTAAAAACAAATGGGCAAAAGGCACACAAGAATAACATCTGCATTTATCCTTGCTAGGAGAGTCAAAATATTTTCAGTTTTATCCAAAGAAAAGTTTTGGAGATTATCAAAACATTTCACTATTATTGACACATTTTAGCTTTATCAAAATGAGGGAGCTGAAATGATACATTCCAACTCCTTTCTTTAGAAAACGGTGTCAGAACTGACATATTCCCACAAAACATTTTGATCTTTACTGAACAATACGGTTTAGCTACGAAAGCTCTCAGGGGAAAAGTGTAGTTTCAGCTTTCCCTGAAGTGCAAACTTATCAGTCTTCCCCCTCTGCGCCCACCCATTGGGATGGTCCTGTCAAACCCACTGCAAAGGCGAAGGATCCAGAAGCAGAGGGACATTGGCTGGATGTCCCTTACGTACCACAAAGCACTGTCCGGGTGTACTCTGGCTCCTTCTGCCTCCAAAATAACACAACTGCACAAAAGCAGTGAGTTGCTTGGGTTAATGCCACAGTTGTCTTCTCATCCAGGCTAACCAATGTGGTAATTACACAGTGATGTTGCTCTTGGTACCCACCCTCTGTGGCACTAGAAAGAGCCGCAAGAGCATGGATTGATATTGTCTCTGGCCTCGAGCCCAGAGCATGCACAGGATCCAGCCCACTGGGTTTCAGTGCTGGAGGAAATGAAGTGGATAAACCCAAATAATACTTGTTTCACAGAGAGGCATGGCCATCTTGATGGCTGTTTTAGATCTGGCACCCGATTTAATGCCCCTGATCACCAGATTTTGGTCACACTTTGATGGTTTCTTGCAGTAAGTGGATGGACTTGCAGTGATGGTCTGTTCCCACAGGAGCCCCCAGCTAAGCTGGGTGAGGGGCCATGGCACAGTGCGGGGGCCCTGTGTTGCAGAAGCGGTAGGACTGCCCATAGGTATGTGAAGGTGTTGGCACCACTCTGAAGGTGCAGTCACAACCCAGACAGCCCTACGGAGCCCAAACTGCTGCTCTTCTCGCTGCAGAAACTCCCAGGTTTCTTCCCAAAGGAAGCTCTTCAACATGTGAGCAATGCTTTGAGGAGCAAAGTGAATTTCCTCCTCAAGGGGGAACTGTTAAGCCGTCTGAGAGAGCAATCCCCACGCCAAGATCGCAATGCTCATCTCTGTCCGGGAATCTGCTGGGGACATGTTTCCCAAATAAGTAGTGCTAGCAGATGCTGGAAGTTTAAAAAATAGTCTGCAGCACATCTTGCTCCAGGAATGTAAATATGAGGGATGCTCACTGCTTTTCTCTGGGCTTCCTCCACCACTGCAGCTTGTGAGGGATCCTCCCCTCCTGGACGTGTGCAGCATCCGCATAACTGTGCCACAGCAACATGAGCAAAAAAGATGAGCAAAAGAGGAGAGGGGTCTTGAAACCCAACCTATTTTTCACATTCCCATTCCTACCCCTTATTTTTGCTGACTTCCCTGGCTTCTGGTGGCAGCAAGATGCAATTATTTCCATTTTACACAAGTGACACCAAAGAGGACAGGGGAAAGCATACGTAGCAGAAAATAATAAGACTTCTGCTTTGTTCCCCAAAATAGAAAAGGTCTAACATGAACCAGCCAAAAAGCCTGCACAGTTTCTCTGATGTCAGATAGAGAAACCCATCATCTGATGAATTTCTATGCATGCCTGACCTGAATTCCATGTAAAAGATCTCAATATGCTTTCCTTTGAAGCTGTTCCCTGTAAAACAAGGAAAGAAACAAATTCATTCATCAGTTTGCCTTCTCTTTTAGGGTATGAATTAAAAAGATGCTTCCAGACATTGAGAACGTCCCTCCTGTGTGAGCAAGTAACAACTGCACATCCCTCAGGACTGAGAAAAAAAGAAAATCTCTCTTTTTTTTTTTTTTTTTGTGTCACTTTCAGGCCATCAGCATTATCAGGCATATGCAGCTCTTTAAGAACTTCTGCAGAACTGGGGCAGAAGTTAAGAATATTTTATTACTGTTTTTTTTGGCCAGCTGTTTTCCAGCCTCCATCTGACCCTGAGTTCATAAGAAGATTATCTCTGGAGCCTAGGATGGGTTAGGGAGGAAGAGCCTATTGATATTATGTGCAATTTTATATCCTTGAAATGAGGTTGATACTAAAGCTATTCTAGATGCTTTGTTTTAAAATAGGCTTTGTGTGCCCTGAAGTCAAAGGCAATGTCACTGGTGAGAGGTGCAAGGAAATTGTTAACATCACTATTTTGGGGGGAAGGAGTGGGGAGGAAACAAGGTTTTACAGCTGTGAGGAGTTCAGTAGTGCAAAACCTTCCCAGCTCTTCAATGAGACAACCACTGGAAACACTAAAGCCTCCTTACAGGGTGCAGAACATGCACCAGAGCAGGCGGCAACTTGGTGTCCCCGCGACAAGAGCAAGTTGAGTCCAAGTTTTCAGTATGAACCAGGCTGAGCTCAAACTTGAAAATGCGTTTCCCATATATTGGTGAATGCGTCAGCTGCCAGGCTAATGCCTGCTCTCGTTTCACACCTGGAACTTGTCAAAACTCATCTGTTCCTGGAAAAGGCTCTGGTTTTGGCAGATACTATCCACTGAAAAAGATGCTTTTGAAAACTCCCATTGAGACCTATTTATAATCCAAACCTGCTCACACGAGGGTTGAGCTCCACTAATAATGCATGGATTCAAATGAAAAAACACCAGGTTAACATTTAGGGCTGTATTTCTTTCTCTTACAAAGCGCTTCTTCTCCAGTTCTCCAGCTCACTTTTAACAGGTTCAAAGCGGATGAGAGCTTTATCATTTAGAAAAGGCCAGAAAAATCCAGGCCTCTTTTTTTCTTTGAGTGTTAATAACCGTATACTTTCCCCCCTAGCAATTACAACACTACTGATGTCAATTAGTGCATGTCCATTGACTAAAATATCTCATTATTTGCTGTTTTCACTAAAATGAGTAAGGATGTGCCAAAATGCTCAGCAGCAGCCCAACTCACACAGCGGCGTGTGTTGCAGTGAGTTAGTTCCCAGGAACCCAGAAGACAAGACTTGTGTCAGGAATTGCAGGAGTCACATTTGCTTTCTGTGGAAGAGCAAGGAAAGGGCACGGCCAGTGCACTGTTACTAGCATTAAGCACCCAGAGCATGAGCTCACTTCAGAGATCCAAAATGAGTGCCCTGGGGAGACTCAGGTCTACCCCACACCCAAGGGTCTGCCTTAGGCAAGGAGCACAGCAATGTCGTAGGGAGCAGCAAGAAGTGCGGGTGAGCCATCAGAGATGGTCCCCATTCACCCAAACTGGTGCTGCAGAGGTGGTGGAGATGAAAAGGAGCGTGGGGGAGGAGGAGGAGGGAGCTGATAGCTCTGTATGTTCTTCCAGTCTGCATATTGTAATTTGAGTTCATTATTTCACCAATAAAACCCATGTTAGAGTCAGAACTTGACTCTGCTAAAGGGTTTGAGACTTGAACCAAAAAGTCAGGGACTCCATGCTGTTAACAATCAAACCCAAATACAAATATTTTTTCACTATAAATTTTTAACAAGAAACATCATTTACATGCTTGCACAGCTAACGCTGACAGCTTTGGGGGGAGCTTTTTTCCGGGAATTCAAATTAACCCGTGCCTGCGCCAAAGATGATGACATTTGCAATGACAGTCTGCCTGACATCTCATTGGTTGTTTTCTTTTTTTTTTCCTCAGAAAAATACCCTGCAGAGATCAGCATGTAGTTTTATAGCCAGGTATATGCAGTCTATAAGGGAAAATCACCAGGTTCAGAATTAGAAAGTTTTCTGTGGCTACCTATTTCCACAGAGCCATGAAATAACATGCCGAGATTATGTTTCCGCAGAAAAGAAACCAATACTGCCAGGCCAAAGTCACTCTTCCATAAAAAAAAAAGTGCAAAAAAGTCCAAGAGTGACCTTCCTGTACTTGTTTCTAGAGTAATACTAAATCCTTTTCCCACAATGAACCCAGTCCCCTCTTTAAAATTAAAGGCAACTTGCTGGTGCTGGCTTCTGGACAGTATGGTCAGAGCTTGATGTTTCTGCTTGGTGCTGTATAGGGTCACATATTTATGGGATTATATGGATCACAGAATGAGATTGAGGAGTGGGTTCCTCAGAATGACTCACCTGGCCCATAAGCTGCTGGACAGGCTTGAAGATCCAGTTTTAAGCCCTTTGTGTCAAATACACACACAATGTTGTGAAGAAAAGCTCATTTTACGGAGGTCCTTGGTGCTCATGCTGTTAATGAGTGCATGAACACGGCAGTGAAGAAAGTTGGGCAGCTGACATTTGGTCATTTTTCCCATCCCTGCCCAGATCTGGGGAGACCCACGTTCTTTTAAGTAATTAATTTTAATTAATCTTTAATTAAATGTACACTTTGTAAATAACATATTTAGGCAGACACTATTTGCAGAACTCAAGATATTTTGCAAAGCAAGGTCCCCATCACTACCACCAATGCCCACCTGTTTTCAGGAGAAAGCCTTGTGAGGTGGTGTCATTTTTTCCTTTTTTCAAAGTCAGCTCACAAGAAGTATTACGAAAGTCTTTAACCACTGGGGAAATCGAGATCTGGAGAGATTCGGTGACATCAGTGGCTGTAAACTGAAGAGAAAAGGTGGAGTTACGTCTCACATGCAAACTTTACATTGTACGACTTGGAAAGACTAGACATTCTTTTACTGACCAGGAGCCACAGGATTCCCTTTCTGTTGTGGACAAAGCCAGAAAGTCTGAGCAATAAATGATACTGAAGTGCCCTAGCATGAGCACACGAGTAGGTACCCTCTGGGGACTTCTGCTGTGCTTTAGTGTCTTTGTGTAGACATATACATTGCAACCTGCTCCTCAAAGCTTATTTGTCCAAATGCCTTGTAGATGCCTCGGGTCACAACAGTGAGTCCTTCAGTAAGAAGTGTAGGCAGAAAAGAGAGAGGAAGAAACATCAATTTAGCTTTCAGCTGGAATTCTACCCAGTTCCACTTTAACTGTGAGTCCTTCAGCAGCACCTGATGCATTACACATGCACTTGCCTCAGTATTTTTTCAGTAGGTTTTTAAAAACATGGATATTAGTTTGAAATCAGACAGTCACAGGTGAGAGGTATCCTTAAAGTGGCAGATGAGAATCTGATTTTTTTGCTTGTCTTATGCACCAATCTGAGAGCTGATTTTTTTGGAAAGGGAGGGCAGACCTGGGAGTAGCTGTCTCCTCTCGAAGTTGCCCTGTATGTGCAACAGAGCAGATGGGGCTGCAAGGTGTGTCTTGTACAGATGTAACCAACAGACAAAAAGCTCCTTGCATTCAAGACAGCAGAAATGGAGGGTATATCCTCAATGCTTGCACACTGGAAGAAGTTTGTTGCTGCCCCGTGCATGCTGCATTCACACTTCCCTCTCCTCCCTGACCCTGCAGCTCTGCCGTGACGGCGGCAGGTCCCCTCCCTGAGGAGCTAGGTCTCCCCCATCCCACCTTGGAGGCTCTCAAACAGAAGTGACAGTGAGCCTGATAGCCCAGAGATTAGCGCATGTGGGAGGTAAAAACCCTCATGAAGAGCATGCTTGATATATTAAGCACTATCCACTCCCTGTTTTGAATAACAATTTGATTATTCCTAACTGCGTTGTGAAGAGAAGAATGCTTCTAATCCTGTTTAACCCTCTTTGACTTTTGAATTAGTTTCCTAAGCTTTTAGGATAATGAAAAGGCGTTAGTGTCATCTGGCACCATTTCTCTCCCTCTCTTACCACCCTGCAGCCCCCAGGCCTGGAGATCTGCAACGCTGCTGAGCATCCCCCGCGATGCTGGAGACCCCGTGAACCTGCATGACTGTGGGTGCTGCTTGTGTGGGATGAGGAGGCATCCCACAGCCGTCCTGCACTCCAAGCTGTTACTTTCTTTAATGTTGTGACCCTTTGTGGCTTACAATTAGATGCAATTAAAACAACAAAACAAAACTAAACAAACAAAAACTAACACTGGAATTTTGAAGATCTCCTGCCCAACACTAATTTCCCTAGGCTTTGGCATTCACAGTTCTTTGGTCCTTGCGAGCAGCTCTCACGTCTCTTTTGCTCAAGCAGGGTGAGAAAATGTGTGTGAATGTATATAAGTGTGTGTGTGTGTGTGTGTGTGTGTGTGTGTGTGTGTGTGTGTGTGTGTGTCTAACTGGGTAGGCTTCTGTGGGAGTTCAGGTGACGAAAATAGCCTGGTCTTCCTCTCTGGGCTGGGGACAAGGTCTGTGCATGCCTGGACAGCAATCGGAGCTTCCTGAACTGCATGAGTGTTGCAGCTATACCAGGACTGCTCTGCCACAATGATCTAGTTGAGCTCTTGGTGATTCCTTTTTAGTCTGTAGGAAAGATAAGTGACTTGTCTCTGGGATCTGCCACTACGTGGTTTCCTTATCCCAAGTCTCCCTCCTTCTGATCTGTCCAGTATTGTTGTGCTTTCCATTTCGCTCAAGGAAAATTAAAAAACAGCTGTAATTGAATGGGATGCTTGAGCTTTCTTCTAGCTGCCATGGCTGGGTAAATAATTTACTTTGTCAGCATGAGACACCATTGTGCCCACAATCAATAAGGCTGACATAGGCAAGCATCCCTTCTTATTAAATGTTCTTCATCTGTTGAATTTGAGTCACAACCTTATTTTACAAACACACATCATATGCATGGATACATTAACAGTCAATACCTTTCCCCTGTTGTTTGTGAGGTAGATTGGGAGACACCGGGGAGTTTTAAATTTTATTCCCAGGCAGGGAGGGATTTTAATGTCATTACTCACACTGAGAACTTCTCCGCTCTACAAATAGGCCATTGATTTTAATGGGGCAACTTGTAGCATGAGGCGTTATTTAGTGTGATTAAGAGTATTATAATTTGATGACTTCAGTTCGTTACCATAATGGGATGTGCAGATAGCGACAGGATAACTGGTCGTTGGTTTCCCACTGAAATGAAGAAAGTGTGTGTTTTCCAGCTCTGGGAGGTGAAATTCAAAGGAGAAGATGGTGAGGACAGCGTTTGCTTGTATTGTGTGGCTGTATCTGGCTGTGGATCAGCACTCACAATTTCCAGAGTTTTGGAAATTTCTGAACTTTTGCCATATTGTTTTTCTCTCTCCTGTAGGAAGTTTCAAAGAAAATGGACCAAGCTTGCTGGTTTCCAGCTCAGCCATAGTCCCTGGGGCTTGGGAGCTCTTAGGGCACAAGAAGTATCTCCCAGCTTTAAATGACTAAAATGAGCAGGTCCCCAGGGGACCCTCGGTAGGGACCCCTCCTGAGCCATGCAGATTCTGCTGCAGTTGCAATTTTTAACCCATGGGCAGGATTAGTATTGTGGCAGCAGGTGGTCTATTTCATTAGGAGAAGCTTTTCTCCTAATGGAGAGAATGGTTAAATCTATCTTTTTACATAAATCTAAGAGATTTACACAGAAGCTCAACAAGTTCAATTTATTTGTCTGTGTCTTAATCAACTTTTCAAAATATAGGAATCAAGGGCAGTATCTGTGGGTAACATCATTTGTGTTTTTTTTTTTTTTTTCTTAAAGCGAGTTTCGTTTTGAAATATTTTCCCTGCTCCTCCTGCCTTTTTATTGCCTTTGTACTGACTGAGGTTTCTGATTCTGGGGAGAGCAACCACAGAGAATATTTTTAGAGGAAGACGAGTCATTTACTCCATCCATATGAATGATGGGGAAAAAACGGAACTTTCAGGGCCTAATTACATAGAGATTTTTAAATCATGGCTTCCAGATAGCATATAATAACTCACGTGGCTGCAAATATGACCAAAAAATCTGCTAGATTAAGAACAAAATAGAAGAACTGGGAATATTTAGGATAGTTTAATGATGAATTAAGGAATTATCGTCATTCTTCCTGGGGATTTCATTTTGAAGCAAGGAACATTAAATGCCCCTGTTTCTTGCCTCATTTAACACTACTGGGGGTAGTCTCCTCACTAGTTTTCTGGATGCATTCCCTGCAGTACAACCTATCACAGTAATTGTATTCTCACACTTTTATTACATTTCCCCTCCTCCCCCCCAGGACAAAATAAATGGCTTGTTGAGAAATCAAATGCTCTCCCTGCAGAGCTCTGGTTGCAGTGGAGCCCTGTATGTATATATACATTTATACATATACATATACACTGAAGCATATATAAATCAGTTTATTGCCCATCATTAAAGCAAGGTTGGGCCAGCCTGGCACATGCACACATCCTCTCTGGGCAGCAGGAGGAAGAATTTGCAGCACCTGCTGGGTCAGACATTGCAGACACTCGGTTTTGTGGTAGCATCCCAATGCATCTACCATGGTGTTGCACCAGTGGGACAGCGTTTTGGCACCTGCAGCACCTGCTCCTTGCATGCTGGCACACATCCTCCACCCAGTGATGGACATCATCTGAAGGACTGGGAGAAAATGGGGCCATTGCTATGCAGTCACTAATAAGCAGTAAAATCCGTTGGTGTCCTTCATGCCTTCCCAGATTTGCTGTCATATTTGGAAGGTGTTACTAATTTTAATGCTAGCCTGTGTTCCCTCAAACGCTTCTTAATGGGCTTGGCTTGAATTTCAAATCCATAATGAAGTCTGGAGCTGAGCTAATTAAACATGAGCTGTGGATTCTTTTCAAATCTGCTCATGGGTTGTCCTTGGATGAACCATGGTGAGGGCCTAGATTCAACACAGTGCTTGAGCACGTGCCTTGAAGGATCCCATTAGGTCTGCACAGACATACACATGCAGGCTCCCGCTCTGCAGGGCAGAAGGACTGGTCATTGCAAGCACCAGGTATTTATGCAACAGCGTTTTCAATGGGCCAAAGTTATTTGGTCTGATCCTGCAGAACTGAATCCCTGATTTGGTGGGATTTTCAAGGTTTCTTTCTTGAATGAAGGGCAGCCAGAATAAAACAGATCTTTGAAGCCTGCCTGTGTCCTGGCTGCTTCTTGGAAGCAAAGAGCAGTATTTCAGCCACTCAGTGGGAAGGTAAGATGATTTGCTTTCTCATTGCCAAGTACGTGGATACTGTGGAGGCTGTAAGGAGGCAGCAGCTTGCTCAAGGACTCTCAGTGTTGAACCCCTGCACGACCATTCCTCATTTACCTCCCTCCTCTTGGGCTGGAAGGGACCATTTCTGATGGTGTTTCACCTCCTGGGACCTCAACCAAGGGATGCAGCAGCTGGGTACAGGGGCATCTGCCAAGCCTCTCCCCAAAGCCACCATTTCCACAGCCTGGGCTGTTGCAAAGCTCTTGCAGTGCGCACAGCCCAAGCAGGCAATTGCATCGCAATGCAGTTATAAAGAAATACAGCGCTTTCATGCTTAGAGAAAGTTGTTGCGGGCATTAGCAGCATAAAGTGAAAAGCGCTGTTCTCTTGTGCTTCTCATTTCTGAAGCTTCAGTCTGATTTGATTTATTCTGGCTACCTTGTGTCTCTGTTACATTTAGAAAAACAGACTCCTTTTTAAAGCACTGTTTTAAAAGATGTTTCAATCTTTCTTGTCTAGATTGAATTGATATCACATCTTGTTTGTCCCCAATGTAGGTAAACAAACAAATGCATTCTTTTGTTGCTAAATATTAAGAGTACCAAGTACAAAACAGATGATTAATGACTTGGATGCTTCCATCTGGCAAACCAAATTAGTGAGAATATTGGACAGCACAAACTTCATAATAAATTGATTATTTCATCCCTGCTTAAATGTAGGGTAGAAAGACAAGAAAACCAGATGACTGGTGAATGAACCATTCGTGCATGGACTCAGACCTGAAACTTCCCTTGATCATTTTATTGACCTGCTTATAAAGCTCTGTATATTTTATCAGTGCCAAACAATGGAGGTGGGAACTGTCAGTGCATAGTTGAGCCCCAAAGCACGCAGGTGCTGCAACAGACTGGATGAGTCTCTCATCTGTACAAAGCCAGTAATGAAGTTCCCCTTTATGTCAGTGAGACTGGCATTTCATTTTGACTTTTTCTCTGCAAGCACCTAACTGGACCCAATGTCACACGCCAACCACCATTGTGCATAGATAATTCCCCTCTTTTGACAAAACTTCCAGAATCACAGAATCGCAGCGTGGCTGAGGCTGGCAGGGACCTCTGGGTCCCTCTGGCCCAAGCAGGGTGCTCAGGACCACATCCAGGCAGCTTTTGGGGATCCCCAAGGAGGAGACCCCAGCACCTCTCTGGGCAGCCTGTGCCAGGGCTCCGGCACCCGCACAGCCCAGGAGTGCTGCCTGGTGGTCAGAGGGAGCCTCCTGGGCTCCAGTTTGTGCCCAGTGCCTCCTGTCCTGGCCCTGGGCACCACTGAGCAGAGCAGAGCCTGGCTCTGTCCTCCCTGTACCTTCCCTTCGGGTATTTCCAGACATTGATGAGATCACCCTGAGCCTCCTCTTCTGCAGGCTGAACAGTCCCAGCTCTCAGCCTCTCCTCTTAGGAGAGCTGCTCCAGTCCCTTCAGCACCTTGGTGGCCCTCCGCTGGGCTTTCTCCAGTATGCCCAGGTCTCTCTTGTACCAGGGGGCCCAGAACTGGACCCAGCACTCCAGACGAGGCCTCACTACTGCTGACCAGAGCAGAAGGATCGCCTTGCTTGACCGACTGGNTCTCTCCAGCCTCTCGGGGTCCCTCTGGATGGCAGC